>JAPZDY010000010.1:1764455-1779786 GCA_029783645.1 Ctenochaetus hawaiiensis | reverse complement strand
CATAAATTTGCATAATTAAGTAAAAGTCAGTTGTTTTAATACATAATATGATGTGGTATATAAATTTAGCACAGTAATCAAGGCTCTCACCACACACAGGCTTGTCATTGCAAAGAGATAAAACACAGCCCACAGCTGTGTGCTGATTAATTCTCTATTCATTTGAGTTAAGAGAGGCCATTTTGCCAGCCATGAGAGGTTTTCCTTCCCTTGCCTCCACCTTTTGCTGTTTGGCCTTGCGCTTGATTTAATACAACCTGGAGTGCAGACTGGAGAGGAGAGGAGAGGAGAGGCGAGTGAAGCAGAGAGAGAGAGAGAGACAGAGAGAGAGAGAGAGAGAGAGAGAGAGAGAGAGAGAGAGAGAGAGAGAGAATGTGTGTGTGAGTGAAAGTAAGTGAAATAGCACTCTGGTCATCAGGACAGTGACTCACACTCACATTATTACACTATGTTCCAATGAATAAATCAAGACATAGCATGGTCCAAAAAACAACAGAGTGCAGAGAAATCTATATTCGTCCTTTACATCAGCCTTCACTCCGCCTGCCGCTCTGTTAGAAGGACTCTTATACAATTAATGCAATAATGTGAAATTAAACACCTTTACCCTGAGTGCTCATGTTTGACTAATGCATAAATTGGCATTTTGGTGCTGAATGAGACCCGGAGGTGTAATGGCTTGGATGGGGTTGATGATAGAGATTAGTCTTAACAGCAGGCAAGCGTGGTAGGATCAGGCCTGGTCAAGGAGAAGCTCATCGTTAAATGCCGCCTCTGGTTTTCAAATGTCCTGCATTGTACATTTAAATGCTCCTAATGAGGATCCTTAAAGAGTGAGACGGCGTTATCTCCTCCCTCAGAGGCGCCGTTGTCTCATTGTTCACATTGGCTGGTGTGAGAGGAATCCATCAAATCTGTTGGCCCAAGGCTGTGGTATACAATTAAAATACTTCAAGACTCCGTGTGTGATTTATTCAGGAAATAAATGAGCCATGCAGAGCAACACCTGAAAACAATTACAGCCAAGACTCGGAGCATAGTGATATCTGTGCTGTGGCAAGGTGGGGCTCCTCAATTCACCCTGGAGCATCCTTTCTTTTATTAATTTTCCCTTTTATTTTGCTACTTTTGGGTCTTATGAAGCATGATTAATATATCACAGAAGGCTGCAAACTGGAAGGAAGCCAGACTGCTACTTCTGCCTGTATTCACTTTAAAAAGGAAGGAGGAGTGTGCAAGGAGAAGAAATTTTGCCAGTTTTCCTGTGTGCATGTTACTGTATATGTGAATAAAATCCTGCACAGTAATGGGAAATATATAATCATAAACAAGCCAAAGGGTTCATGTGATGTATTTTAAAACAAAAAAGGATAAAGGTCTGTCCACTTTTGATTGAAATCAATAAAATACTCAAGCAAAACAAGGGATGATGCAGTGCCTCAGTGCAACTAGTAGTATTTTTCTCACTTGTAACTTTAGTCCTGTAGTTGACATGTAGTGACAATGATGTTACAACGAAAAGAACATTGATAGTCACTGCTCAAATATGGAAATGACAAAGACAGATCAAGCCCAATCCCATCACAACCCTTGGCTTTACCGCTTTGACCTGCACATTCACAACTAGAGAAATGGAGATTCTTGTTGCAATAGAGGGGAAGGATAAAGTGTCAAGGCTACACGACCGTGCACACACTCAAAATTGAGCTATACTGAAATTCTTAATGTATTTTTCAAATATCGAAGCTTTGTACAACATGAAAAAGATATATACTGTAACAAGGAAAAGAAAGAATAACCATTGACGATTCAGCCCACGGACCCCACACTGATCTCTGTCACCCACTTGTACAGTAAATTTGGGCTGATCACTCATGAGTGTGGCGGCAGGAGGCCTGGCAGTGGCACTTGTGTAATCAAAGTGGGTCCAGTGGGCAAATCTTCAGGCACCCATTCGTTAGCTGACTCAGCGGCCAGTTGGACAGGAAGGTGGCAGATTGGTTGTTTGAGCCAGTGCTAAGCGATGAGGTGGCTGAAGAAAAAGTAGGAGAGTGTCTGCACTGTGATTAAAGACTGGAGCTCCTGCCATGCATGATAGCACCTTGACTCCTGTGACCCTGGCCCAGGAGAGATAAAGTGATGGCTCTCCTTCCTCTCTGCCGAGTCCATGGCTGCAGCTGTAATTCACCAGTCACTGCTGAAAGCTTTTAACAACTCCCCTCCAGCCTCTGCACCCGATCCCACCTGCATCAGTCACTGTACTGAAGATGTGTGCAGGTTGCGATATGAAAAGAAAAAAGAGAAACAAAAGAGGCAGAGGTTTTCTATTGATTGCTGACCTGCAGTAAAGACAATATAGACACAAGGCTTTACTCAGACAGCATTGCTGATGAAAGTGATTCTTTACAGAGGAGATGTGATAAAAGAAAAAAAAAATCTCAGAAGCTTATTTAGAACCATTTGGTTGACTTACACAAGATGTGCAAATGGTTTACACCCCCAAATTTATTGCTCTGGAGGGTTCACTGTGCACGGAGCAATGCTCCATGCATATCCTGTCGTTAATTCAGATGCAGTTCAGGAAAAATAATTGCACTGTAAATGTTGATCAACACAAACAGCCAATGTCTCAGGGAGACCAGAGAGCCATTTGTCATCTGTTCCTCTGCTACCCGGACCTGTAATCTGTTTCATGCATCATTACAGTCTCCAACTGAGATGATGGGAGAGGTTATTATATTATTATTATCAACTATAACAGAGGCTAAAACTAAAAAATAAAACCGTATCTAAAATTTTGTTGTAGGTTATAGAAAAAACTTATGAAAAAAAGTAAAACTGAACTGAAACTATATTGCATGGTTACAAAACTTTAATTTTAAATAAAAATGACTGTATATATATCATTTCAGTATTTGTTTTTATTAGCAACCTAAAAAAAATACAAATTGTCATTTTAAAGACTTACGCTTTTGAATGGATTTGAACAGCATGCTCAGTTATCTTCACCTGAACCAGAGATGGTGTGCCCATGTGCTACTGACGCCAGGCTGTAACATCCACCAGCTGAAACTTTCAAAATGGCCTGACTTAGCTTGTGATGAAAATTAGTGAGGCAACAACTTTGCAGACACAGCCACACATCAAGCAAGTACAACAAGGTAAGACAGAACTTTATAAGCAGGCTAATATTACCAACTAATCCAGCAGCATGAAGTCCACATCACTAGTCTGTCTCGCAGCCTTTATTTTGCAGAGCTTTTGCCAACGACTAAACGCCCCACTCACATTGACTCTTGTCTTGTTTACTCTTGGCCATTTGCTTTCCAGCTTCCTCTGTCAGTGTCTCCTTTGTCTCTTTGTCTTTGCTATAATGTCCATAGATTCTTGTGAGTTTATCTGAAACATGTGAACTTGGAGCAGTGAGTTACCTGCATCGTGAGCAAAGGTTTGGACATATCATGTTTTGAAAGCATTTTAGTAAAGAGTTTGTGAACTCAAATCTGAAGCAGAGTGGCTGCTTTTTTTTAAGTAGTGCAACTTATGTCTTTAGATTTAAGTGTGTAGGTCAGGTGGAATAAAGTCCATGAAACATTAAAGAAAATGAATATAAAATGTGGCATTGACTTATCTTGCTTTGAGTAGCAAACTGTATAATTGGAGCTCCCTTCCGATTATTGCTATTGTTTTATGTTCTTAAAATGATTTAAGATGATTTGTATTACCCATATCAACAATACCAGTTTGTCACATATGCTCTCAGTGTGCTAACAGTATTCAAACATAAAACATAATGAAATTAGTTGGCAAGATGATGCTAATTTTGTTCACACAAACACCATACAACAAAGCAGTTTTACCTTATTATTACCTTTAAAAACTCTTTAATAATTGCTATGAACCTGGTTTTAATCATTTTTATCCCTTCTCAGTGTCATATCAGCAAACTTGGGTGTCTGAATTTAATTCTAGCAGAAAACCGTGGCAGCTCTTGCTCTTGCAGCTGCTCAGGAGATCATAACCTCACTCCCAATCAAAAAGTAATGGCGAGTAACCCTTACTCTAACCCCTTCTGTGTGCAATTGTGCACTTGTACACTTGTTGTGAAAGCAAGGTCAGGGCAGTAGCTCAGCTATTAAAATGCTGTGTTTGCATGAAGTTTACTTTAGTGCTCCATTTGCACCAGAACTGGCCAGTCAGCCTACTCATTTTAAGATTTACTTGACCGAGACTATTGTCCTGTAAATGGCTGTGTTGACCAGAGTTATTACTTTTGCTTTCATTTCAATGAGATTTCAGAGAAAAACACCCCTGGGCTATGTAATGATACCTGTGCTTTTTGCAACAGGCCCAAAGTATTGTGTTTGTGGCATTTTCCCCTGTCAGAAAGACAGATTTTAGTACACCCAAGAACAAAGTATACAGGCATTTAAATGCATGAAAAAGAAGTTAACTCTTGTAAAATAAGAAAAGAAAGGGCAGCTGAAAGCTTTCTGCAGTGGATGTATGAGCCCTGTACCTTGGCAGAATACTTATGACTGTAATCTCGCTGGTGATCCAAGAGGAACGTCAAGATGATGGAATAATGCTTCACATTTTAGAGAGAGGAATGGACAGGTCTGCAAATGCTGACAAGTAGAATGTATGAAGAGTTACATTAAAGGAGAGTGAGAGTGGAATACAGAGCAAGCTGAAGCCTTAGTATCAGTTCACTCTCTCCCCACGGTCCTACCACAGCTCATAATTCCCCCCCTGGAAATCAAGGCCAGGGCTCATGGAAATGGATCACATCACTGTTGTTCGCTCATTAGACAGAGGGGATTTCAGCACAATGTTAACAACCACATCACCTTGCTCCTGTGTTTTTTAAGACTTGTTTATGCAGCAGACATTTATTTTTGTGGGTAGAGTGAGAGAAGGATGATCCATCAAGGGCTGCAGTTAATAAAATTACAGCTCACACTGGCTCGTACATCCCCTTGATTCATCACCTATACCGTTAGCAGCTTTCTGCCACACCCTCTCAGTCTTGGCTACTAAAAAAACCCCAGTCTGAGAGAGACTTTGGGGAAATCAAAGGCAAAAAACAGTAATGGGATTTTGATTAGCAAATGCTTTTCAGTGGCAATGCTTCCTCATGATGTGTGACAGTTATAAATGAGCGCCTGTCTCCTGCCTGAGGCGACTGGCGGGTGTGGGAGCAACTGACCAGGAAGGCAGTGATGGCTTGGTTAGCCTTCCGTGCCACCATCATGAGCAGACCGAGACAGCTGCTGCAGCCCAAGGGTGACCTACAGGAGGAGATAGCACATCTGTAACAGCTGACAAGCCAATAAGGGCCCGACGTCCCATTATCATCATCAGCAGGACGCATCACGGCAGGTTGTCTGCACAGAGTCACACTCAGGTTGAGTTAAGTTTCATCTGTTGTAAGCAGTGAGGCAGCTGCCATACAGCTGGTTATTATTTCACCCACCAATTCCCTTAAAACTTCCTTTTGCTGCACTAATAAATATACTTTGAACATTATCATATCAAGGCTATTATGCTGGTTGAAATCAGGAGAAAAGAGCAGTAAGTAGGAAATAAAATAGTGCAGCCTAATAGCACTATTAGCTTTTCCATCAACGGTGACGTGTCATGAACAGTTTGATAATAATAGGCAGGGACAAGGGAGGTTAAAAGCACTGTAATGACAACAGCAGCATTTGTTATGAGCAATAATGGCATAATTGTCTCATACAAAAATTAAGTATGCTAATCAACAATAAACAACAAAATGATGGGGAAGAGGGAGATTATTCAGCTCCACTAAACATGATCACTTCTTTGTTTGCAGTAGGAGTAGATACTAATCTTTTCTGTGAACACTTTGGAATCATTCTCTCTCTAAAAAACTGAAAATGGTACACTGTGTTGTGAGATGTTGCGGATGAGTTGTTTCAATGCAATTTTGGTACTGTGAGTACAACCAACAAAACGCAATTTACTTCCACACACCCAAACTTGATCGGATCAGATTCTTGCTGGCATATGAAGTTGATGCAGGTGTTTTATATTATGCTGACATATTACTTTATAACCTTCTTTGTATCTGTTGCTTGTATTTGTCTGTTTTGATTTGAAAGTTTTAACTCTGAGGTCTATTTTATGTGACCTATATGAATTAAGACACATGTTGTGCACATATTATTCTGCATATATTGTTAGCTTTAGCAAGGCTAATTCAGGCCAGGGGAACATGATGCATGATTGAGATTTATCCTGTCCAGTAGCAGTGAACACAACACATGGGTACACTGTTGCTGTATTTTTATAGACTAACAAGGAGTGAACAATGTATGATAAAGAGCTGGACTACATCTCCCCAACAGACACAGATAGAAAAAGCCTCTCAAAGCAGAGCTGCTATATTTTTTGGTTATAAACATTTTTTTTAGGAGTTATATGAGTAGATCAATACAAATCTCATTTATTTTATAGGTTAGTCTGAAGATAAGGCTTAAAGAAGAAGAAAGGGAAATATGGAGACAGGAACATAAATTTGGGTGTCATCTACATAAACACCGATATCAACTTGATTAAGCTGCCATAGAGGGAGTAAATGCATTCAATGAGCCTTTAAGTTGCTCAGTAATGCAACTTAAAGGCTAAATTATGATTGTAACACTGATGCACTGTGAGCTTAGTACAGGGACTACTGTTGTTTAATTTGTCCTTGCAATCACTGCTGAAGAGATTTGGGAAAAGTTAATATCAAAAGGTACTGCAACAACAAGCACAAGCCTCCTAGGCATTTCTTTTTAAGCACAATATAACAGATATTATATCAAACACTTTTCTGAGTGAAGCAGAAAGTGAACACAAACATTCACCTCCTGTTATTGTAGCTATTGACACAAGTTGTCAAAGTGGGGTCCTGGGACCTCCACTGGTCAATGAGGGGGATTTGATAACATAACATACAACATAAAAGGAAATCAATTATTTTTCATATTCAATCCACACAAGAAACACGATGACAGAATGTATGGTATATTCAGTTTGGTCATGGGTTTTACACACTTATCCTTCGCATAGAAATTTTCTTCAGTGGACAGCCCTTGTCTCATTTTAAACTGATCATATACCCACTTCTTGGTGTCTTACACAAACATAAGTCGGCACCCTTCAGTGTTTTTTATGAAAGGCATAGGGTTTTCAACAACTCCAGTTTAAAAACATCCATGTCAACATTAGATAGTAATGTACATAGTAGCCTGTGCAAAAGCAAAAGTAAAATATGATGCATCAACCCAATCATTTCCTAAAGCCAGCTGAGTTGTTTTATAGCAGTGACATAACCAAACTGGATTTCATACATTCAGTAACTTGTTGTAATGTGTTTACAAAGGTTTTGTGGCAGGAGGGCTTTGCTCTCTGGACACAGATACTAAAGGGTGTCTTGTGTAGCCATATGAGATGCCAAGTGGCATCACAAAAGCTATGTCAATGTTTGACACCCTGGAATGAGAGCTTTTTTTGTGATATAGCTGCCAGCAAGAAAGTAAAATGTCCAATTTAGCATTACTTTCAATCTATTGTGCATAATGTTACTATGAAATTCCCCATGTCACCATAAGTTAACAAGTCTTTACAGGTTATGGTTAACCTGTAGTATTTTTTTAGCAGTAATAACCAATTTTTTTGAGCATGTCATCAAATCTTATCATCCAATAAATAAAGTACATAGCAACAGTGTTTTACTTCATTAGCCCCTGATAAAGCATCAATACAGCAGAGCTGGCGTATATAGAAGAAAGTGGTACTCTTAAGAGAAGGTGAATACAGTGGGGAAAAACAGCAAGGCATGTATAGTCTCATTAATGCGAGTAAGTCTCTGTTACGCTCACAGAGATGGCTGAAAATGGCTTTCAGCCTCTTTACACGCACTTCTGCACTGAAGCATGGCAAAGCAACTGACAGCCAGGGTGGAGATGTGTTGACGCAGAAGAATGATGGCGCGTTGTTCTCTCCGTGTTTAGAGTTTCATTGCCACACAAAAGGAAAAATAGAGGCAGTTTATAAGAACTAAAAGGGGCTTACAAAGCACTGTTGAGGTTTGCCAGGTTGCTTCCTGTACTGTTTCTAATCAGTAACAGTATTCTGCTGGTGAAAGACAAGACAAGTAGACAGCCACTACAAATCAATATGAAAAAAGCAGATGAATAGATTTCCAATTCAAACACACCCACAGTAGCTGTGGTAATGAGCAGGAGGGCTGTAATCCAAGGTGTTGGACATGAGAATGCACTCAGTGCTGGATGCCATTATCAAATCATAGCCCAGATGTCCCCCTCTCTCACTCTACTCACATTCTTCAGTCTTGGTAAACATTATGAACAGCCATACCATTTTTTTCTTTCTTTCAACCAAGGGAGGTGTTACTGTATTTATTGCCTTTGTTTTACCCAGAAGACAGTATAGTACGTTTAAGTTACACCTTGTCATCCTGCTTCCCCGCTGTGGCACTGGAGTTTCACATTTCCTGCTATGGAATAAGACTTTGGCAGTAAATACGATAAAGGAAGCAATTAACAGATTTCTTCAAACTTCTATCAAGTTGTGGAATTTAGTTTAGTTGTGATAGTGTTTAGTTAATATAGTAATACGTATAGTAAAACACACTTTAGACAGAGTTGCTATTCTGCCTATAACTTACAGCCTAAACAAAGGAAAATGTTATCTAAAGAAGCAACTCACTCAAAACTGAAAACTCAGTTTACTCACCTTCTTGCTACTTTTTAGTTTTAAACAGTTAAGAACTCTAACAACAATGACTGTTGGACACATTAAGAGGAGAAAAAATCCCAATAGGAAATTGGCAATAAGTCCTGTAAAATTTTTGGGTTCAAAGCTTAAGCAAAACTGATATTAACCATCTATCTGATACAAATACTAGACTTTATATTGAAGATCATACACCACCTGAAGCACACCTGAGGACAGAAGGCATACAGAATTAAAGACGTTCAGTACTTTTGTGCCCAGAGATTAGGAGCTCCAAGTATAATATGTTAACCACTCAGTGTTTAAAAATCTTAATAAGTCTTGGTCATTGCCTGAAGTGACCATGTTGTTCTGTGATATTTTTGTAAATGTGGGACAGAATTTAGTTGTATATGGAATATTGTGTGGACCAATGATCTATTTGATTATGCAAAGTTATTTGACTTTATTATAATGTGGTAATTAAGTCAATAAATTAACTTAACAACAGACATGTAGTTAGTAGTAAGTAGTAGAAAGTAAAGCAAAATTGTTGTCAGAGTATTAAATGTTTATTTTTATCAAATGATCAAGTCTTGCAGTTAAAGTAACAAACAAGGGCCTTAATTTTACCCCTTTCTCTAAGATAAAGAGTTACTCATCCCCCCCCAACTACCTTAATAAAGAGCAGGGAGCATTTATGAGGGAGCTGAAACTTTTAATCCTGAACAGGTCAGTGTGTACTATTCCTGGCAAGTAAAGGTTTACTGTTGATTTAGCACACATGTATATACTGTGACATTTACTATTTATGCAGAACACAATCATTGCTTGCCAAGATGCAATCCCCTGAGTATTATTAAATAGGCCCTGGGTAGCATGGCATATTTATCCCCTCTCAGGGTCTGTGAAGGCTGTCACAGGTAGGGTTATTTAGGTCATGATTTACAGGCGTTCGAAGCGCTTTGTCGCTGACAACAGTGAATGAACCACTAGAGGAAACAAAGCATCAAAAACAGGTCAACGTCCTGCTACATTTCAGTGAGAATAAACACTGGCACTAAAGCAACCTTGACCTTTCTGTTGACACCCTCTAATTTGGCCTGAGAGGTAATTAGGCGGATGATGGATGTGTTGCTCTTTTATTGTGTTGATTCATCCACTGGATCTCAAAGTGTCTGTCAAGGTTTCTTTTTATAATGCTCCATC
The DNA here is from genome assembly GCA_029783645.1 of Ctenochaetus hawaiiensis. Classification (NCBI taxonomy): domain Eukaryota; kingdom Metazoa; phylum Chordata; class Actinopteri; order Acanthuriformes; family Acanthuridae; genus Ctenochaetus; species Ctenochaetus hawaiiensis. Next base: position 1,769,829 of record JAPZDY010000010.1, on the reverse strand, counting down.
ATGGGCACTTTGAGTACCAACTACGTTTTATAGAGACTTTAATTGATGCCAGTAGGACATAAATTTTTGTGGGAGAAGCTGTTGAAGTTGCATTGATGTTGCCTATCTGTGTGTAAGGTAATGTTTGTCAATGAAATGTGCCTATTTATGAGTTTTAAAACAATTAATCACAGTGGATTTAAAGCATCTTTTTTCTAAAATGTTCAATAGAGAAATATTTTTTATATAAAAATAAAAGCAAATCTCTACAAAGAAATTTTAAAAAATCCTAAACATTAAATACAAATACTTGTATGCATGTGTTGACTTCCTGTAATAGGACACATATTAATTATCAGGTCGCAGCATTAGAACCTGTGGCTTTAAGAGGCTCATTTCCACAGATGACCAGTCAGACAGACAGACAGACAGACAGACAGACAGATAGATAGATAGATAGATAGATAGATAGATAGATAGATAGAAAGACAAGCAGAGGGACATGAACTTTCAAGTCTAGCTTATTACAAGTATGCTGGACTAGAAAACGGTACTTCTGCACACAATCATTATAAATTTGTAATTTATGTAGATCTGAAATGTAAAATGTAATTTTAAAATTAGTATTCATAGACTGTAGACTTTTGGAGATCACTGTCCACTAAATTACATGGTATAAAATTGAATGAAAGAAGGCTTTAGCTTGCTAAATGCACATCTTCAGGTGTGACTCACTGGTCCATCACAGACTACTGTAATCCTGCTAGTAACAGAAAGCCCTGCATTCAATTTTCCATCCGGAGATAGGCTCTACAGCCCAAAAACTCAATAACAGATGACAGTGTCCAGTTTCCACTAGTGTGGAAAATGAAGGCTGCCTGTGGAAGTGAGAAAAATCCGCTGGCTGTGCCCTGAGCGCACTGAGCCACACGGGGAGGGCTCTGTCACTGTCGCGCCTGATAGCCGCCACTGCATTAGCATAGCGACAGGTTCCTCCCAGGGTCTGCCTCTCTGTCTGTCTCCTCTGTGTCTGTCAGTCTGCGTCTGCCCTCTGGGACAGCAGGTCGAGGTCTCCCCCAAGGTTGCACATGAGAAGATGGAACTGACAGACATGACCCTGCTGCTCTGGGAGTGGCGGAAGTTTTTTTTTTTTCACAAATTTCTGACATGTTGTCAGATTTTTTGTCCTGCCAGGTTCTATGGCTGAGAGTAAAAACCCATCTCAGCTCTTTCTGTGCAAATGAGCTAAATTCATTTCTTTTCCAGCCCAACTTATGTGTCACTTCAAAGATGCACTGACAAGTTACCCTCTGCATAAACTTATGGAGGAGGGGGGTAGTTCCCTGTCAGAGAGCGAGGGCACTGTCAAGGTCAAATGCTCTCCTTCATCTTGTCTGGCAGTGTTCATAATATGTCTGAAATGGATGAGCATCCTTTCTGCATATTGGAATCAAATACTCTCTCATGTGAGCAGGGGGAGGACTAATATGTGGCTGTTACAGCGACACTGCTCCCAGTACGATCCCCCCCCCGACATTTAGCTCGTCAAGACGTAGACCACATGGAGTTGGCATCGAGAAGGGATTGAACATGGATAGATTACTGATGGGGTTTACTGGGCAAAAGGCCAGGGGTCCAAAAGGTCAGGGGGCTGTAGCTGACTTCAAGTTACTCTCTAGAGGAATTCTAAAACATGTAAAAGTTCTTTGCTATGATTAATGTTTTGTTCAAGGTTTTCTGACTTAAACAGAATATAAAAGACACCATCAAAGGGGCTTAAAGCACATCTACTCTTTTTCCCTTTTTGCGATATTCTGGGTCAATCAATCACACGCCTTGTGCTCCAACCACCAGTACTCTGATACATCTGCTAGCCAACAAAATCTGGGACTAGCAGAATTATGCAGTTAGCATCTTTTATTTACTTGTGTTGTTCTTTAGTCTCTCAGCTTGTAATCGATAGTGACTGTCACACAATTAGTTGCTGTATTAATGCAAATTGTCACTCTTTGTTCTGGTGAGTCTGCTCCGCACGGGAGTTTTCAAGTTTCTTTGGATTGGATTTTGAATTTGTGATGTACTAAACAAGCTTCCCAAGAGAACACCTGAACCTCAGATATTAGGGAAGTAACAAAATGGTCACTTCCACCCATTCATCCATCCATTTTTTCTCCGCTTATCCAGAGACAGGTCATGGTGGCAGCAGACTAAGCAAAGTAGTCCAGACAGAGTGCAGCATGTCTACGCTCAGGGGTCCATCATCTTATCATTCATCCATGAGATTAATGGGGAAGGAACCCTTATTGAGGATTCAGCATGGCTGATTTTGCTCTCTTTTGCCTGCATGGAGTTCATGAAAAAAGGAAAACACACAATTAGGCTGCATAGTCACATCTGGACAGGCAACAATGAACTGGATAGGAACAAACCAGTGGATCCAACCTCCACCCATCTGCCACTTCAATTTATCCATTCTGCCATTACCTCCCAACAGGTTCCAGTAAGTCAATCAAACCCAAATATGAAGGCAGAGAACTTTGCTTTAAGTAAACTTACAATCCTACCCTGCCCCCCAGATGCCTAATTACAGCAGTTATTTTTAACATATGGCTCTGTCAGGACTGATTTTCCACACGTCTGCTCTCCACATGTAGTAAATTGCTGCATTTCTATGTTAAATCAGATATCCAGATAGCTTCTTTAAACCACATAAACATCAAAGATAAAAACACTGCTTTTATTGGTTTCATGGATGCTCTCTCTCAGCCGGGTCTCAATATTCTAAGGTGAATGTTAGGTCATCCAGATCAATGGTACAGTAGCTGTCATGTACAAGATTTAGCTAATTTGTTAGTAGTACTCTGACCTTACAATTTCTGTTCATAAGTCAAGTTTACAGTACCAAATATGTTCTGTTGAAAGCAAATTCCTGATGGATGATGCTCTCTTTCATTTCACAATAACAGTGAACAAGAGTAAATAGAGTAAATAGAGTATGGTGGCCGACAAGTGCAAATGCGCTGCATATACAGACAGGCGCTGCCAATACGGAAACACGCTGCATATAAGAAAACAGATGCAAAGGGAAAACACTGCAAATACAGAAACGCGCTGAAAATAAGAAAAAAAATGCAAAAAGAAACGCTGCATATCTAGTCATACAACGGAAGTGCTCCAGGCCTCAGCACTGCCCCTGGAGGCCTCACAGAGTACATTAGAGCCCACTCGTGTAAAGTACTGATTCAAGTTCATTACTCCAGTCAAAATAGAAAAAGCACAGCACTGAAAGTACCAAAGTAAAAAGTAACCATATGAAGGACAGTTTTACAGACATTTGTCATATTAATACAATTTGAAGACTATTCAATTAAACTCATTTTACTTTAAAGTAGATAAAAATAATAAACTGAAAAAAATAACTTTGTTCCAATGTGCAAAGTGGTTTTCAATGTCAGTAACTGTAACCGAAGTGAAACACTCTGTTGACACTGACAACATTTGCTGGGTTGCTTTCATCTGTGTCGCTACTACCCATTCTCATCTGTCACAGATATTTATTACATGTCTTCTCTCTACAGCTGAGTCCTACTGTCTTGTCTGTTATGTCTTGATACAACTTAAAATCATTTTTGTCATGTTAGACTGTGCATAATATGCACCAATAGATACACTAAGGAATCGTCTTTTCTTTTTGTTTTTGTCCCATTTATCAAGATAGAAATGGGTTTTATTTTTTAGAAAGGCAATGTTCAGTGTGGCAAAATAAAAATAAGTGATAAATACTTTAAAACACACAGGTCTGTTAAAAAGTTGTGAGGAGTAGAAAGTACAGATATTGGTGTTAAAATGCAGGTGGTGAACTCATGAAATTGTTGTGGTTGTGATTTGTGTTTTGTCATTTTTTGTTGCTAATCCCTGTTTCCTTCCTCCCCTTCTCAGCCAGAGCTGTTCAGAGAGGCGGGGCTGATCCACTCGGGAGCAAGGCTCACCTGCACGCCATCTGCAATCAACCGGCTTCTTAAGCCAGCTCCACACTTTCATCTGTGCCAGACGATTTTCGTTTCATGACTGTCTCACTAGTGTCGTTGCTCTCGAGTGAATCTCCCTGTCTCTTGTTTTCGCGTGCATACATTGATGGTGATGTTTTCTTTGTGCATTTAGGTTCTAGTGAGTTTCTTCTCCTGGACAATTTCAGTTCTTATACTAGAGTTTTTCCCGTCGTGGTGATTTTGTGTTTGTGCTTTTGTTACTTCCCCGTCAAGGTGGTTTTTCGTTACTTTTTGTGTTCAAATAAATTTTTTTCTTCTCAAACGATTCCGCACCTGGGTCCTGGCTCCTTTGTGCCCATAACAGAAATTGTCATAAAAATAAATACTCAGTTGAAAAATGATTAGTAAAGAGACCCACTTGACACCAGACATAAATGATGGCTGAATTCCATATAGCAGAGCCAGCAGGGCTCTAATATTCTACATGCTCATTGACTGACATGACTTACTGGGACTCTCGGTAGTCAGAGAAACACATTGCTACTCATTAGTCTTTCATGAAAAATTTCATGAGACATGAGACATTCTAATTATATGCAATTCTAACATCAATCTGGTCTATTTCCAGTGACATTAAATCTTTCTATGCACTTAAAATCAGTGGAGGCTGGTCCATAAAGGCACAGGAGTTTTTGTCCAGAGGCCAACCTCCTTAACCAGAATACATTATTGACATTACTTAAGTCCAATGATAGTTGGCAAATTTCATCTTCAAGTCCTGTTCATACTGTCGTTATTTAACATTACTTTATCCCATTTGTGTTAAGAGGATGGGCTTGAGTATTTAAATACTAGTATGTATGATGCAAACAATTCAGCAGCAACCCTAACAGCACTCAAAAAGGCAATGAATGGGATTCAACACAACTGTTAATTTATTACATTTTGAAATAAAGCTTTATTCAATGGCTGCATTAACCAGTATTATCTCAAACAGTGGAAAAAAAGGGAATGTTGCTGTAATCTGTGCTTTCCTTTTTATAATTTCCAATATATAGTCAGTGTACCCTTGCTTTTTCTTTGCATTTGGCCCATGATACGGAAATAACAGGAAGTAATACAATACTGTTTTTAAGAGATCTTTTTAAGTTTTTTGTTCATCAAATTTAAGGAGAGATAAGTAATCAAAGTACAATGATAAAAGGATACAAGGACGTTTATTGGTCATTATACAACAGGTTGTATAATGAAATTAAAATGTGGGTCCCTCTTGATTGATTGATTGTATAAAAAATAAAATAAATTATTAAACATGGAGGAGTGCAGAAGGTGCATTAAGCAGTCTCATAGCCTGAGGGAAGAAGCTGCTCTGTAGTCTGGTGGTACGGCAGCGGATACTTCTGTAT
>JAPZDY010000010.1:1746400-1760837 GCA_029783645.1 Ctenochaetus hawaiiensis | reverse complement strand
TATGATTGGTGTAACTCAAGGGAGGCTGGCTAAAATTGCGGAAAAGTTGCGGTGATTTGAGAAAATTGCAAGGTCGCACTGAATTCACGGAGATTGGTTGATTCGCGTGATTTGGTGCGATCGCAACATCGCGAGTTCCTGGAGGGACTGATAGATAAGAAGCAAAGAACAAGGAATTTTAATGCTCGTTTTTTGAACTGTACTTCGACACTCTATAAATAGCATAAATACACATGAAACAATAGTTTACTTTTTACTCTGCGACATTAGCCATTCATACCTTTACTACCATCAGTCTACTTGCAAGACAAGGATTGAGTGTAAAGGGAGAGAGAAGCACCTTTATTAAAAATCTACAGCAGATTCAGAAATGATATCTGCCTCTAAGAAAAAAAAAACTGTTATTTGACCACAATGTGATGCTAAGTAACAACCCTTTACAAACCTGACCACAAATTTTAGACCAAAATCTAAAAAAGACTACAGATACACAATGAAGTGCTTGTTGGGCCTCCACTTTTTAAAATGTCCTCCTCTAACATCTTCAAGAACACTTGAGATGCAGTGACTTTACATGAAACTATAGTTAGCTAGCTAATGTTAGCTTTGTTGTTTGGTCATATGCACTGTTTATTCTCATGTAATGACATTGTTGGTAACTTTAAGTATCTATGGTGGTCTGTTGAGCTTTTACTTTAAAAGTGTAAATTGTTTAAAATACTTAATAATTGTTATAATATTAAAATGTAAATGGACTTGAACTTTGAGCCATTTATTAAATAGGTATGTTTTTACTTCCACTTGAGTATGTTTCTCAAATGTCAATTTTCTTTTTTATTTGAGTCTTTTATTGTAGTAATTTGACTTTCACTAGATTGTAGATTTTTCAGTACTCTATCCACCACTTCTCCATCATTGCTGATAATGTTCACTGGTTCCCTTTGAACAGGTTGCCACTAGTTCTGCCTGTCTGTCACAAACATCACCTTCACTAGACAACTCTCTTCCACAGTTGAGTCTCCCCCTTCTGTCTGTTTAAACCTGATATGCCCTTTATGTCATTTTCACCATGATTTGTCTGTCATCCATGATATGCACTGATGGATACACCAGGGAATCATCCTCTTTATGTGTTATTGTCACATCCAAGTGAAAATGCTACTGTTAGGAAGGCAGCACGCATTGATGCAAGACAAAAACAATCCATAATTCCCACCAAATGCATAAAGACCGATGAAATCTAAAAACATCTGACATAAAAAGAATAGATATTTGCGTTAAAATACTGGTGTTAAGCCTGTCATGCATAGTGATCACTACAGTGGGCAGCTATTCAAAAGCGGTTTTCTAGTATGAGTTTGCAAGGGTTTTGATGTTATGATTGCATATCAACCACTCCAGTGGATGTTAGGAAGTCACCACATACATGACCACAACTGGCCAACCATTTTAAGTGTACCAGAATACTGATACATGCTTTAAATTCCAAAAACTAAATTTCAAAAATTAAATATATATATAAATTTAAATATATATATATGTATGTGTGTGTGTGTGTGTGTGTGTGTGTGTGTGTATTATTCTGTATGTCCTTAAAAGTTAAAAATGTTAAAATATCTGTTTATAATTCTTCATGCATTAAGGGATTAAATGAAGCAGTTGCAAGAAAAAATATATTCAGCTACTAATTAAACATCAACCTCAGTTTAAGCAAAAGACTTTTCCAATGCATCACTGTACTTGGAACACACATGCAACAGAACTCTACAAGAACAGTGTCCAATTTTACTGTAATGTTATTATTTAGAAGTGTAATATAATTTTTTCAGCAAAGGGGCAAAGCAGAGGGAAGCATTGTAGTACCACCTTCCTCACCCTTTCTCTTATTTTGAAACTTTAAAGATAATTTTTGGCAAAGTTGGCCAAACTGGCATGACTTCTTCTAATGCCACCCAGTGTAAGTACCTGTGGAATAGTTGTATAATATGTGTTGTTGTATTAAGACAGAAACCTTCTTTTTAGGGTTATTATTTAAAGGGGTAAGAACACATGTTAAACATTTATCAAATGCCACTTTGTTGGATTCAAAACTCATGTTCTACTCTTACTAACACACTATCATTCTGTAGATAACAGCTCCAATCCACAGCAGAGTGCAACAAGCTCAGGCACATTCTTTTTTCAGGAACAAATACAGTATAACTATCAAATCACTGGTGACCATCACTGCATGTTGCCCTGCTTTTAATCAGTTTCATGCTGGGAGAGTCTCTGCGAGATACCAGGGACTCCTTATAGCACTTATATGTCTCCTTTATATAAAAATCTACAACACCTGTGAATTTGACTCTTTCTGCTCATTCTTTGATTATAACTGAAGAACACTAATTTAAATTCTGCACAACACTTCAGCCTCATTTCAGAGAGTGTGTGTATGCACAGGCATGAGTGTGTGTGGGCGTGGACGCATGCACGTTGTCTTCCTCTGTGTCTTACGGTTCCCACTCTTGTCTGCTAATGAATACTGGTGGAATGAGAAGCTCTAATGGAATTACACTTTAATGATGTTTGCTGTTTTTATGATGGTAATTAATTAGATCAGTGTAATCTCCTTCTCCCAAAAATCTTCCCACATGGAAACCATAAGCACTGAACGGCTCAGCCCCAGCCCCCCTGCACACCATAAGTAATGGTCTAATGGCGCACTCCCTGGATGAAACTCCCTCCCCAAATGAAGGCAGAAACAGACACAGGGAATACTCAGCTGCTGGATATGTTCACAGACCAATTAACTGATGTCTCCATATGCATTTTAATTTAAAGTCTCTATGCAGAGCTCCAGACTCAGCCTTCTTACTGAATCCCAAAGCACCTATTGAGTTAGAGAACTGCACACAAATTCACATTCAAATGAGGCCCCATCAAACTTTTGTTGTAGCTTCTTGTCGTATGTTGTCAGCCTTCAAAACCTCACATGAAAACATTTGTACGTTTGTTGGTTGATTGACCTCTTTAGTTCACACTGAAATTGAAACGATTTAACAAAAAGACGACCCAAATGCAGACACAGGAAAAGGCAGGCATCAAACCAAAAAAGCAAACTTAGATGTAAAAGCTGTTAGTAAAATAAAACTAATTGCCAAAAATTGCATGTAGGTAAACAAAAACTAGAAAATGTCAAAAACTAGAAAACTCAAAAAAAAAAAAAAAACTAGAAACCAGGACAAAAAGCAGGACGGAGACACAGGATAAGGTATGACAACAGCACTGAGAGAAGACAACAGACAATCCAGCTGAGCCAAAAGGGAAACTAAAGACTTTATACACACTAGGAGTAATGAAACACAGGTGGGGTCATCGACAAAGGGGAGATATGTCAGGTAATCACAAGAGGAGGGAAAATTGACAAGGCATGGGTACACAAAAGATGCAAGACCAGGGTTAACAAAATAACACACAAAATACAAGAAAACATGGACACGAAACAAAGGAAACTTAACAGCAAAAATTTAAATAACTAACCACACTCAAAGCACAACCATGACAGAAATATCTCTGATTTATGGACCGGTGTTAACTTCATGGTTAACGCTCATGGTTCCCAGACGACAAATCCTCAGGTTTTGGTAATCTCTGACTTTAATTTTAGGGCCACATTTTATTTTGTCCAGTAATTTTATTCATGACTTAACACCTTAACATGTTTGCATGGTCTCTGTGAGCATATTAGCATGCTAACATTAGCTTGCTTACAGGACCATTGTGTCTTTATGCTTACAGTCACACAGCTGCAGGCATGGCTGTACATGCTATAACTTGCTAATGATGGGCTACAATATTTTATGGAACAATAATGGTTTACAGTTACAGTACCTATAGACTAACATGCAACTCAAAGTTTACCTGAAAAGGGAGAAGTGGATTGTTTTTATAAAGTCCAAGGCAATGATTTTAAAAATGCGACTTATAAAAAGGATTTTGTCATTAACAAAATGCACTCAGTGTAGTAAAAGTAAAAGTAGTGATATTGCAAATTATTAATAATTATGGAATCAAATTTTAGCTACTTTAAGTAGGAAACTACATTTTTAATTTGTAACCTGCATGATATTTTTGGGCTCTTGATGTGATTTGTAGTCTGCAAAGTAAATAGTCAGATAAATATAGGGATAGATATTTTTTTTCTCTAAATAAAGTGGATATGAAGTGAGTTGTAAAGTTAACTGTAAATTTTTAAATTGAAATACAAGCAACTCTGATTTGTATCAATATAGTGCTTGAGTAAATCTACCTAGTTAAAACTCACCTCTCTTTGATAAAGATGAAAACAACAAAGGCTTCACTATCAGAGGCAACTCCTCCAGGTGTCTTATAGGAGCAAATAATGCAAATGGATAAAAATAAATTTGACTTGCTTTGAATGGTTGGCTCATCAGATCAGATAGCACAAGATAAATGTGATATAAGGATTGACAGCGCAGCTTTCTTGGCTGTGGAACAGGCGCTGGCTGCAGCCATCCATACAGTGTGAATATATATGCATACTGATTCATGGTCCCCTGTTTTCAATTTGCATTTACAATGCCGCCGTCAAGTAGATGGTCATCCAGGAAGGTAAAATATCTGCCCCTCGTTTATGCAATTGACATTGCGAGCACCAGGCCAAGGCAAGTGGAAACAAACATTGCAAATGAGTCAGTCACGTGGTAAGAACGACCTTGCTTTATGACTTAAGTGCTTCCCGCCTTCTCCTGTCTGATCTGCCACTTCCATCTATCAATCTAATGATGTGGCAAAGGGCCAGGTTAATCAAGCTCAATTACTTTTGCTCTCATTGGAGACAGACAGTGATGCAGCTTCGTCCCAGCTGCAGCAGTCCTGGACAGGCTTTAGTGTCAGGATGTTTGACAACATACAACAATACAATGGAAAGAAACAATTTTCAGGATTTATCTCACCCAAAAAAAACTCAGTCTTCTGCTCAAGAAATTAAAATATCTTCAGTATGAACCTATGTTTGGAAATATAGTTCAATAAGTGTCTGGCTTCCTTAAGTAACTAAGAAATAAAGCAAATAGCAAACAACACAGTGCATTTTTTCACTTGTAGGTAATCATTTTCATTATGCATTAATTTAATAATCATTTTCTCAATTAACCTTTAATTTAGTCCATGAAATGTCAGGAAAATTAGAAAATTCTTACCACAATTGCCCACAGTCCAGGGTGCTGTAGTTAATATTCTTGTTTAGTCCAACCAAAAAGACATTACATTTAAGTTGATATAAAACAGAGAAAAGAAGTAAATCATCCCATTTAACGAACTGCAGCAATATTCGGCATCTTCCACTGACTGGCTCTGTATGGTTGTTTGTATTTAGGTACAATGGTGCTTTTATCTGAATGCTTATATTAGTATTAGACGATAAGTAAGTATTGCACTAAATAAAATTCCAAAGGAGACTTGATCAGCTACCTTACTGAACTTGATTTAACCCTCAAAACCTAATGAATGCATACATCCCTTCAGTCCACACTGTGTCTGCTTCTCATATAAAATCTGGAGTCTTAGTTCCAAACCAAAATGACACTGACTGCATCATCAGTTCTGTTCTAGAATCATAGATGACATAGAACTGCTTTCACAGACTTTGTACACAGTAGAATAGCAAACAGACAAGAATGTGTCGCACTGGTGGAGTTCTCCTTTTAACAATTGTAAGTTCAAAATAATTTTTGATTCATCTTTGCACCGAGGTTTCCATCGCCAAAAATACTACTTGCAGTTTTTTTCTTAAACCTAAACAAGAAGTCTCTTGTAGCCTAAACCTGACTAAACTGTAACTGAAAATTGAATGCAACTGAAAATTACTTTTGACATTTTATGACTTCTGACGTTACAGGGGACTCAAACCTTGATCTTCTGCATGAAAGTCTGGTGTTTGATCTCTTTAACTTTCAAAATGAACTATGATTCTCTGTATACTACATAATCTGATGACTAGCCTTGCATGGCCCGGCCAATCACTGCAGCACCATTTCAGTGCTATAGCGAGGTGTGGCCAACAATTGTTATACTATTTAAAAAAAAACCCTTTTTGTGGCTGTCTTGGGCTGTCTTAAACGCTGTGATAGGAATTCTGAAAACCTGAGGTTGAAGATAGAAGCAGAGATGATTACTGACTAGAGTTGTCACCCAATCACAGGGTTTTACTCACAGACTTCTTCCAATTAGTCAGGCCACCTGATGATGAGTATAAATAGCCAAAAGGCAGCTGTGAGTCCATTTTCACCTTGGAAAAATGGCAAAAATGGATACTTACAATATGAGTTTTCTTTTCCAAGAACTTGTACTTCATGTTACTTCTCTAAAGCTACACTATAACTAAAAGTAAAAATACCGAAATAGAAAGCAACTTCGTATAATTTATTAAACAGGTACCATAATTAAGTTTAACTAAATCAGTACAGAGAAACCTCACCAGTAATCATGATAAGATTATGCTAGAGTTTTTTTTTGTTTGTTTGTTTGGTTTTTTAAAGATGTGGAGTTGTTACAAGGCGTGGTTAATCAAACATGCTATCAAGCTGTATATTGAGAAATTAAGATTCCTCTCATTGTGAGGCTTAAATTATGCACAAATGTTGTTTGTGAGTCTCCCAACTTATAATGTTATGGTATATTTCTTAAGAACAGTTGTTAGCCAGATTGGAACATGACATAGTAGTAAGGGCTGTTCTTGCTAGAGCACCTGATAATAACAGTTTTTGCTGGAAGGGATCCAGTTGTCCAAGACATTTTCCACAATAAAAAAAAATCCCTCTTTTGTATTATTTGCAACTGTGGTTTCTGGCTGGATTTTTAATACACAAGGGCAATTTGATTGATTCGCTACCTTGGTTATCTAGCCCTCTAAGTTTTTCATTCAGTTCTCAACACTCACGCTGATATCTTTATTCTTCTGCTTTCAACTCTTTATTCGTAGCTTCTCTTTTGTTCCCCTTCCATTGTCCCTGGACAATATGGCCTCATTAGTTAACTGGTGACCCTCCTAATTTGCGTTTTTTGCTGCAGCAGTCTGCAGGCAGAGAGCACCCTGAGGCCCCTATGTGTTGGCCAGATCATTAGTGAGAGCCTCCTGCCTTCCTGCACACACACACATCAAAACATCTCCACCTCTGTCCTTGAGGAAGGCGAGGCAACGGGAGCATAAGGTTTAATAAATACTGCATTGCACTGTAGGCCTACCTCAGAACAGAAACACATGGAGCTATAAGCACCCATGGCAGTTAACAGATGTTGGTACATATTAAAAGCTGTACTTCAGACACTAGAAACATGATTGTTTATCATTCCATTGTTCTAGTGTTTACTGCTACTGCAGGAGTAATGTTTAAAGCGGTAAACCTTGAAGTTTTTTGGGTGGGTTCTTTGAAATAATGAATTGTGACTGTGAGTACTTATTACATATCAGGCGGGAAGAGCTGCTTACACTCCTGCAGTTCTTTTAAAAGTGCTCTTTCTTTTCCTTTTAGCCACAATAATGGTTTTCACAACTTTATCCTTAATGAACCAAAGCATTAAATGCATTAATTCTTCCTTTTCCTTGCTGAGAAATGCAGAGCATATTGGCCTTATTCTGCACATTTTTTACATACAGAGCTATTAAGTTCTCATATAGAAAGGAGTGTGGGCCAGATATTCATGATATAATGTGTTTATGTATTGTCAACACTCAGTGCCAGTGCTTGTCACACAGTGCCCTTTATGTGGTATAGAGAGCCGTCTGCATGCAGCACCAGCATGTAAAGCATTTCATTAACCTTTGCTTTTCGGTTACTGCTTGTTGCAGAGGTCTTAAACTAATCTTAACAAAGCATCAATTATAGCTTACTTGCATGGTTTATAGGCTTTTTCAAACCTGAACCGTACCATTTGCAGTCTCCATAAAAAAGGCCATAACCCTAGGTTGGTTCTTGATTAAAAAAAAAAAAACAATATTAATTGTTCACTGGTAATAAAAATAAACAATACTAGCATTAATGATCTGTGTATCTAAAGTAAATTGCAAAAAAAATATTGTGGAAGCAAAGATTAAAGTAGTGCAAAATACAAAATATACAAATATTACAAATACAAAATATTTTCTGGTGTTTTCAGACTCAAGAAACATCCCAATGTTCATAATCCATAGATGAAATCAAAAGCAACAACTCAGTTAGGTGAGAATTTGTAAGTTTTGTAAAATCACAGGGACTTTAAAATTTAACCGTATAATACAACAATACTGAACAAGTAACTGCAGTATTAAGTGGAAGTGCAATATCTGAGCTTGCTTATGCATTACAGGTAGAATGGATATATATGAGAGGGTTAATCTAAGCTTAATTTAGCGCATAGACTGTAAACAGAGAGAAACAGCTAGCTGGTGGCCAGTTACCAGGCAGTCAGTGATGGCTTAATGAAGTTACTGGTCCAGGCCATCATATAGATATTTCCTTCAAACTTGGGTTTTTCCACATATTAAGCAAACAAGATAAAATCAATTAGCCTAAACATCTAGGCTCCTGAGGTGCCAGAACTAATTTTGCTGTGTGACCCATTAACAAAACCAGGCTGGCTGTTCACCTCAATTTTACGTCCTGTGCTAAGCTAATATTTGCTATAAGGCATTGAGGCTCTTTTCGTCTTATTTTCAGCAGTAAAGCAAATAAGCATACTTCCTAAAATGTCAGAGTCATTTGCATATAGATTTGTAAAACAATATAAGTACCTAAGTATCTAAAAGTACCTTATCTTTAGGTAAAATTGTATGCATTTAAAGGCAGTTATTCACTCAGAGAGAGTCAGTGAGGTCTTAAAGAGTATGAGCACCAAATTAATCAAGATGCAGAGGTTAGACTGTTGTTGCTTCCAAAGCCATTATCATCATCTTAGGTAATCAGTGTACCTCCCACTCCTGTTCCATATTTTGAATAATTAGCATTAATGACGTGACCCAAAGACCCACCACCTGCAACATTTTACACGTGCCACCTTTTAACATAAGACTGTAAAAGATTAGGAAGTTTTTCACTGAAATTTGTGGAGAGGAAGCAAAAACTGGATGAATAGATTTAAAAATTTTACTTGCAATTCAGTTAATTCACTGATAGAGCAGATGGTTGCATCTTTTCCTTTACACTTCCTGTTCTTGTAGCATGGGTTACTTTACTAAAATCCAATAAAGGAGAAATTGAACATATCAGTTAATATGACATTAAAAAGGTGTAAGTGTATACTGTAGGTATTGTATGTGCAGCTGGGTGATGTCTTCATTACAGTGTTGTCTGAGTCAACTCTGCTTTATTTCTGGATGGGTCAGAAATGATTTCATGCTTATTTTGACTAAGCCAAAATACCATCAGTTATATGAAATACATCAATTTAAGCCTCTTCCAATAGGCAACAAAAAATCCCTGTTGAAATGTTTAAACGGTTGTAGCAAAAATAGATGTGGTTCATTAAAAATGGAAATCTTGCAAAGGATTAGCAAGTGAGGGCTGCTGGGCTGCTGGGACTTCTCTATGAAAACCCTGCTGCCTGGGATCAACAGACAAATGGTGTCAATGTTGTTAATTGCCCCCAAGTCCCTGTCCCGCAGTGTGGCTCTCAGCTGCCTCTCAGCTCTTTCTGACTAATCTGCACATGGTGTTAATCAATGCCACTGCGATTTCCATAACAAGGCAAACTCTGTAACTATGTGTGCAAAGAGGATTTTATATCCGCTTCATTTCCTCATTTGCTGTCTGAATGAGTGCTGATGTATATTTGTTGTAGCTGTAGAGGAGCTGTTGTTCAATCTTGTCAGTGAGGAACCCAAATTAACTGAATCCAGAGTTGTTTTGAGGCCACAGTCTGAGAAAATATACTCTTGCGAAGTTAGGAAAAGGTAATGCACCTCATTTTTCTGCTAACACTTTTTACAGGAGAAGTTCTATAATCCAGAAAATGTACTTGTTTCTGTGTCTTAATCAGTCAGATGTGATCGACTTAATCTATATCATTTTCATTTCTATGCACCCAGTAGGCCTACATGTCCTGGATTTACTCAGCCAATATAAAGACAGACAGAAATTACCAGATCAGAAGTGGAAAAAATGTGCCTTCAAGCAACTTTCAAACCTGTATATGGCCCAAGATCAAGTTCACTCTGTCGGTAATGTTTACAGAACCGCATAGTTCCAAACCCAGAGAAAGCTCTCAGAAGGTGCATTCAGATTATCTGAGTTTCAAATCTGCAAAAATAACTAAAGGTTAAAGTTTCGTATGATTAACATTGGTTCCTAGGGATTTGAAAAGTCCAGGTTTATTAGCTCCACACCGCCAATGCACCGACTTTATCTCTAGCTAACATTAAATTCAGCTGGAACATTGCACCCTCTCCCTATTTCTCTCATTTTTGAGCTTATATAAGGAGAAGTCACATGTCAGTCACTAACATATATATTTAACCTTGATTTTTACAGTTACAATGTTTGCAAGTTTTTCAGTTTTGGCACTCTTGAAGAACATTGTTTTTCTTTTGTTTCTCTTCTCTCTATCTTTACAAGCAGTTGCTGCTTTCTGTCTGCTAAGCTAGGCTAAAGCAACATGAGACTATCTCTGTACCAACAATAAATCAACTTTAATTCATTTTAAAAAACCTCTCATATTATGCAATACTAGCAGTTTCAACAGTGTCTTTCTGATAAATTGGCTAACAAATGCCTCTCTCCAAACCACACATAGCATTTGTTGCTGTGCTAAATAGACATTGTTACAATGTCTATTTGTCAAACAAGCTTCAACTAACCAAAAAAGGTTTAGGAGTTGTTGTTTCTTGTTTGATGGAGTTCCTCAAGCACTTCCAGTTTTTCTGCTTTTTTTGTGCTGTGGTCATAAACAGCCAAGACCTGTATTTGTCCTGGCAATTATTTTGGTCTTTTAATCCATTTGGCAAGAAACATAGACAGAAACTATACTCCCAAAATGTAAGATGACTTATTTATAGTACAATGGATCTACTTATAAAAGGTCAAATTTTATTAACAAGGAACTGTCCAAGAAGCTTACATTTGCACTGCTCACAGTCCTTTTAAAATCTATCTTTGGATTTACTCATTTGTTCCAACAAAGTGATTCGGGCCAGAAAAAAAACAGATGTGCTTGTCTCTGCATTATCAACCAGAAGAAAAGGCATGACGAGACCACGCATTTGAAAGGAAGCAGCTGCAATAAGAAGAAAGTCAAATAATTCATCCGAACCAGCCCGAGCCATTTGTCTGTGTCACAGTTTATGCGATGCTCCCAAACACTTTGCCTAGCCCCTCAACTTTCCTGTCTCCCATCCTTGAAAGCCAAATCAATCAAGCTTCCCCATGCAGGAAAGTGCCGAAATAAAGAGACAATGAAGTGGAATGAGCAAAAGCAGGATTGATAGCATTAAGAGGATTTGGAACAGCCAGTGAGAAATTTTCTGGGCTGTAGTTTTTTTTGGGGTGGAGTAGCACACTCCAGTCCACCCTGCTGAATAGGAGGTATGCAAATAAATGGAGTCAAAGCAATGTAATCATATATTCATGCCCTGGGAAGCAGTCCCTGGCGCTGGTCTGATGGACGATTGCCTATCTTCATTTCTAGGAGCTAGAAAGACAAAGGTCTGCTGCATAACGTAATCGATCATTTTTCTCTCTGCTCTCAGGGTGAAACGGAGGCTCGACAAAGTATGAATACAGATAGTTCAATGTTTTTCTAAATCACACTCGGGGTGAAGATTACTTGAACTGACTTGTACAATCTTTTCATGTGCAGACAGGGAAATAAAAGATGGGGTGTTTTCATAAACAAGTGTTCATCTTATTGTGTTATGTCTCACTCAAAATCCAAACAGGCAACTAAGCTACAATATTTGATTTGATTTCATCTTTGATCAAGTCAGCTAGTGTCCCTACAACACACGATGTAAAAATCCAAACTGTTTATGACAAACAGACTGCCGCTGGTTCATTAATTTTACATCAAAGCACAAACAGATGATATGAAACAAGGGCTTGTCTGTTAAAAGCAGACATCCTCTTGTGCTTCTGACAATGTCATGTTTTGCTCAGTCAAACAGAAGAAAAATGAAGAGGACATGCAAGTTGAAGGGCAAACTCTTCTTATTCAAAGTCACAAAGCCCCATGGCAGATTAGAAAATCCAAGTGCTTTCTTGGCCAGCTTTGCCAATGGTCATGGCAGTCCTCGAACACAATTTGATAGACTTGGACATCTGGACCAATGTCAAAGAGTGCTTGGCAAGGCAGATACTTTATTGTCCAGAGGTGAAAAGGGACATTTCTGGCTGTTGTTCAGGCATTTAATTTGTAGGAGAAACACAAGCATCTGTTGTCAAGTTCATTTTTCAAATTTGTAGAAACTCATTAGCACTTTATAGAGAGTTGGAGCAGACTAAGCTCCACAGGGATGTAGGGATGCCCTGTCAGGCTTTGAGAATTCGGCCAAGATTTGTTTCAGTAATGTTAATAATTACTTTGATGCTAATCAGAAACAAGGGAAAGAAAGTATGACTTTGAAGTGAAAGGTGGAAAAGAAAAAGTATTATTTCACACCATTTTTTCCACTTTATGCACAATCTGGGCTTTTGACATAACAAAGCTTAGCTAACGTCTGTCTCCGTCTCTGCACTAATTGACTTTTATCTGCGGGACTTTTGCCTTTGATCTCAGACAGTTAGCAGCAGACTTCTCCTCAACGTGAGCCTCTGACAAAATGGGAGAAGCATATGGTAACGCAGTGGGATTCTGGGTAATTTAGCCCCCTTCACAACATTTGCTCTGCATGAGAATGAAGCCTTGACAGAAGAGGTGATGAAACTGGGCTCAACTCAAAGTTGTGCTCCGAACATAACTGTCATTGATGAACACTGTGGCCTCCAGCAAAACCAGCTGAGTCCTACAGCACCGTGGACATCTGTAAACACAGGAGCAGGCCTCTCACTAGCCTGCGGCATTAGACATTATATTTTTTAACCTGAGTACTATTTTACCTCCATAAAAAAGCTATATATTATACTGCATATTTAATTTTAGGAATTTAATTGAACCAAAATAAGAAATTATATAACAATACACACCATTTATGAACACTAATAAACCACATCCTCTGAACCCTTTAGGTTAAGAGGATGTCTTTGAATATTATTTAAGGTAATGATGATGTGAAAACTTTTATCAAGCCCTTATGATGAACAAATCTTGGGCTGCAAAGCTGTAAGAAATACTATTGGATGGTATTTGTTCTTTAGGCAATAATTTAATTTTGAATGTTTGAAATACACTGATAATCCTAAATAAATTGTCAAAAAAAATTTTGGATTCTTTGCGGTCTTTATGGGATGTGATCTCACTACCATATCGGTCAGTTATAAACAGATCATTTAAAAGCTATTAAGATTATGTGAAGATAAATCCCTTTGGTTTGTTTTTTATGCTATTTTTGGAAAGTGTTGTTATAACTCTAAGTAATTCATAAATAAGTTATTATTGAATACATTTAACATTTGATGCTCTTAAATCCATTTTTGGAAAGTAAATAAGTTTGAAGGAATCTTTGGGACATCACTAAAAATCACTTAAGCTGGCTGGTGTTCAAATGTTCTTTTTGGTAATATTGCAGTTAAAATTTTGACTTTAATAAACACTTAATGAGCGTTTTCAGAGGGCATGTTATCCCATCAGCCATTTACAGATCAGATTTAATGTAATAACAATGGGAGGCAAAGAGCAATCCCTTTTGCTGATGTTTTCCCTTCTTGTCCACTGCTTAAAAAGTTGTTAATATTTTACATTTACAACTCGGGCCCTTATCCAGAAAGTAGTTGGTCAACCCAAATGCAGAGTTCATTTAAGGACTCCTACCATGGAGCAGAAGTGAAAGGGCCATTGTGACTATTTAGATGATGTTATAAAGCAACAAAATGGTTTGTCAAATAAAACTGATAGCTCTATCTATATCATGGGGGATAATGGCTGCTTTCTCTTGTTCAAACAGTGATAACAACAAAAACACTACACAAAGAGCTTTGACCTTCCAGGAGGTAGTGATTCTCCAACCACCCGGCCTGTTGAAGTGCAGTGGTCCATGGACGGAGCAGGTGGCCACTGTCACACACTTGGGTAACAGCTTGACTCGGTTCTCAGGACCTGAGCAAGTGTCACCAGGTCTGGACAAATTACACCTCACTGCTCACCCTCAATGTCATCAGACCCTATTTAACCAATGTGCCATCCACAGCCATTTTGTACAAATTCACAAAGATGAACTGTATTTGGAAATTATGGATAAAACTTTAATGAAACAAAGCACTTAATGAGCTAATAAAGCCCCAATTAAAATTCAAGATTTTGATCTTTAATG
>JAPZDY010000010.1:1705867-1717772 GCA_029783645.1 Ctenochaetus hawaiiensis | reverse complement strand
ATCATTTCAGACTTACATGATATAGCTTGATTCTACGATACTAAATGACCATCAAGTGACAGCACAAAAAATGAGTGTAGCCAACCATTATGGCTTTATCAAGCCTGGATGGATTTCATTTATGCTGTCTCTTGTCTCCTGCATGTTAAATGTATGGCTACTAATCATGTATCTGCAGGAATCATCAACAGGGGACCACAAAGGGTTTCCTTGTGAAGAAATTCTCAGTTCTCAACCTCTGATAGCATGACTGTGACTTATTGGTTGATTTAATTCAAAACAAAACAAAACAAAACAAACTGTCCCTATACAGATGCACTTGAGCAAATAATTTCTCTTAAAATCCAGTTTATTTTTGAGACTTATAATGAGGATTCGTACTTGCCAGTAACAAACTACGTTTCCAATGACTGAAATTTTCAATGTCTGAAATACTCAATTAAACTTGGCGCTACTATAGCTTAACCTGCTAATGAAATTTTTTTTTTACATCAGCAACGGTTTAGATTATTTTATGTAGTGTCACATATGACAGAGCTACAGTAATTACTCCTGGCTCTATATTCAATCCCTGCATATTTGCCTTCCTAGTTCATTATTTTGGTTTTCCAACCCATGCATTCTCATCAGTGCTGTTTCCAGCAATTGCAGACAGCTGTGATCAGTGAAAAAGCTCTAATAAACCCACTGTACACTAACTGCCCAGCATCAAATGATCAGCAGACAAAGTAAGGCACCCCAAGTATTATTCCCAGGAGTTGGATAAGACTGAAATAGAGCTAATTACAACAGTCAACATAGGAACTAATAATATTTAGGTGTACAAAAACATGACTTCAAATGAATGTTAATGTTTTGCTTATGTTGGCTTGATGGATGAATAGAGTAATTATTTAAGGTGATAATATGTTTTTCAGACCTTCAAATAGAAAAAGAGAAAATTATTGAGAACGTTAACCTGTACTGTGTATAGTTGTAGGGGAAACCCATGTATTCTTGCACTGACACGTTTTTGTTGACCTTTGCATTATGACTATAATATTATCTCTTCTCTTATCTCTCTCTTATCTCAAGTGTTGTTAGTGATGTTATCTCCTGATTATTTTGTTTTCAGTTAATATATGAGAGCTTTGCCAGGTATCTGGTGGAGCATAGAGGCTATGACAAGGACCTGTTGAACCTAACCCCTGCTACCTGGGATTTTTGGTGAGTTTGCAGCAGAAGATTCCTCAGCCTATGGGGAAAAATGGCATAAAGAGGTCTAATTAAGATTAAGTAATAATTGTCCTCCAGTGTTACATATTTAATACAGTTTTTAGATCCCAGTGTGACAACCTGGGCTTAATAACTAAGAAACATACTTCTTCCTTTGCTTTGCTAACTGTTTGAAGGCCATTACCCAAATCAAGGTAAAATCCATTTACACACTGTGATGTTGCACTGTTAGGAACTGAAGAATTTTTAAGTATCCCTGAAGTCAGCTTTTGTCCATTCAATATTCTAAAAAAAGATGGGCATAAAGTATATCAGGCCATCCAATTGCCAGTGGCTTGCTCTGCCTTTTTTCCCAGTCATCATCATAATAAATCCTAAACCAACTGATACATTAATCCTAAATCAACTGACTCATAATACCTGCTTTGTATCACTTATACTTTATAAAGTTTTACTTATCTGGAAGTGTGGATGTTCCGTTTCAGCATGACTGCTAGAATCCTCTGACAAGTTCAGCTTCTTTAAAAGTTGTTTAAAATGACTTATTTTTTGCCTTTGTTGGAGCTACCTGTGGGTCAGCAGTGTCAAGAGGATTGGATAAAATGTTTATCTAATTTTTACATTTTATGTCACGTCAAATAATGTGCAATGTCTCAATAAGAATATTTAACAGACCCTATTATTACTATGTTTACAACATTCTGAATTTTGTGTTCAGTTTTAAAGGGCTAGTGGTGGATCTAGAAGATGGAAACCTTGTGAAGCTGGCTGAAGATGGAACTGTCTTGCGGTATGCTCTTGCTGCAGGAGATGTATTCAATATGCTTCCCAAAACATCTAAAAAATTCCTTTGTGAGAGTTATCAATTTTGTTGTATACATTTTAAGTGAAATAATAATAACATTTTTATCATTTCTTCGATTAGAGCAACACATGGAACCAATGACCTTAGTACAGAAGAGATCATCAAACATTATGGTCCAAAAAGGGAGTGGAGGCACTTCAACAGCCTCAATACCTCCTTCACAAGATCTGGTATAATGTTTATATCAGTCCTTATTTTGCTGTGCTGTTGACACTTAAGGAGGCAATTACAACAATTATCTGGAATTTTTCACATTACCTCTCTCTAAATCTAATGGATTTACTTTCTTTTGTTTTGGTCTTTGTAGCAAAATACTATTTCTATGACAACTACTTTGATCTACCTGGGGCTCTTCTTTCTGGAAGAGTTGTGGACATGTTGCATAAGGTAATATCTGATATGGTATGGCTTTCTATCAGTGGTTGAGATTTTCAAATACTTTCAAACTAAAATGTAACTTAATGTTTTTTTGATAGAGAGGAAATGAAGTGAATTCCGACTTTTGGAAAGACATGATTGCTGCAATTGACCACAACTACAACACATCTGCATTCAAAGGTATGCCTTTAGTCCAAACAGCACTGATTTTAGTTTTTCCTAATGTTTTCTAGTTAGAATCCACACTGTAAAGGAAGACAACACCCACACAATAACAACAGGATATTTTTATTTTTCAAAAAAGAACTTTTATTCTGTGTTTTGGTCAGAAAGTGGTACATAACTTAACATATCCAATGAGACATAGTTGTTTGGAAAAAAATGCAGTTTGAACTCCTAAATCTATGTTCTTTTGATGATAAAAGTGCTTGTGAGAATGTGCTGATCTCCAGTAACAAATAATGTGACAGTTTTGCGTGTCTTTTGTATGTATATTACAGGAAATTTGTTAAACAACAAACATTTAGTAAAACAAACACAAATAAAAGACATACTGTAAATGTTGCAGGGAGGTTTAAAGCACCTCATTAGATATCTTCCAATATTATATTGTTTTTTTAAAAATTCCGGAGACACACATGGTGAACTGGGTAATAGGATCAATTAGAGTTGTACATTTTAAAATTTTAACCCCCATTTACCTACTCGAGAGTCAGTCAAATAATTGGTTAGCAATGTAAATATGTTTTTATCAATTAAAAGATTTTAATGAGGCAGTTAAACTTTAAAAAATATCAACCATATTTGTATTTAATTTACAATCTCAATTTAGATTTTTATGAACAACTTTATTTCTCTGAGTAATTCAATGGTTTTCAAGGTTGTGAGGTTAATTTGAATTCGTAAAATCACGTTGAGGCAATCAAGAACCCAGAGAAAGCACAGTGAACATTATCTGCTGCAAATATACCATTACTCTCCTCATCAGGGACCTGGACGTACACTCTGTCACCGGCATTCAACATAAGAACAGTACTTCCTGACATCTGATCCAGGAAGCCTTTGTTGTACTCATCATAGGTAAAAACAACTGGCTCCTCATTTTTATAGAGGGCTACCAATGCATTAGCACCATTGACATGTACATGATAGCTGAAGTAGTAGAGGCCTGGGATCTGGCAGGTAAACACACCACTTTGGTCATCATAATGGTGTTCTCCATTGTACAGAATCTGGTTGAACTGAATAGGGGTTGCAGCTGAAGGGTAAGCCGTGGTCAGCACAGCACTGAAGGCGGACATGGGGGCCTTTACCATCTCATGAGACATCACAACCTCATGAGACTTGATTGGCATGCTCTTATCATGGTGGTAAACCATCTCTCCTGGTGGGCCAGGAGGACCAGGGGGACCGGCAGGACCTGGGCGCCCGTCATTACCTCTGGCACCTGGAACTCCAGGTGGACCCTGTGGACCAGAAACTCCCTTAGATGTGAATCCAGCTGGGCCAGGTGGGCCTGGAAGACCTGGGCTGCCCTTAAATCCTTGGGGGCCTGCTGGACCAGGGGGGCCAACTGGTCCCATGGGTCCTGGTCTTCCATCCTCACCACCTTTTCCTGTTGCTCCCGGGACACCTGTGTTTCCTTTTGGTCCTGGAGCGCCATTTGCACCTGGTAGGCCTGGGGCACCAGAAATGCCTTGTGAACCCTTTTGACCTTCAGGACCATTATGCCCTGGCATTCCTGGAGCACCTGCTACCCCAGGGGCACCTGGTTTCCCAGAGAAACCCTGAGCTCCTGGCTCACCTTTGGCTCCCCTTGGTCCTGGTGCACCTACCATACCAGTGTCGCCTTTTGGTCCTTCAGGGCCTCCCTCACCCTGGAATCCTCTTGCACCTTGTGGACCAGCTGGGCCAATAGGACCAGGAGCACCTGGTTGGCCATTAAAACCAATTGGGCCTGGCTCTCCTTTCTGACCAGTGGTTCCTGGAGATCCAGGGGATCCTCTGCTACCTGGTATACCAGGTGTACCTGGTTTGCCAGCGCCTGGCAAGCCTGGAGCTCCTGACTGACCAGCAGGACCTTGTGGACCTTTTGGCCCCATTGGTCCAGGTGTACCTGGCATACCATTCTGGCCTGATTTTCCTGGTGCTCCTGTGCCTGGAGCTCCTGTGTGACCCTTTGGCCCTGGCAGACCCATTGGCCCAGGACTACCATCTCTTCCTGGAATGCCAGCCTTGCCAGGTTCTCCAGGATAGCCAGTGGCACCAGGTCTACCAGCTCCTGGTTTACCCGGCATACCTGGTGAGCCCATTGGTCCTACTGCACCTGGTGGTCCTTGAGCCCCAGGAATTCCAACACCTCTCTCTCCTTTAGCACCAGGAAGACCAGGAACGCCAGGATGTCCCTTCAAACCAGGCTCTCCTCTTGGTCCCATTGCCCCAGGGATGCCAGCCGGCCCAGATTTTCCAACAGAAGAAAGTCCAGCAGGTCCAGGTGATCCAGGTGTACCAGGTGCACCTCTGGGACCCATTTGTCCAGTTGCACCAGGTGCACCTCTCTCACCTGGGAGACCGGGGGCACCTGGTTTTCCAGGGCCACCTGGGGTACCTGGTTTACCTGCTTGAGAGTAGCCAGAAGGTCCAGGAGGTCCTGGTGGACCTTGTGGTCCAGGATATCCCATGCCACTCTCTCCAGGAGGTCCAGGTGGTCCCATTGGTCCTTGTTCACCTGGAGGACCTTGGGCACCATCCCTGCCTGCAACAGCTAGGGAATACATAAACACAAGAACAAGTAATATAATTATTTAGATAACATGATGCACACACAATAATGTCAAAAATGTCATTTTTGATTGACTAATTTATTTCACTTAGACATGTGCTGGTACGCATAGCGAACTCACAGTCTCTTTCTCTGAATACTACACATTATTTCACATGGTATTTAAGTAGGGTTTAGAAATTACGCATACAAGCATTCAACTAAAAAAGACATCCTCAAAGAAGTGATAAACAGAAATTGGCTGTATGCTTCTAGAAATTGCTTTACTTTAAAGCACTTTTTCTCTACATTTGTTGACTCTTTGTCAAATAATGTATTTTCAATTCAATTGGTAATATAATTCCTTGGCACTTAAATAACCCAAGTTTTGGTATTTCCACAACATACTTAAAAAACTACTCCCTATGATTGTAGAGTTGTTTGTGGGGACAGCACTCCTTTTTTCCTAGGGTAGTCATCACAACACCACTGGTCTGAGGTGATGTTGTCACCAAGCTTATGTCTACTGGCATGGGACCCAAAACATCAGCTTCTGTGAATCTCAGTTTCATATGCCCACACCATACTGTACTCTTTAATTTCCTGCATTGGCAATGGCTGTGAATGTATAGTTAGTGGTCTGCAAGTCATCAACATCACCCTGGTGCATTTCCTGCCACATTGCATAGAGTTTATGGGCATGGTCAAGTGAGGACATAAATATGCACTACAAGCTGGTGTACATTGTCAGTTGATTATGTAACTAGAATTTTTTTCCCACTAATCTTTATTTATCACCAAAATCACCACGAGAATCAATCTACTGTATAAAATCTACATAGGGAAATGGAGACGTAGTTTTAGTCTCTGTCTTTTTAAAAAAAATGCTTTCATTAATATTTGTCAGTAGAGAGAGAGCAACAAATAACAGTCCAAAAAAAGATTAGTACTAACCCCCATGACCAGAGTCCAGGAAACACTCTAATCTCCCAAATAAGTTGCCATAATTTTGTTTTATTTCTGATTGTTTGGCTGCTAAAATAATCAAACATGAATGTTGCCATGTTATGTATTTCATTAGTTAGCCTTGCTAATTTTTGTGACGCAAATGTGGTAATCTGTGTGCAACATCTGTATATGAAGATTAAAATGTTGTATGTCTACCAATTTATTGCAATAATGATAACACAGTAACACAGATAACACACATTGCAATAATATCCCTGATGAGGTGCTCTTACAGTGCTTTCCTTTAAGCACCATAATTTTGGATGCATCAGTGCCAAAAACCAAGATATGACATGTTTAAAAATTGAATACCCGAGTGTTGACTTCTCTTTAGCTTTTTTTGTGTGTTTGATTAAAATGTTTTATAGGCCTGTCCTTCTCAAGAAACTTGAAACCTTGCCTGAGACCTCAAAATAGATATTTGTGCTAGTATTGGACTTTTTAGAAACGCTACAAAATGGAGGTGATGATACTGACTCAGTGGATGAACCCTGTTAATGCTGCAGAGTACTGATCTGCATACAATCAAGTACTTATCCATCCTCAGTTCGTTTGCTGTCCTAATTCTGTAATTCATTTCTCACTCATTGACGTCAGTAGATTTGCAGAGGTCTGTTTGTTACATTTTCTGTTTGAACTTCTTTAAGTGTTTTGGCACAGTCTTTATTTTGTTTTGTTTTCTTTTTGTTTCATTTAAGTTAAGTGTGATGTTATTTTAATACCCCGTTGCAGTGTGTTAGGGTGTGACTGCAACGGCGTAACATCTGTTTTGGAGATTTGTCAAAGTTAAGCTTTCATTGTTAAATTTCTGTTCTTTTTTGGACGTGGAGGCACACACTCAAACCACATCAGAACCTCTTTAAAAAACAAAACTTGAGGTATAAACTCTCAACTGTCACATTCATAGTTAAATTCGTTGTTTCGTTTGGATATAAATTATAGTGTTTTACATACTCCTGGCAGTTTCATCATGATCACTGCATAGGATTTTTTTATGACACATGCAAAAAAGACTGTTACCATCTGTGAACTTTATTTATACAGAGTAAAAATGCTCCTTTACAGCTATACCCAACCCCACAGTTATATCTAGTCAGACACATTCACAAAAGTTCAGCCAGTTCAACCACAACCTTTTGTTTAACGCCAACGAGACATTGTGCTGGACCCGCTGGATTGCACACCACAATGACATGAGTGACGAAGGGCAGCATTTTGGCAGCCTTATTTACAGATATGTATGTTCCAATTGTCTTTCAGGTTATATAAGAGAATAATGGCTTGAATCTGCAGTTAATCAGGAAATATGTCTTATTTGCCATATTCTTTTATGATGCAGTAAGCAGCCGTATATCCAGGGTTTACAGATTATCATGAATTTCAAAGCAGTGGTTGAAGTTATAGCCTTAATTTTGTTTGAGTAGGACACAGTGACAAAATATTCTAGAAGATTGAGATATGACTTAGTTTTTACAGTAGGCTTACTGCAACTTACAACTCCATATTTCATGGATTAGTTTTAATTTTACAAGTAACACATGTTTTGAATGTGCCTGCTCCCTTGCTTTACAGAAACATAAGTTATAATTTGTCCCTATAAATTCCACTTAATATTTAAGGTGAAGTATCATCTGGGGCTGTTTGGATGTTTCATTCTCTAAATTTGTTGTAATTTTTGAACAGAAGAGATGGAAACAGTTTCACTGTGTAGCCTGTAGTAATTTTGAAGAGTACAATGGAGAATTATTATACTAAACAGAAATAGATGCTGTCATATTATGTACTCCTCCCTATATTTCCTAGATGAGTTTGAAGAATATGTATTCCTATTATGACTAGACTGTCATAATTGTTGTAAAGTGAAGCATTTACTTAGTTGAAGATAGAAATATGTGACTCACCATGACTCTTGACGGGGTAGGCTGCCTTGCTCATTTTTGGTCGGTAGTACCTGTCAGGGGTAGCCTGAGCAAGTGCTAGGAGGACGAGGAGAACGCTTGTTACCCTCAGGTCCATCTTGTGAAGCCAAACCTGCAAAGACAGAATCCATTTATTAGAAGAAGTATTACTGCTGTTTTAGTCTCTAATGTATCTGCAACCAAAAGACAGTGTAAGATAATAAAAGAGTTGCATTACACCTCTGTTGCTGCAGCTGACTGACCCTTGACACTAAAAGTGAAGTGCAGTGTGGTTGGTGCATCACTTAGTTAAACATTCAAATGAGCAAAAAGATATCATAATCTTTTATTTTCTAAATCTGCCAGCCTTGATTCTCCTAAAGTTAGCAGCTGCTGTGAGAAGTAACCACCTGTAACATCTCTGACTTATGATTCTTTGGCATAAGTCAACAAAAATGTGTTGCCTTTCCCCAGAATTCTTAGGCAGTAAAATTGAGCATTTCTCTCTCTATCTCTCTTACTGTCTCTCTTTTCATCAAAGAAGAAAGTCACAGGCACACAATTTCTTTCTTTTTAAACCAAGCCATAGCACATGGCTCATTACACTTTCATCAACCATCAGTGCTCCACCAGCAGTCCTTTGCTCAGTGAGAGCCAGACTGCAGCAAGGAGTCCTCTGTAGACTTAACCTGAAATCAGAAAAAATGCCAGCTTACCAGGGGGTTTATGCTCCAAAGAACCAGTGGGGTGATCAGGAGGCTGTGCTGTTATATCCTTAGTTGAGGAGTCTGCCTGCGTGAGTGGCAGCTGCTGCTCCCCAGGGCACAGGGCTCAAGGTATTTATACTGACAAGGGCTCCAGCATCGTGGTTGATCTACCTCAGACGGAAGGCCCTCCCTGCTCTGATGTCATCTTTAATGACTAGTGCCATATCCTAAGGAGGCCTTTCACGTCAGGGTGATGGTCCTCCCTCTCCTGCCTGTCTCTTCATCTGGTTATCTTTGTCTCTATTGTGTGGTAGCAAACAGATTCTGTGAAATATCCCTTTGCTGATATTCAATAAGTTAGTTTCTTAATTTGTCTGCACCATCAACAATACTGTATTTGCACTTTTTGGCAGATTAGTTCAGATTATTAGACTCCCTGCCTTTGTGTCCCTTTTTAGTCTGGATTTGCATTTGTAACTGCACAAACACAGGGGTTTATTGCTAAAAAAAATCACACTATTGACTAAGTGGCAGGAGACAGGATGTTTTTTGGAAAAGTAAAGGCTGTGTCTGACAATATTTTTGTCCAGTCTGATGACTCTGAACTCTTGAGGTTGTAATTGACTACATGCACCAGACAGCTATTTTCTGTCAGTTTAAGTTCAGTGTGAAACTATCCATGTTTAATGTTTGAATTGGTGCTGGAAAGTTTTAGAATCGGGTTTGAAAGAAAGCAGGCAGTGTTTACTAATTTAGGTTCACTACTGAACTCACCACAGCTAAACTTGTGCTCATATTTATATTTCATATGACAAATCCTGCTGTGAGGCTGGCAGGTTTATGTCTGTATATTGTCTGTGTGATTTTTACAAACTGGTAAGTGGTTTGCTGCAGGCTTCCACAATGCAGCTTTAAGACACCAGGAGGCAGGAGTGAGGTTTTTTCTTACTTGCTACCTGCTTCATCCTCTGGTCTGCAGCTGAGTCTTAATTGAATTGCAGCAGTGGAGGAACTTTGAATATCGCTGTAGTTGTACTGGACATTGTAAATGTTTGCATACATGTCATCCTATCATCAAGACATTGTAATGTATATAATATATGATGTGTATATGGTGTAAAAATGAATATACAATGTAAAAATGAACGTAGCTCTGTTGTATTGGACAGATACTTTACTTTGTGGCAGTCAGAGATCATGATCAGAATTGATTGTCCCTTAACAATAATAATACATTTTGCTCTTTTTCTGCCCACATAACATAACTGATTTTTTCTGAGCAGGATATTCACTGGTGGACAACTTATGCAACAGTGAAACCCTGTGTTTAAGTTTCTTCAAAAACATCTTTGCTTACCAACTGATATAACTACAACAACAACAACAAAAAAAATCAATTACTCATTGGTTGGACTACAGTCTAAATTTCTGATAAAGTACAGAATGTTACTAAACGAGATAAATCTCTTAAAAAATCAAACGTGAGGCTTTCAGGGGACCAGTGCAAATTTAGGAGAGTGAGTTTTCTAAAGGTGCTTTAGTTTCTCCACATCAAAAATGTGTGTATACATGAATGTTTCAAAATACAGTAAGACAGTAATTATCCTGCAGGAGAGAAATTCACATCACAGTAGCAAAACAAACTGGCTGAAAGCTGCATGAAACTGAAAAAATGCTTTTAAAAACAAATAAAAAAAGAACAAAACAAAATGGGAAATGAAAGAATTGAAGTTTGAAAGTAATCTGAATGTGTGTCCTGACACCTGAGTTTGAGATCAAATGTTTCATTTCTGCACAGCAAAAGCAATTGGACGTGGTTATCCTCATCAACCTCACATCTACAGTATACGTGTAACGGTCCTGAATGGCCAAGCCACTGTGTAATAGATCTGTGGTTTTGGAACAGCCTTCCCTTCCCTCTGCTCATATCATTTAAACTGCCAACATCTCAGTGGCCCCGGATAAGTGCTCAGTCAGCCATGGACATCTTTGGTAAACTCTTTGAATTAAATGACAGGGTAGTGCGGGGGTGGAGTCGACATTTAACAACTTTCTGAGCTGCAGATATGCTTCTGCATCTCACCATGAAAGTGGCTGTGACCGCAGTGAGGCATGGCTGCTTTTTAATTCATTTAGATCTTTTTCTTTTTTTTTTTTTCCCTTTTTTGGCGTGTTAGAAATTAATGCCCCCTGATCTAAATCTGGCTACTGCAAAGGTTTTATGTAAAGCTCTGCTTATAGTCACATGCGCTTTCTTGGTAAGCTTGTACTGTGAGTTGTCAACAGACAGTCAAAGCGAATAGACTTGTAATTGGGTGAGAGATGTACTGTTTGGAAAAGCAGACAGCGAGTGAAATAAAGTTTTTCTCAGTGTTTTCAAACACCTCCTGATGGCAGGGTAAGTGATATTTTAGGGAAGGGTCTGCTGTAACTATTGTTTTGCCTTTTAAAACATCTTAACTTGCTACTGCTGCACTCCAGACATGACTTAATGCTCCTTCAGTGGCTTTAATTAAATCCGGTGAAAACATGGACTCTCCCCAAACATGAACGGCCTCCGTTTCCCACATTTTCTTAAAACAATGTGCAGGTGTCACATTGTGTGTCGGTATGATTTTGAAGAGATGTGTTTTGCACCCTAGTCATCCATTGACAAAAGTTCAAAAATGATCTTTGTTTTGTCTGAGCTGAACAGCAAAATTATTAGAGATTATGATGTTTCAGGGTTTTTTACCACTACTTTTTTACTGAGCAACAAATTCAAGTTACATAACTGCAACTTTAAATTTGGTTTTAATAGAAATCTGAAGTTATGTAGGACAAAATTTCAGTGCAGCACTGTATTGTGTGGTCATACTTTTTTTTTTACATTGTTTTATCTCAGTTGTCAAATTATGTTTAACTGACACCCCAGTGCAGTTATAAAATACATCCCAACCAATGTTCCCCCTAATTTTTTATGTGTCTGAGCATACACACAAACTCTCTGAGCATCGCTTGGACCACTATGAGCAACATCAGACGTGCACACTGTGGCCACACCAGTATCACACCTGTTCAAAACCTGAGATGA
>JAPZDY010000010.1:1660499-1676936 GCA_029783645.1 Ctenochaetus hawaiiensis | reverse complement strand
CTCGATGGTCGCGATATAGTCATTTCATACATCTCATCAGATTTTTACATCGATACATCGCTTATATTCGATATATCGTGCAGCCCTACTGTGAATGTATGTGATGGGTTCTTGAAGTGGACTCAAAAGAATAGTATAAACAGAACCACTATGAGTCCATGGTGTCTGGCATAGTTTAGCCACTGTCACACAGTAATTGCTAACCTTAAATGTTCTGGACATCACCTGAACAAGCAGGATGTGAAAACACTAATGTCCAAATCATTTGCCCCAGACTTAACCCTGCCAGTTCCTGAGTATTAGGTCCATGTAAACATGGGATTTAGCCCGTTGGTGAATAGAGCAGGTCATTGTCCAGAAAAAGTCACAGCAAGCTTTGCTTGCCATAAGTGAGAAGGAACGTTTATGTTCTCATGCTGCTGCTGAACACAGTGCCAAAACACTGCAGCTTTCTTACTCCGTTGGGATCTAAGTGCATGGAGTGCAGCTGCTTCGTATTCTTTACCTTGCCTGTTGGTTGCTTTTGACTCTGGGGATGATATTTCCATTATGTCCAGAAACATGCAGTGTTGATATCAACACAAAAACAGTCATTACTAATAAGTCAGTAGCCTCATCCATTGTTGTTCATGTGCCTGTGTGTATGAATTCTGACTATAGTATTATAATTGTGCTGTCGTGTATGCTCAAATGCCTGTAAAAATGTCAGACAAATTAATGCTGAGTTAGTAACTTCTTGGCAAGATTGAAACTCAGTTTTATGTGTAAATACAAGTTGAGTTTAACTGTAACATTGTAATAAGTCAGAATATATTTGCAGACCTCTAAGTGAGCTTTTGGACTAATCATGAACAAATGATTATGTGTACATGTACATGGTTAGCTGTTTCATTTGATAAACAGCTCAGCACATGGTATGCGATTTAAAATTTTATAAACCAGACTGAGTGGGTGTCATGTTTGTAAGTTCCTGATATGAAACAGTTCTGTTTCTAAATACTGCTATCTGCTTCTGACCCTATTTGGAAGATACCATGGAGATCTCATTATAAGTAATGTACATATACAAACAGGATTGTAGGTCTCCCTAAAGACCCCATCCAGCTCCCAGCATGCTCACTTTCACTTCATAACTGTAGCTCTGTGGGAGTTTATACTGCTCTCTCAAAGTGTTTACTTTATTAGTCTAAGTGTTCCTTTCACAGCACTATATGTGCACACTGTTTATTCTATGTTTTCCATCCATCTGTACAGACTGTTTGTCTTTACTGAGCTATTTGTGCTTGTGTAACTCAGTGTATTTGGATGCTGTCCAGGCATTGTCCTTCACACACTGGTCAAACGCTGATCTAAGACATTAATGTTGTTTGTTTGGCTGTCACAGGAAGGATTTCGAAGAGCTGTTTGACATCATCATCACAAATGCCCTGAAGCCTGGTTTCTTCTCCCTTGTGCCCCAGCAGAGGCCCTTCAGGAACCTTGGTGAGTACTGGCCTCTTGCTCTCATGCCCTTTGAACTTAGTATCCATTTGATAAAACAGTTTTAAAATGTCAGCAAATACTTGAGTTCCCACAGCCCAAGCAGATTTCACACTACTTTTTTTGCAGTTTGATTAAGCTCTGTAATGAAGCATTTCTTTATATATCTCTATATTTGGAAAATTATTATGATAATCCCTTGTGTTTTTTTAGGAGTACATCCTATTTAAGGAGAGGACAGTCCAGCTGTAATCTCCTCAAACTCGAGATTTAATGTGAAGATTTCACACAGATGTTAGTTTTGTTAGTAGGATTTATATCAAGTAAAGCCTTTCATTGGCTTAGATCCTTGTCACCAGCAGTCCAAATACAGAAGTTGAATGCCCTTTCTGAGTTATCCATCTTTCATGAGCCCAGGCATCTGATCCTGGATGCTCACGTTGAAGGTGTGCACTGGCAAGAGCAGCCTGCTGGAATGCTGGAATGCTCCCCTCATCTGGATTGTCTTTCTGCCAGCAATAACACTGGGGATGCATTATGTGTGAAGACAGGATGATCCACTCTCTGAAATATTCTCTTCTCTCTCTCTCCCTCGCTCTTCCTGTGTTTTGCCACGTTGGCAGAAAATGCATCAGCATCTGCTCTTTCTCTGTCCTCCACACATATTGACCGCTCCTGTTTCAGTTGGAAAAATCACTTTCTATTCTGCACCCTTGTAATTGTCTTTTTATTTATCAGCTCATAAAGTTCATTTATGAGAATGTGACACTATAAGTTTATTACTTTAAGATTAAGTATTACACAATTTACAGGCATCTGAACGTATGAAATGCATTAATTAACAGTTAATTATTACTTTATAAACTTTATAGGGGAGCTCCAAAATCCTATTTTAAATGTGACTGTAATCTGGAGTCTTTTCTGTGTTCGGTTTAAGATTCTGACTGTGCTGCTGTCTGAAGACATGCAGATATAAAGAGGTTATACAGGCAAATACAAAAATTACAATTTGAAAATGACACTTTTCCATTTTAAGACTTTGAATATCAAATAGGTGCAGTGAAGTGGTTCTAATGTCCAGACCTGGCTTTGGCTGCAGAAGCCTACTAATAAAAAATAAGACCATAGCTTCACAATAGATTGGACACAACACTGAGTGTTCATGCTAATCCTTACACAAGCCCTGCCCACCTGTGCCTGCCAGCCTTTCTTTCCTGGCACAGCCCAGATGCTGTTTACCGTAGTGACTCCTTCTTAGCTGGCTGAAACTTAATTGCATTGTTATAAAAGAGAAACATGTGGATAGATCTTAATTTGCTATGAATAGCTGATTACAGTGCATGATATAATGCTATTAGGGCTAAACCCAACAACAAGCCAGTGGAGCAGTAATGTTTACGAAATAGGGATGTTTTTTGACAAACTGCATCTATTATTCATGACAAATAGTGGCCCAGTCACAAGCTCATAGAGACTTGACTATTTGTCCAACTGCACACACCATAAACACATTTGCCTAAACTTGCAGGAGTTTCCTTGTTTTCAACATGTTCTCTTAAATTGGTAATTTCCCCTGATAATACCCCCATTTCATCACATTCCAAATTAAATGGGTTTCTCTTATTTTCTTTGTGGCAATGCAGCCACACAGCAGCAACTTCCTGCAGGGATGTTTTTGTGCTTATAACGTAATTGCTTTTAAACAACCAGAAAATAATGTTTTATTTCTCTGAGTCAATGCTTTGTTCACACCCTCCCACTCTTTATTCTTTCTCTAGCTCGCTCGACCTCTGCTGCTCTCACTGTCTTTCTCCCTCTCCCCTGCTGAGCTGTGAAGTAGAGCATACTTTAAATAGCACTTATTTTGCACACAGAAGCCATCAAATCATAGATACTATGTCATTAAATAAAGGTTAAGTAATAATGTAATAGCTTCATTGTCCACCTCCAGGTTCAAATCTTCAACTAGTCAAGCCAAGCCAACACTTTTGTCACTTTTTATGCCACATTGTCAGTGAATTGTTGTTAAAACAGACATACTGCTCACTTGTTGCTTTCTTTGATATACTGACATCAGACCAGCATTCACAAACACAGCCTGCTGTTGCACCTTTTGTTGTTTATTTGTGTGTTAATAATGTTTTAGCTGCCATACTCCTGTTTAAGCTTCTGTCAAAATGAAAACAGGATACTGTTTACAGTTGAACCAATACCGCTACTGGTACTTGGATTTTGATACTAGTATTCAACGGTATCTTTTTTTTTTTTTGGACTCAACTTTTTTCTGTAATGAAAATGTAATTTCTAATGTAAAATTTAAGTCCAAAACTCCTGATCTCAACATTTTTATTTATTACGAAAATTACATGCACCACAAAATCCAGCCTGTTACACTATGTAAGGCATTTTTAAAGCAGTCGGTGGCTGGTTGTTAGCCAATGCTAACAGAAATGCTCATGTCACCAAAATAGTGAAAATAAGTTATCTCAAACAAAGAACTTATCCCATCGGTTACTGTACATGAAGGCATAAAAGATTTTGTCTATGCCTCACTATAACAACCCTGTCATGAAAGAGTACAAAGACTTAAGTCTGCATTTGCCAATGGGGAGACTCCCACAGCGCCACACAGGCATGTGGTAATTGCCACAACATCTGCTTTGGTCTGAATGGGGCCTGAGGTTTTACATAATCTACTTTATAGCCTCAGGCTTTAGGAGATATTGCACATCAACAATATTATTATCATCATTGTCACCTTTTATTTCAGTGCAAATGCCACATGCATCTTTCTTGCTGTTCATCTGTGCTGCACAGTTGGCCCTTCTCTGAGCTCCTGACCACATACCATTCATTCCTCTCACTTAAGTCCAGTCTCATCACAGCTGTTACCAAAAGTGTGTGTGTGTGTGTGTGTGAGTGAATCTGTGTGCTTGTGCAAACTCCCACATGTGCAGGTGCTCATCCCTGTTCTTTCACTCTCTCCTGTCACAATATTTATAGCATATTTAACCTCAGTTTGAACCTGTGGTGGCCTGTGCTTTTGTCAGTAAGAGTGAGGATGTCTTTAAACCTTCTGCTGCTCTTTAATTCCAGTCAGTCAGCTTAGAGACAGTTACCTATTCTGTTGATTCTTAGATAAAAGCATTCCACCTATGTTTATATATATATATATATGTTTATATTTATAATATGTTTCACAGAACTTGATGCCAGTATAAATCATACATGATTGCACTTGAGATTAAATTGACATATGCACATTTCCCTAATGCTTCCTTGTTTAATCTTAAATCTTGACTAATTAAAAATTGTGGATGGATATTATTGTTACACTTTGAAAAACTAGAATTGTCCAGATATAAGCTTTAAAAAAATCTGTAGGAGAGACTTCTGGCCAAATGGAATCCTGGCGCAAAATAAACAGATGTCACTTTGAGGTATAGTATTTCAATCACTAGGTGTTTTTTTTTTTCAATAATTCTGGGTGAAACCAAACACAATGGAAGCCATGTGAAGCTACCATGCTACTAATACTTTAACAAAGACATTACTAAAATTTTTCTTAATTTCTTTTGTTATTGTGGTGATTACATGTGCAATTGCATTACAGATTTTACTGCGACTGTGTCAGTTTATCCTGTCTCATTTGCCCTAATAAACTGAGGTTAATGCTGAAAGCAGCACCACAAACCAGACGACCCCAAAGTGTCTGCATGGCTGTCTGTGCCAGCCTCATAAGTAAGTTACAGAAAAATAGGTGCAGCTAGAAGAGACTAATATTGCTAATGCTAATAATAATTATCACCTAGTTTACTGATGATGGTATGTTTGCCTCTACAGTTTTCCTACAGTAAGAAAGAGTAACACACACATTACTATTCATATATAATAGTAATGTGGCACATATGACACACTGACTCTAGTAACACCCCAGTTAAAGCTTATTAGGTGTCTGTGATGTTTGACAGTTTCACAACAATTTATGTATAGACTTGTGGGTCTCCCCAGCCATATGTGAATACAATTTTGAACATATAAGTTAGGTTTAGAGTCATATTTCACATTGCATGCCTGTCTGGTCAGTGTAAGGGAAAACTGACTGCTTCCTGTTGAACATCTGCATTATACAACATCTTTTTTTTATCTAAGTGCGAGTAAGCATGCAAAGAGAAGAGCTTTTCTGTTTGTGTGCCCTTCATGAAAGACAGTATCAACCCACCGCTGGAAGATAACAGATGTCCTTTAGCAGTAAATTTCAAGCAGTAAACTGCAAATATAAGACTTGCTCAACAAACTTGACTTTGACTAAGTATTCATATTTTGAGTCTTAATTTAGATTTGAAACTTTGCCTCTGAAATATAATGCATTTAATTGAGAAGACATACCATTAATGTAAAAGACAGTTGGGGCCATGTAACTAGTTAAACTATGCAATCTGAAAAATCACTTGCTGCCAGTGTTGTTAGATCTTTGCCTAAAAACTATCTACTCAAGCCTTAACCCATTCTTACAATTTGTCATTGTCACTAACACTTACTTATCTTTTCACTAAATAACAATCATTTATTTTCAAAAAAGTCTCAAGTACAACCAAACTTAAATAGGCTGGGGGAACCTGAGTAGTGCTGATGGTAAAATAAGCTGCTATTAGATTGAACTAAACCTCCAGCAAGCTTGTCTGAGCTGGAGAAAGTGTTTGACTGCATCAACAATGCTATTGCTTTTTTGCAGAGTTAATCCTTCTCTAAATTTCTTAACTGTGTTTCTTTAACATGGCATAATATTTTCGATTGTTGTCCAGCCATGCTTTGATTCCCCCTGCTGCATGTCTGCTGCTTGGTGCCCCTCTTTGCACAGAGAGAAGTAACACAGGAAACATTGACTTTTTAATAAATCCTGCATATCTGCAGTTTTGTTGTGTTGTTGCCGCCAAGTGACCAAAGAAATACCTTTTATTGCAGGTTTAATTTGATAGTTTGTAAGCTAAACAGTTTGGCCACATTAGTAGCAGTGCTTAATGGATTATTGCTAAGAAGTTTGATAAAGACATTTAAAGTCCCTCAGGATAATTCCCACTGATAATGACGATCATCTGACTTTTCATATATTGCCACCAGCAGGTCAAATTTTCATTTCCCCATTACTTTGGTTTGTGTCCACATACCTACAAAACTAATGGCATCCCCCTGAGCTGAACTTTTTGTTTAATGCTTATTATCAAATGTCTGCATGCTAACACATAATTATAAGGCGGCAAGAGCTGTAAACATTTCCCTCAAAAACCAGAGTTTAACATTATTGTTTTTTCCTGGCTGTCTGTTAGCATGCTGACACTGCCATGTAGTTTAGAGCACAGATGTGCCTTAGTACAGCCTCAAATGTGTTAACATCTTTTAACTGTGTAATTTTGGGGCTTTTTTATTGTGAACATGAGTTTTATGCTGCTGTACCACTGTACATTACACGCAGTTATTGCAGTCGTTTGCTGCATTGCATAGACAACACACGAAACTGCAATCCTGTTCTCAGTAGGACTCTTTCTTGTAAGCAAACATAAACTGGTAGCCAACAAGTGGAAAATCCTAAGTCATTATTCATGAGCTTAGAAAGATTGGGTGTTTCACATGGCTATGAGATTTTCAGAGGGTAAATATGAGGTTTTGGCAGTGTTCCTGGCAGACACGTGGTGCGTAGAGGGACTGTGCTAAGAACAGAGGGGCATGACTGGGTCTGAACAGACCACCACTGCTCTGCTTTCACTCACAGCCTGGTTTTTACCTCTACTGCTGAGCTGAGGCAGTCTCAGGTTAGTAGTGAAACAAGTAAAGAAATCAAGTAAACAAGCAGAATTACTGTATCCTCAGTTGAACCTTTTTCATTAAGTTTTTGCTGTGACATATTAAGCTTGTTGTCTCATAAATGAAGGTGATCTCTTATTTTTTTATGTAACAGAAATCACCTCTTGAGACAGAAATCTGTTTTTAGACTCTCCTGGCTAAAACAGTAAACTTTATTCAGCTTGTTTGGCATATAATGAAAAAAACAACAAAAAGACATTAACAGGTGAGTATAAAGTTATATTTGTGAAGACACACCTGTACACAAGTTGGGGAGAGTGTCTCACAGAGAAAGGAAGAGTTACTTTTAAATAGTCTTACCTGAACCCTATTGGTTTTCTGTTGCTTATAAGAGAGGAAACAAGCTATAAGAAATTTACAGATATTGGGCAAAATTAATAAGTTAAGCATCAATATCATCTCTATGGTAAACACATCAGATGAGTTGAATATTGGCATCAGTCTCACAGTCCGTATGATTTGCCTTCTTCCTGTACTGTTCTGTTTCTTGAAGGGCTGCTGGTGAGAGCTGTGATGTGCTTTAGCTGGCAGGGTTTTTGCTGGTGGACTGTAGGCTGTGTGGTCATGTACCAGCAAACTGTTCGGTCAAACTGTGGTGTTTTATTCTCTCTCCTCTTCTCCAGTAAGTGATGTGGAAGAAAGCGAGGGGTTGCCATCGCTGGACAAACCCGGTTGGTACTCCCAGGGCAACTGGCTGCACCTCCATGAGCTGCTGAAAACCATGACGGGGAAACAGGAGCCCAAGGTAGGCCAGCCTGTATTATATTGGAGCCAGCATTGAGAGCTCTGACTGAACAACCTCCCAGGCTCACTTTGAAGTTGACTCCAACTTTGGTTTTTGGCAGAGTCTTAAAGAGATGAGGGCTCCAGGATAAATCAGCTTAAAGAGATTCACACTGATGTGATGGAGAGGAGGAACGTGGCCCTTGGCATGACTGTCAGCAGGGCTGCTGTGTGCCAGCATGCTAGATGTTCACTGATATAACAGGCCAGACTGTGAAGCCAGCTACTCCTCATACTTGTGACTGTGTGTGCAATGAAGTCCATTCAAGGGGACGATTTCCACACAGATCAAAGATTTTTTTTAACCTCTTAGGTACAGCAGAAAACTTCTACAACAAGATTCACTATTTCTAGATTTAATATTCCCTATTTCACTTTTAAGTGTTCTTGAATGGAGTGATGAATTAATGAATTTTTTTGTTTTTACATGACAGCAATATTACATAATATACATCTTGACTGAAAATAAAATAATGAGGATTTTTTTTTTGTTTTTTCTCTTTTACAGCCTAGCATTTTGGTAATCATTCCTAGCAGTTGCAAATAAAACTTCCACATAACTGATGCTTAGAATCTCAATAATTAGGTTTTTTAAAAAAAGCAACACAAAGTATAAGACAATTTTCACAAAATGTTACAACAATTTCTAAATGGGTGCTATTTTAAGCAGGAATGCCACAAGGGACTGCAGGATTTGTTTAGCTGTAAATTCTTGCTCAATCTGCATTCTTATATACATACTTTCTTTCACAATTTTAGACATACCAAAAGCAGATATTTTTAAAAATAATAACATCAAGAAAAGACCAAAAATAAACATCAAAACCAGAAATAAATTAGAAATAATTATCAGAATCACAAAGTACTAGTCATTAACATCAAAAGCAGAAATTAACAAGAAATAAACAAGAAACATCAACAGTTGAAATAAACAAGAGAGAATCATCAAAAGCAAGATCAAACAAGAAATAAACATCTAATGCAGAAATAAAAATAATATAAAAATCAGAAATGACCAAGAATCATCAAAATGTTCTAAAGAAGAAAATAATAAATTAATTAAGGTTGAAATCTTAAAATGTGACACAGCTAGGATTTGTAAGATGATAGCTCTCATTGCTTGATACTTTGTGATGCAAATGTTTCTCGTATACAAGTGTACATAGAACCTTTGGCAGCCAAAAACTGGGCATTATACTACAGACTCCAAATAGAAGGATAAAAATGTCCAAGTGACTTGAAGAAACTTAGATAATTGCTCAGTAATCTGAACCCACAGCAGTCTGAGCATTTCAGTCAGCCACAGAAACTTCAGACAGTCTAGTAAAAGCTATTACTTGAACTTGGCTTGAGGCTTTTTGTGGGGAGGGGCTCTTGATGCCCCACACTGGAATTCCTCATCTGTAGTGAAAATTTATCAAACAGTGCAGTGGTCCAGGGGAAGCTTAGGGGAGTGTGTTTATGTGTGGGGAAAAAAATCTCTATCAAGTGGTATCATATATTCAAAAAGATTGGGAGCCACTGATCTAAGCTAGTCTTGTTGAAAAGAAAAGAATTGTGTCTGTCAGGTGCATCTAAGCTTGAATTTGATTTCACACCTCAACATACTATGCTTATTAAACGTCAACAGTTTTTTCCTCAACCCTTAAGAAGAACAACAGTTTCTCATATTTCTACCATTGCTCTCTGTGTTTTCACCACTGGATACTCCACTTTCTGGTTTTACCTTTACACAGCCAAAAAGTTACCAGTGAATGTCACTTTACTTCTACCCACCATCCATGCACAAGTTTGGACCAGGTAATATTTTTGACAACAGTGACAGTATAGTTTGCTTACAGGACTAAACAAAAAAGAAAGCAACGTGACAGTTCCAAACCCTGAACATAGCCTGACTGTACACATCAGGCACAGGCAGAGCTGCATCAGCCCAGGTTGAAGTCCACCCAGCAATAACCGTCATCGTCTACATCTCACCCTCCTCTCCCCTCCCACCAAGCACTCAGCTCAATGCCCCCTCTGTTCCTCAGCCACGTGGAGAAAGCTCTCGCGGAATTCAGTGTCAAACTACACTTAAAGCTGCTCTAAACACTCCTTCGAGGTGACCTGAGGCGCTCTGTGTTTTCACTACTCTCCACTTTCACCTGACAGGATTTAATGTAGGTGGGCTGAATGGAGGCTTTCAGGGAAGATTACAATTCCTTCACTGCACAGTGCAGAATCTGATGAGGTCAGGTGAAGCTGATGGGGCTCAATCAGAGATTCAGGCTGAGAAAGGGAGGTTGTGATCATTTTAAGGTTTCAGTGCTGTTAATTTTACCATCAGAGGAGTTCATTTCAATGTTTTCTCAGCTGATAACTGAACTGTGAATTACCTTTTTCTAACCAGTCAAAAGGCAGGTAATGCATTTTTCAATGGGACAATGATTTATAAATAAATACCATAAAAACCCAGAATAATTTGAGTAAGTAATAGCCTTTTAAAATAAAGCTGAACTGGCTGATAGTAGGCAAGATTTTATCATCAAAATGTCAAGTCACATTGGATCATTCAGTCTTAGGCAACGTCCTTTTTCTGTTTTTAATCATTTTTAGTCTTGATTCTACTTTGTATGCCAAGTAAAAGATCCCAAAGTAATGAAAAAAAGCGTTAATGCACATAACATGACACATAACTTTTAAATTCACTTTAAGCTTCCATAAGGGATATGTGCCATGTCCTGCTTGTTGTCAACTGCATTGAAACACATCTGTAATGATTTAATTTTGTCTGAATTTTTTTCACAGTTTAAATATTTTGATCTGAATATGAAGCTCATTATTAAATGGGGTTTTGCCCTGCTGTGTTGTTGCCTCCCCCTTCTATCCCTGTCCTCCAGGCCCCACACAGTGTACAGCACAATGGGCTCATTAAGGCCCCTCTGCCTGCCTGCAGCTCTGTTTACCTGGGCCTGGCTTTAGCTTTAACTGCTCCTCTGAGTGATGAGCTGATAAGAGACTAGGTCAACAGGCCCACACTACATGTCATCTCAAAGCTGCAGTAAGCCTTTTCTTATTGCTAGAGAAAACTGGGAATAGACTCTAGCAGTAAGTCTTCATAAAGACTTGCCAAGATAATGAAACAACAAGTCACAGTGAAAACAATCAAAACAATCTTTTTTAATTATTGTGACTGTCCCAACTTCAAATACTTCAGGGGCAGTAAGAGAGAACAGACTTCTGCAAAGGCTAATGGTCCACTCTCTGATGATGTGCAAATCTCTATTAGAACTATGTCAGAATATGACTATGAATATGACAGCTCATTACCTCATTTCTACATTTATTATGTACTTCTTCATCAGAACTTTTTAACATACATACAAATATATCTAAACTTACATTTGTGAAAATCAGAGAAAACTTTATTATCAAACACATATGTAGAAATATCAAATAAATTTTGAATTGCCATAACATTGTACCAACATTTGTAAACTGCTGATAAAGAATACAACAATCCAGGAATTCAAAATGTAAACCAAGCCTTTTGATTTCATTCTAAAAGTGTATCACAGCAATAATTAGCACCTCATATGTACCTCTTATGTACTGTGCTGTCAAATAACTGTCCCATGAAAACCTGTTCTTTACAGGAGAAATTCTGTAGACCTGTTTTGATTGTGGAATGCTGTGTTTGGAGATGTGTGTCCAGTTTGTTCAT
Organism: Ctenochaetus hawaiiensis; assembly: GCA_029783645.1. Taxonomy (NCBI): domain Eukaryota; kingdom Metazoa; phylum Chordata; class Actinopteri; order Acanthuriformes; family Acanthuridae; genus Ctenochaetus; species Ctenochaetus hawaiiensis. Next base: position 1,665,109 of record JAPZDY010000010.1, on the reverse strand, counting down.
TTTCAAGCTATCATTACCGAGCACCTCCCCACATGAAACAAACTAAAGCCTCTTATCTCCTTTTCAAAAGACTTTGATAAAGCTAACGTTTAGAAAACTCTTCCTTGCAATTCCTTCTTCCTCTCTTCCTGTCATTTAGGACCCAATTTGGTTTCCAACCCTAAGTTTGGAAAAGGCTGCCCCACTGTATAAAACTTATTGAAAGCTCTCACTTGCTCTCTCTGTGGCTGCATTATAGCAGGTGACATGGATGAGTGCTCATTAAGTAAATTTTTAGTTTATCTAAGGTTTAATGCAACTAATGTATGGATTTGAAATTAATTTATGGATAAATGTGTTAAGTCATTTCCTCCATCATTTATTCTGAGCAGCAAATTGACATTGGCAAGAAGCAAAGTCATCAACTGCATTATCGATATAATAGTTTAAAAACACAGAAACATCTTTTACTTAAATTTTAGCATCTTTACCGAAGCACAGATTTGTGTATTAAAAAAGGATTGATTTGAATTCTTCACAAAAATGATCATGCATGACACTCAAAACTTCTACTCTGTCTTTGTGTTGACCAGTCTTAGCACTGAGCCATCGGGCTGTTTGGTAAAGTTTTGATAAAATAATGCTTTTCTTAGCCAATACAAAACTAATCTGCACTTTGACAAAGCAAGTCATGTGAAGAATAAAGAATAAGTAAGCAGTGACTACTTTTACTGCATGGATGTGTTTCAAAATAACAGAGGGGTGTCTGCCCAACTGATTTAACTGTAGCCTGCAGTCTGATTCTCTTCATGGTGCAGAGCTCAGTCTGGTTCAGGCTAATGTGTCTGTATCCTTCCACAATAAGTCCCTTCTAGAGCATGTTGTCTCAATGCTGGAATCCTTGGCCTCCGTAAATATTTATAGTAGTGATCCCATGACTCTGGCTGCAGCGCTGCTGAGCAATGAGAGGTGAACTGCTTGTTAGGGTATGAAGCCCAACTGAGAGCAGTTCTGGGAAAGTCCGTGGAAATGTGATTCCTGCAACCCCCTTCCCAAAGGCCTGGTCCACCGCAGCCCCGATTAGCCTGTCTGTTTGTTTACATGTGGAAGGGCTAGCCTGAGACATGGCGAGAGGGGGAGGGACGAGGCGGCTACCGGAATGCCATACATCCTCTTTATGGCCTTCTGACCACTGTAGAGAGGTTTGATTTTGTTAGGCACACACACATACAAACATGTCATTCCCCTTTGTGATGATGTTGTTGTTCTGATGTCACAAGTCCATCCTTAAGATTTCAGCTGGAGATGCAGAGCATGATTTTCACTAGATGGCTCTCCAGCACAGCAGTGCTGCACGAACATCAATGAGCCTGAAAGTAAGCTTCAGATCCTCAGATTGCATTAAAATGGGATATTGGCTTTGGGTTGAAATGAAACACATACATTTCTGAATTTTCAGCCTTAAGGTACAACCTGAATATGAAAAGCAGGCAGTATGAGAAGTTCTGGCTTTTGAATTAATAAAGGCCTTGATTTAAAGTGTGGTGTAGTAGTACTTTCAAAGTTGCTATTGTTTTTTTATCAAATTTTAAACTTGTTAACTTGAACTTTTTTTTAGCATTTTCTTTTCTTATTTTTTTAAGTAACAATGCCTGAATATATCAAAGTACCCAAAACTGAATAGAGTGCACCTCCAAAGGATCAAAATACATTTTAAATGATAAAAGGTTCATAGATAAGTAGTAATCATTATCAACCAAATGGTAAAGTTGTGGGTTTCATTTTTTATCCTCTTCTTAGTGTAAAGCCTTTTCACTGTGTTCTGAGTGTCAGCAGGCTTCTATGTCTTTTCATTTTAATTTCCAGCATTCTCCCTTCCTCACACTATTTCCTTTCCCTTTCAGGGGAAATAGAATTAAATGGTTGTTGAAAAGTGGTTTAAAGCTTTGAGCAGTGTACACCTGCACCTCCGTTTTGGAATGCGTCTCAGTAAAGCCTGTCTAAGCCTGCTTTTCTCTCCAGACGTAGAGAACAAAAGAGATGTGATGGTCAAAGAGATTGTGATGAGTTTTGCAGACTCATCATGTCTGGTCTAGTTCACCCTGGGGGGCCATAAGCAATATGCCATCTGACTTTTTCTGCTGCTAAGAGAAGATTTTAGCTTATGTGTAATATTACCACAGGACCTAAACTATTGCGAGGCTGCTGAAAATAAACAATCTGTCCTCTCTGTCACCTTGTATTTTTGCTTAACCTGCAGGTAGTGTATTTTGGGGATAGCATGAGGTCAGACATGTTTCCTGCCAGCAGCTTTGGGAAGTGGGAGACTGTGATGATCGTGGAGGAAATGGAGGGGGAGGGCGTTCCAAAGAGCGACGCTGCATTGTCCAATGAGGCCCAAGTGGAGCCGCTGGAGAAAAAGGGAAAGTTTGAGGTAAGTTTACTAAGGCAGCTGTTTCCGTTTAGTAGCAGCTTTCCTCATACTGACCCAACCTCCACCCTTTACTCCCCAGTTCCCACCCACAGCTAGATAGTCTCCACCTCCTCCTTCCTGTGGAGATGCCACCACATACTTTTTTGCATCAGGGTCTTTTGCATCACATCATTTTTATATCTCTATTAGCCTCCTAAAAGCATTGTGGGTAAGCTTTGACAGTATCACGTGACTGAGGAACAGGGTTGTTGACAAAGATTTCTGATAAAGATGGAACAGATTGCAGGCAACATGCATCAAGGCATTTTATCCTCATGAAGTTGAAATGAGAAATGAAGCAAGCATGTGCTAATTTTACATGTTTCCAGTGTTGAACAGTTCTACTGTATATGTGAAAAAAAAGTTGTATAAAGCCTTGAGTGTCTCCAGAGGGACCTGTGGAAAAATCTAATAAATTACCTCAAGTGATGTCACTGGAGTCAGCATTAGTTGAGGCTAAAGACTACAAGTTAAAAAAAAATATATACATATTTGGCCTAAGCAGTTGGGAAGAAGTGAGCTTACCAGACCTCTGAAGCCCACTCCTCATCTTTCAGCAGACCAAAGGCTCCAGGCTACATTAGCTGCTACTTGCATAACAGCCCTTGATCTGCAGTGTGAGTAATGTAGACACCAGGTTTAGTCAAGAAAGAGGGAATTGTGGAATCAAAAAGATGATATCTCTGGTTCTGCCGCATAGATTTTGATGTTTTTATTGTAATTCTGACAGTGTTTTATCATGGACATATATTCTGCCTTGTTCAGAACAAGGTTGTACAGCAAATTAAATAGTTCTTCATGCCACACAGCGATGAAAATATACATTATTTAGATTGTAGATCATTTTTTATATATGTTGTGTGTGTTTAGCATGAGGGACATCAAAGTTTCATTTTGTTATGAAACCTTTTGTTGCATAAGTTTAGAAGAAGAGGCAAGAGACAAGATACAAGAGAGGAAACAAGCCAATGTCAGTTTACAGGGTTAAACTCACTACACTCACATAAATCTGTGAGTGGTGCGCTTTGTGTATTTGTAGATAATAAATAGTTGTCATACAGTAGTTATAAATCATTGGGTGAGTGTTCATCCCTGACTGTGAACGCTTATCTGTGTCTTTTTGATTTCCTCATTTACTGAAATTTTGCCAGATAACTGTCATGCTAATTAATTTGTTTCAATGTTAAAGTAACAAACAAAGATAACAAATAGTTCCAGGAATGCACTTACTCAATCTTCAAATTAATTAACAGACACTCTTGGGGGTTTATGTCAAAATAGATATTTTTATATATGTTTTAATTCTTGCAACAATGTGCAAAAACTTGATTTAAAATAATCTTTGTGACATATACTGTATTAAAACAAGAATTGTTCAAATATTCCCAAGTAACAGACACAGGTCAAGCAATAGAAAATAATAATAACAATATTACCAACCCAGATGAAATTTTCATGGGGATAAAAAAGATAACTTCCTTTTCCTGTGGCTGTTCATGACTGTAACAATGCAGTGGTCCTTTCACATGTATGCACTCAGTATTGCAAAGACTGCATTATAGGCAGGTAATCAGGCAAACAAGCAGTATATTTTGCTTAAGGACTTTTAAGTTTAGATGAGTTTCATCCCTCTTATTTTGTGTGTTGAATTCAGAGATTTCTGCTTTAGCAAGCTTAAGTTTATTAAAAACCCGGTCCACATGTTCACCAGTTATACTAAAGTGATTTTTAAAACATAGCTTCTTCTTTACATTTTAGCTTCTTGTGCTTGCACAACTCTAGTTAAGCATCAATAAAAATCAACCTTTTTGGAGAAGTCCTGTTGTGAACATAAATAAGAACTGTGATTGCAGTGTGAACACATTTAAAGAGGAAGGACAGTTTTTTGGGCTTTTGATAACAGAGTATGCAACATTATTACCTTTATTTTTACAAAGGGATTTTAAGCAATGACCAACTTGGCTACAATAGTACTGTTGCCAGCTTTGCTCATAGGACTTGCTTAATGCACTCATTTACACATAAATACAGTGGTCCCTCGTTTATCGCAGGGGTTATGTTCCAAAAATAACCTGCAATAGGCGAAGTAGCCAGCTTTATTTTTTACAATTATTATATATGTTTTAAGGCTGTAAAACCCCTCACCACACACTTTATA
>JAPZDY010000010.1:1631936-1643086 GCA_029783645.1 Ctenochaetus hawaiiensis | reverse complement strand
GCTTCTTGGACATTTTGATGAGCGCTTCCTCTCCAAGCGGTCCCAGCTGTTGGTGCGCAAGAGCGCTTCAATTCCTCTGATGTGCCGCTCAGCATGCATTTCGACGACGCATGCGCACTTGCGCACCAGTTATGTGCACCCCTGGTTATAGACAAATTATGTGTTTGACCAGATTTTCTCTGCGTAGTAGGACACACACACACAAAAAAAAAACAGAAGATGTCGATTCCCCGTCTCGCCCTGGCTCTGCTGTTCTTAAAAATTTCACCATGTATCACAATTATCTCTGTCATTTGTAAACCAGGAGGGGATCATAGTTGGCAGCATATGTATGTATAAATGTATGCCTGCAGCTGATCTCGCTCTCGCCTGGAGCATTCAGCCTAATGTTCTTGGTGCACAATTTTATTCATGCTGAAAGACCTCCCCTGCTTGCTGCGATGCACTGTTTTTGAAAGACTCATTTTATTGACTGAGTCTCTGGTTGATTTAGATGCATATGAATTTGAATTTTGCATCAATCATCTGACAGCCACCCACCTGAATAACTAATCTTCCAAAATTGAAAGAACTACTCATGGGTGGACATTTAAGTTTCAGCTTCCACATGGCTAACCAAAACCACTGAGCAACTCTTAATAAATGTCATGTCAGCTTTGGATCTCTTCAGTGGAAACATTTAAATCCACTTACAAAGCAGTTTCCGCATAATATATTTAATAAGTATTTTTAAGCTTCCAGTTGCATCAGAAGTTAAAGATAAAGTTTCCATTTTTTAGAGCACCTTTGTGCTTCTCATCTGTTTTGGCTACAATGTCAATTCTTGACCTTTCAACTCTTTATTATAATCTCAACTAGTGTTATTTTCAGTCATTTTATGCTTAGTGTTCAAAAGTGATAAGTTGCAAAGCAGTTAAAAGCAACTCTGTGGCCATAAAGTGTAGTCACTTCAAAAAAAGTGCGTGTTTTTATTTCCTACATTTACATATAGTTATCCTGTGAGTGGTAAATGTGTGGTAATGGTAGTACCACTACCACCACCACCACTAAAATTGTGAGCAATACCTCTCCGCTGCCTAAATTCCAAAGATGAAAAGAATGAAAGGTCTCAGAAATGATGCTTGACTAATGGTTGCACCCGGTGTTGGGGAAGGAAGTAAGAAAGGAAGGAAGCAAGGAAATGCATACAGGTTTGCTCAGCCTCAAGGGCAATGAATTTTGGTGAGACAATGCATGTAAACAACTAACTTGTTGACAGCTTCACAAGATGCCTTTAAAACTCAATCTTTTTAGCCCAAGTACCATAAAGTTTTGATTGATTGTGGCCTAACGTGACACAGACATTTATCTCTAGCTTACTGTGTGCTCCAACTTCGAACTTCCTATTCACTTTTTTTTCTTGATAAATGCAGTTTTCCACTTTGTCTTCACCTCAAACAATGTTAAGCTACCATGAATCAAACTCAGCACTTCCTACATAATTTGAACACTAATGCTCTTGCAATATTCCTTTTACACATAGGCTTTTAATGTGAACAAATGCGTGTTGTGTTGCTCACTTTGATCAGGAGGAATGACAAACAAGGTATGTTTTCAGTTAGAGTATAAAAACAGTATTTTGTGAATAGAGAACACACAGAGAGTAACAGGCTGGGAAGCATTACTTGGCTCCTTTGTTGTACTGATTAAATTAGTTCTCTGGAAATGAACATCACACTGAATTTATCATGTGGGCTGTTATTTCACCCTATTAAATGATTTTGTTATTTTTACCCAGCTTGTATTAGCAGACTGGATTTGTTTACGAGCTATTATTTGAACATTGAATTCATAGGAGAATTTATGGTGCTTACATATAAGTATTTATCAATAAAGTGTCCATTATTTGTCTTATCTGACAGATTTGAACATCTTTGATTGTGCTATAGACATTTTCAAGTGATCAAACTATTCCCATTACCTATATGCAATTAAAACTACTGAACTTTTTGAAGAGGAATTGAAAGTCTTCGTCCTGTGTAAAAGAGAAGTCAGAATCATAAGCAATAAAACACAGCTCTGATCAATACAGTCAGAGGTTTTGCTGCAACTTCCTTATTCGTGGTATGAACAGCAGCGTACAATGGCTTTCATTTGCTGATGCAAGCAGATAAACTTTCCTAATAGGTATTGCTAAATAACTGACATTGCTGAGTCAGGTTTTTGTACACGTGCCTCTGGTATGCTACATTTTAGTATTTACAGTTGCCCTGTAATTGTGGCTGTTAATATCATAAATAAGCTCTATGCCAGGCCATACTTTAAAAAATATGCCATCATCTCAGTCATTGTGAATGAATGTATCTCTCAAATGTAAGAAAGTTCCATCTTGCTTTGGACTTAACATTTATACACACATGCATACATTCAACAACATTGTTGTTTGATATACTGTAGATTAAGATGTGTCATCCCTGTTCTTTATTCTATTCAGACTTCCTCAAGACATAGTTTAGGATTTGATCCTTTCAGAATCAAATACAACATCCTGCCGCTGTATTCTTCTGTCCTCATATAGCTCTAGAGATACAGAGTAGATTGAGTTCTTCACTGTTTCACAAATGCATTCTGAAACTGAGTGCCTTTTTCCAGTTAGAAAAGAAAAAGGGAAAAACTGTGTTCAAACTGTGACTTGTCGTTCTAACAATTGACAAGTCACAGAACTTTTTCTTTGTCCCCATGTTAGACCTGATGTAGCAGCTCTAGAAGGACAGATGAATGCGTTAATCTTTGAGTGAACCATAGATGTCAATTAACGACTGTTAGACTAAAATCTGGGACAATGCCCTCTCTCTCACAGGTACTTCCCCCTCCTCCTTTATCCTGCATTTAGAGGGAGGAGGGGGTCTCAAGCAGCTTAATCCGTCTCATTTTGCTTCATGGCCGCTGTGTTGCTTCCAGCCACTGAACAGGAGGAAGGGGATTTTCCAACAGCTCATTTTTAGGGGGTTTAGACGGTGTGGTATTAGTGCAATTTGCAGGACATTTTTCACAATATCAGAATGTGTGCCACAGTGCAGAAACATGAAGCCACTAAGCATGTGTTTTCACGTCTCCAGAACACACTGTGAGTTTTCTCCTTGGCCGCACTTTTATTATGGTCACTGAACCTCTGAGGGTTTGTGCAGAGTGGCTCCAGGAATCAGTCAGCTGTGGTCTCCGTGACCTTCAATTATATCTTCGACAACTGCTGAAACCTTGCCCCAATGGGTAACTTCTGCTTTGGCGTTCTGGTGCCTGTGTCTTCTTTTTTCTTTTTTGCACAGTCTGCGCAAATATACAGAAGTGAGATGTAGTGTTCTTTGGCATTATTCAGTATACAATCCAACAGTGGCTTGGCATTCGTTTTATTATCCTCTTCCTTTTTGCCATATGGGCAAACTGTAACATAAAGAAGCTCTTCAATCCATCTGGTATTCATTTACATGACCAGACAGGAAATGATTTTCAAATAAACCTCAGCAGCCACTTAACATATGGATGCCATGTATTACCAACATCAAACAGATGAATCTGTCCAAATATTGTCAATATTTTTTTTCCTCCTTTTAATGATTTATTTTTTTTAATTCTGCTCAGAATGTCTCCTGTATTATTTAAAACACATCTTTCCCTCCTCAGCCATCCAACTGTGTATTGTCACTTGATTTATTACATTCAAGGAAAAAATGGTGCAGCTGTGAGTTTCAGGGAGTTGTTCAGCAGATAAAGTCAATACAGAGCTAAAGTAAAGTCAGTCCAGATGTAAGAAAAGAAACCTGATTTCAAATCACAATGACCTTTAAAGTAATATACCAATTCCAAAAATATCCAGCCATTTAAGAGAAACATTGGTATTTAATGTTTTTTTGAATAAGTAAGTTTTTTTTTAATTTAATGAACTGGTGTGGAATGACATTGTTAGCATGTCGACATATTGAATGCAACTAAAATAACGCCAATCCAAACGTCTAGTTCTAACCAGATCATCTACAGCCTGCTGACTGTCAGTGCTTATTTTGCACTGCATTAACATTAACATTTAGGAAGTACCTTCTGAGTTTGGTTGACTGCTGTGTTCTAGTTTCCTTATAGTGATCATTTTAGACACTTATGTCACTGAGTAGACTGATACAGTGCACAGTGTAAGACCATGAACAATTTAAATGAGCAGCTTAATTTTAATGTAATTTCTTTAGCAGAGATACATTGACTCTGAGCTTTGTATTGACTTTGATATTTCATAAACGTACACATATTTTTATAATTATATATGTAAATATAATTACATATTTTATGTATTATATTTGTGTTTATTAATGCGTTGGTACTATTTTATCGTGATACTTGCTGGGTCCAATAATTAGTCAGGGATGGTCAAACAATGTAATATGTTTGTTTATTCAGTGTTTCTGTTCTTAGTCGCCTTTAATGGACAGTTTCTCACAAGCTCAAGGCTGTTCCAGGTTTGAAGTCATCAGTTAGACAAACTGCAGTGGTGAGCAAAGAAAAAGGGCAGGAATGTCAATGTAGAAGATGTTTTTACAGCAGAGTTTTCAGCTAAAAAGTCGCAGAGTGTGGATGGATTCATTGATGAGGGAGAAATACTGTAGTGCACTGCTGCATCGGTTAATTGTAATGGGAGCTGTTTTTTTCTGAATGCTAACAAATTTATCATTTCTTAACTTTGTTATCATGAAGATTTCAACTCCTATTATCAGGTGCTGTAACAGGCAGTAAATTAACTTACAATATGGAAAGTGAACCCTAATGTGTTTTGCTTAAACTCCCTGACTGGACGTGATGTCATGACATTGGTGTTCTGTTATTTTTTCCAGATCCTTGTATATATCTCAGCATGATTCATTGAGTCAGCTCATGGTTAGTTTTGAATTTAGAACTAAGTTTCGTCACCGCATCTGAGGTTCATTTCTCTTTAATTAAAGTGAGCAGAATGTTTGCAGAGCACCTTTCTCTTTTTTACAGCACGAACAGCTTGCACTCCCAAAATTCACAGAAGTCAGCACTCTTGGATCCCAGCGCCTGTTAATCATGAGAGAATTTGCACACGCTACAATCCTAATGTGTCTTTATAAGTCTAAGTTTATTGGTTAACGATAGTGCAGCTGTAATTGTGGTGTAAATGCTACTTAGCATTTTTATATTGCCTGCAAGGTGAAATGATGTTTAACAGCTGTGTTTAAGAAAATGAAAAGGCTCTGAAAAAAAAAGACTACTTGTTCATACCAAACCATTTGCCTTAATGTAAAGAGTGAACATTTCACACCTGTTAACCACTGAATGTTTATTTTCCGTGTGCTCCACATATACTCCTGCCTCACCTTTAGCTCCTTGTTGTTATTTATATTGCAGGTTGGTCAAAGATGCCCCCTGGGATGAAGTTCCTTTGGCGCACTCTCTAGTTGGGTTTGCCACTGCTTACGACTTCCTGTTCGAGTACTTGAGCAAGGACCAGCAGGAGCGTTTCCTCCAGGTGATTGGCAACGCATCACGGCTGATGTACGAGAAGTCCTACGTCCGAGGCTGGGGGTTCCAGTACCTGCACAACCACCAGCCCACAAACTGTGTGGCTCTGCTCACAGGAAGCCTGGTGTACATGACGCAAGGTTAGTGGACAGAAGTTGATTTCTTCGTGACGTGCACATATTTTTCTCTTTTGGTGATGCAAGGAATGTTTAGTAAGTATGTCTGACACTTTAATCAAAAAAGAAAAATCTGTACAACCACTGATTAAGACGGTCGTTAAATTTGGCAAAGATACTTTTGGTCTCGAGGTTGATTCTCAGCATTTTCTGTGAACCTGTGAACCAAATTTAATTGGCAGATACTGTATAAAATTTGCTGAGCACATTCATTCAGAGGATCAGTACCTTGCAGGCTAAAAACCATGACCTTTCTTGTAGAGGCTTCCTTCAGACCAACTTCACATTCTCAGATCCATTTTGACATGACTAGAAAAGTAATACAATCATCAGTATAATATTCACCTCTCCAACACTTTTCTTTTCTGAGATTAAATGGACTTTGTAGCTTGTATGGGTTCATTATATGGTTTCAGACCTTAGTGACCAATTTTCCTTGATTATTTTTTTTCAGATTTGTATATCTGCTGACTTCACTGCCTTTTATTTGAGATTACACTCTTGAGCTTTAGGTTGGATTTAGACTACAGGTCTTGATCCCTAGTTCCGCTTTGTTGCCTTAATCAGACTTTTTTGAGTGTCTGCTTACATCTACTTTTAAAGTTAACAGTATCATCCTTGTAGACAAGGATGAAGTAATAATGCAAGCTATTGCTTTCCAAAACAGTTTTAGGGTTTTGCAGAATACTGGTCACATTTTGAGGTGGAAGAAAAGAGAAGAGCCTTTATTAAAGCCAGGGCATATGAATTGATGCTACATTCAGTTGCCACAGTACAGAAATACGTCATTAAAATGCACCATTGTAGCATTTTCAATTACGTATGACTCGCAATGCCAGGGAATATCCAATCTGTCTGCTTAGACTTCAGACACATTGGCAGATATCTGTTTCATATCCAATATATTTCCACACATGAAGGAGGCCTGAATCAGATCTGACAATATCCGATTTCCTGCTGACACCATCATGTTAGAGATCCAGTCTGTGCCACTTGAGAGGAAAAAAATGGAATTGGGTGTAAATCCAGTCTTATTTTACTCATTCCATCTCTGTTGAGTGAAAGGTTTAAAGTGAACTTTTGCAGTGAAACGTTGCTTTGCATTAAAAAGCTCCAACTTAACTAAAGGGATTTCAGTAGTCTGGTTTTCATTTATGAGGTTCAGCCTCACACGATCCAAAGACTTATTCAGAGGATTTCCACATGACTAAGGATACACTTTTAGAGGATTTACAACAAAAAATGCTGTACTCACTGTAGTAATTGTTGCTTAATATTTTATTAATGCAGTGAAAGTCTAGTTTGCTTGTTTTCTAAGGAGGTTGCGTTTCTACAATATTGAGATACAAAATTTAAGTTCTATTCAAAAAATAGAATGTTCTGTAATAGAATGTCATGAAATTTAATGTTCTAATTTAGAATAGAATATTGCATTCTTATAGGTTGAAAGAAAGATTCTAGATCCTTTACTGAAATACTTTGTTCTCACAGTGTTGTTTGTTTTTTTTCTTTTGTGAGGAAGCTGGAAAGAAATTTGTTCACGGAAACAAATTGATATTTTGTACCATTATGTCTGGTTTAGATGGATTATCTGTGCAATGGGACTTGCCAATCTCAGTTTACTTAAAAGAGAAACTCAGACTGGAATTTCAATGCAGTCCAGCTATGGTTATCTGCTGTAGTTGAACTTAATCCTTCATAATAGTTCTCCAGATGAGGTTTTTTTACATACCTCTCTTTTGCACTCACACACACGCACACACACGCACACATGCACACACGCACACACGCACAAATATTTCCCGTTTAATGTTTCTTTTAGCCTCAATATCCTTTGCCAAATATTTTGTGTATCCGCAAAAAAGGGCCTTCAAATGGTGAATGCCTACAGTGCAGCTTTCTTTGCTTAGGATAGATATTTGATTTTCAGTACAAAAAATCCAGTCCTGATGTGAACTAAATGACAGCTGGCTTATAGAACCACAGTGGTCACAGTGGTCACAGTGGTTTTATTTGAGGCTTTACTGTAGAGGGCAACAAAGGGCACAAAGCTCTGTGAATTCTCAGGAGAGCTGAAGCCTGACCTCTTTCTTGCTTCATTTAATTACGTGTTGATCTCAGGAAACAGCGAGTTTGCTCCAGGTCTGCCCACCTGTGTTACCTTTGGAAAGGATCACGCTCAGCCACTGCTTGGGTGCTTTAATTATGACAGATTTTATTTGTAAAAAGTGGGCTTTATAGCAGACCTCATGTGGAGATGATGGTTTCTTACCTAGCAGTGGTGAGAAATTGGCCTTTAAACAGATTGCTAACACATGATGTAGTTGCAGCGATCAAACTGCTTCATTCAGCGGCCTCACTCAGGGGTCACATGTAACACTGTGCAGGGGCCTGACTACATTCCATCATTGTATATGCATCATTCGTTTTCTTTGCAGAGGAATGACATTATGTCCAAATATTATTCTGTCAGCATGGTTGTGAGTAGATGCAAAGTTTCCAATAAGCACTACCAGAAATGAAGAACAACCTTTATCTTCTTCTTCCAAAATAACATGCTCTTACAAGGAACAATTCATATGCTTATCCCAGAAATTATAAATATACATGCTGTCTGAGAGCTTGGTTCTTAGAAAGCTCTGACAAACAGGTTTCAATAACCACAAAAGGAGGTAGGGCTTAGAGAAATGCATTCCAGGTACATGTGATTGCTTGTTGGTGCCTTGAAGTTGAATATTCAGTTGGACAGATCAGTGCACAGTTTACCTTTACTGAGTAGAAAAGCCCATCTCCCCTGTCTGTCCACCAATATTGTCATATTACCCTGAGTGACGCGTGACTTACAAGGAGAGTCAATTACCAATATTGTAATGACAAGCCCCATATTTCAGATTGCTAATGAAATAAGAGATTAAGAATATAAATGATAACAACAAAATTCAACAGAGGTGATGCTTTTATTTGCTCATGCAGTGCTACTTGTTGGAATGCAAGTAGTTTAGCAACATTTCTATCTGTGTTTAGTATTTCTACTTTAAAAATTACACACCGGTGTGTAACTACCCTGAAGGCTGACGGATACAATTTTTGTGGTGAATGTACACTAATTAGTATCTCTTTTAACCACATACATTTAACACTGTGAAATAGCTTGTGAACATTAAGCTAGTTTTAGTTCTGAGAAGTCTGTCTTGAATCATCTGCTTGAAACAAAGTGTGATGTTTCTTTTAGCTTCACCAGCTGCACTTTGAATATTGCTCCCCACAACAAAGCAGACTCACAGCTGCTCTTCTATTTTTACTTTTCAACTGAAACAAGGGGCTTTTAATCCATAACTTCTGCTTTCAAAATAACAACTTAAATTCATTTGAAGAATGCACCCTTGTCCAAATCATTACAATTATTTGCCTTTACAGTCTTGGTCTGACATGACTGGTACCTTATGGTGGCTAATGCTAGCTAATGGTACAAGTAAAAAATTTTATAGATATTGCTGTATAAGGAACACTTCTGACTTGTGACTCCTCTCTACTTCCTAGCATTTACCATTATCCTTTGTATCCCATTTGAAACAACAGCCTCTCTGTAAATCAAACTGGCAGGACACATAATAATACAAACATGGACATTGTGCTACTGTTTATGCGAATTTGGTACTGGGAAATTTGTGTCTGAGTAATACGGTTGTTTCGTAAAACTGTACCATACCACATTAATGCACCACCCCCACAATTGAGCTGTCAGCAAGTGGGAAACCTACTGACTCTGTCCCACCCATGTTACGAAATGAATTAGGAAATAAGCACCAGCTCTGTGGTCAGTTATTAACAAAATCCTTGCAGTCATACTCCATCATCCGTGTGTGATGTTCAAATGCACAAACAAACTGAAGAAGAGAGTGAGTCAAAGATCATTATTGAAGACAGCAGTCCCCTTGACTGTTCACAGTCCTCTGAACTGCAGAGTGATGCTGCTCTGAGGAGTCAGATGGGCTCAGTTCCCAAAGTTTATGGAGTTAAGGAACAATGTGTGCTGATGGAGGGATCTGGGTGTCCAGACTCAAAATCCTGGCTAACAGCATTGGACACAGTTGGGCCATAAACCTGACAGCAGCCTTATTTTCCTCTACTAGTCATTAGGCAAACTAGCCACATTGTTAGACTCTCAAATCAGCTCAGTTTCAGCTGAAACCAGAGAGTTACTGTACACTTCCTTTATGTGATGTAGTTTGTCTGGTATGTGTTTGTCTTTTCATGTAAGTTTGCATGCTGATTTTCTCTTTGTTTCTCCTCTTTTTAATTTGATGTTGAATTAATTGCTGTGGTGTAGTTGTTTGTGGTGTAATTGTTTGCTCAGCACTGAGTCACCAGTTTCCTTGGAACTGATGTTAATGACACTGGATTCTTATTCCCTGTTAAGTCATGGTGACTGAATGGTGATTAATTTATCTCATTAAACTGTTATTGCTTCTGCTGAAAATACAAAATACATTATGGTCTGTGTGCCAGATAATCCATTCCCAAGAAAGATCTGCTATACATTGAGTGTTATAAAATGTTGTGTTAATACAAATTTCATCAGCTAGTTAGGATTGGGAATTCATAAGATTTTATTATCACTAATGCCATCATTGATTCTGTTTATTGGTCTGGTTAATTGGTTGATTGATTCTTGATCAGTTTTCTTTATGAAAAGGTAGGCCCACATAGGCTTTGTACAGTTAACGTAAATGTTTTATTATCTCTGAGTCAGAACATAGTGTAAAAAAAAGAGTTGAAAAAGGCAGAGTCATAACTGCAGCAACAGTCTGTCATCATCTAAAACAGATGTAAGAGTGAATAATTCTAAAGCATCCATTTTCATGTTTTTCTTAGTCAGAGGAAAAATCTAAGCCTGCCTGTGTGGTACTGATAATATTAAAACACAGGCAATTCACCCTCAGTAAAGATAAAAATGAAAATGAAGTCATACTGGGAACCATGTCCTCTTGTCCGCCATGACTCCTTCTCATTGTCAGTTTCCAGCAGCTGAGACGAGTAAGTGTGACGTCATTGCTTCACTATGTGCAACTTTACTTACTCCCAGACATCAGTGCTTGCTTCTGCTACATGCACATTAACATGCAACGCTTTGGCTATGCACAACAGTAACACTCTCAGAAATGTATAATCATATGTCCAAGCAGTGTGAGTAGGCAACTGTACAGTATTGTTAAGGAGTACTGCTGCTACAGCTACTAGTACACGGCAGAGTCTTTTGACAACCAGAATACTTGAATTTATGAGTAAACTAAGGAGTGTATTTAGTATATGTGTTTGGATGTAAAATAGTTCCAGTGTATTTGACAGCTTTTTCTACATATATCGTTGTGTTTTTTTGTAACTGTGTGCAAAAAAACTCAAGAAATGTAGCTTCAATGATTTAATTAGCCTGAAACCAGCTTGTTGAACATTTCTCAGGCCACGGTT
>JAPZDY010000010.1:1591114-1622247 GCA_029783645.1 Ctenochaetus hawaiiensis | reverse complement strand
AATTTACTGGATGAATCAGTACTGCAGTACGACAAATATGTTCTCCAAATGTACACAATCTGTTTGCAGACAGATTGTCCTCACTAATTCACTAAACCTGTCTAAGCAGCCAAAGATTCCTTAACCATAAAAGGTTTATTTGTTTGACAACAATGTTGATACACATCTGCTGTAACTCTGCAAGTTAACATGGACTACATACTTTACTGTTGCTTGTCCTTCAAAGTTCACATGCATCAACGTGCCTTGGAGTTATATTGTCTGAGTGTTGCTCCATGCAAAGAGAGTATGTAAATGAGACTGAATTGAAAAGATAAACAGTAATCAAAAACACTCCCATGCAAAAAAAAAAAAAAAAAAAAAAAAATCAGGGATAGGGTACTGTATTTTATCACCTTTGGAATAAAATCGTTTTCACAGCAGGTTGGTGTTTTCTTTTTCATTTATTTTCTTACTTTTCTTACTTTTCTGTCTACCCATGTGTTGTCATACTGGTCATATTTCAGACAGAGGGAGGCCTGCTGTGTGCAGAGATCTGATGTAACAGAGAACCATCATTGGCTAAGACCGTCTGGCCCTTTGTCGACTTTGTGACATTCATCAGCTCCAGAGTCAGGAGTTGTTCACCAGTGAGTGAAATGAAAAGGATATCTTTCCATTCCTCTCCTCACAAATATGCTGTGGGTTGTTTTGTTATGATTGAGCAGATAATCACTTCCAGATGTGTTCCATATGGCTTGCCTTACATAGAAAGTGACCTCTGTTGTCTCACCCAGTCAAAGCACTTGTAGATGGATGAAAGTCCTAACTGATTCATTTATTTTGTCTCACTCACACATGAAACCTTATTGTGGCAAACAATTTTCCTTTGTATGTAAAATCAGCACTAATACAGGCTGCCAGCCTTTTTTTTTTTATTAAGCCTCTAAGAATAAATATGAAATGCTGCCACCTGCTGGCCGCGCAACTGCTTATCTTGTTTTAACCCACACACTGTAGAAATGTATGCTTTACGTAAGACATTATAACTGCACATTATAGCATACATGAAGAATGAAGAGACAAATATTATATACACACGTGATTCCTTTCAAAATTCAAAATGAAACACATCTCGATAACAATTTTTAAGATCGTAGTTTCTTACAATCAAAGTCGATAAAAAAAATCGTATTGTTGAATCATTTTGCAGCATCTCCAAATCTATTGCTCCTAGAAGAGCTCAAAGCAATATTACAAATGATTAGAATAACTTATAATAAGAAGGACAGTAATGTCGGATGATCATTAGACTTTTGATCATTTTCAGAATGTATTACACACAGACATTGTGCAATCCCATACACACTATTATTACCATTCTTTCTTTATTCCTGAGCACGTTGAAAAAAAAAAGATCGGAATTATCGAAGTAGGGAAGTCATCCAGCCACAAGGGGACGCTGCTAATTGCATGTTCGCCTTTCCATGTTTAAATGAACCTTCTCGCTCACCGTCGCCAGTTTGAACAAACTTTATTGTCAGCGGTATTTGGTAATTTCTCGAACATGGGGGCGCGGGTTGCACGTATGTTCAGAAATTTCAACTTAGAAAACAGAGTCCACCGAGAAATCTCGAAAGAAAAGCCTCAAGCAGCACCCCGACATGAGGTCAGCCCGCCGCCCTCAACCGGCAGCTCTGGACGTGAGTGTGTGTTTTCTTGTGTAACTGTCACGCCGGGGTCACGCCGGGCTGATACCTCAGCCTGTAGTGGGAGTTATAAACAAAACTCTCAAGGAAGCATGGGGCATAGTTTCTTTATTAACGAGGCTTTTGTGTGTTCCAGCAGTGGAGAAAACGGATATACTGCACCAGAAGGACGACTCTCTGCTGACCCTCCTCAAGTCCGTGTATGTGGAGTCAAAAGATCCAGCAGCAGAGGTCAGACTGGGACATTGACTGTGGTCCTTTATGTGAAAGCTTTTGATAATGTATGAGGCTTTATTTCGAACTATTCGACAGTAATCCCACTAATTTATCAGGCCTCTTAGTTCTAATTGGCTAAAATGATAATAGTGAACAGCTTCAGTCATGTAGTCTTCATGTTCGCATCGCAGAGGGAAACATAGGCTCTGTGAGTCTGAAGCTGAGTCAGAGCTGTTAGACAGAATGGCTGTTTTTGAATAAAGAGACAGTAAAATGCGAGTCAGCATCAGTGCAGGCAAGAAACATTAGCAATAGCATGAGTCATACAATACTATATGGTTACAATATTGTCTTTTAGATATCCCAGTGAAGAAGAATATTCCCAGGCAATTTGCTGAGCTCAACACAGCTTCTTTCAAGCACTTAAAACCATATAAAGCTATTAAGTTTATGATTTTTCTCTCTGTGTGTGTGTGTGTGTGTGTGTGTGTGTGTGTGTGTAAGAGAGAGAGAGGCAGAGAGAGAGAGAGATAATAGTCCTCTTATAGACAGACTTGCCTTGTCTGGAAAGCGGATGAGAGCAGAAGGCAAAAGGCTGCAGACAGGACAGACAGTTTCCAGCAGATTTTAGTCCGTGCAGGAAGACACAGATTAAACTGTTACTAAATCCACATGTCAGGTTGTGCACAGTCTCTTATTGCTTTATTTATATCAGAATAGCAGACTAAAATGCTTAACAGGAGATGTGTACCTTTGAAACCATGTAAATAAATTGAAAACATTAATAGAAAAACACAGGAGAAATTACAACTATTGCTCCATAATTATTATGTCAGAGACTGTCAGGGCTTCACAGTTGTAGGGCTTAGGATAGTATCTGAAGAATCCTCACACCATCACTTAGTAGTCAACAAAGACATTCCTTACAGCACAGGTTAGTACTCTGAAGTTTGCTGTCGCAGATAGGTTGAAGTGAATATAAATATGTACCAGTTTACATTCTTCTGTTCTGTTTGGGCAGGTTCAACCTCCTGCACACAAATCAAATGTTACTGTTATAAATAAGGCTTCAACTATTGGTTCAGCCATATGATAGACCTCAACTACTGCAAGCAATTTAAAATCTGTAATATGAATAAATTTAGTCTCTCCAACTACTAATTTCCACCATTAGCCACACAGTATGCATTTAAAAAAAGCCTAAGAACTCCTCACTGTAACGAAAATAAAACATGTTTCCATAAAACGTAACATTATTAAGTCAACATTAAGGCCAGTCAGCTGTTAGATCAGATGAGGGCCTGACATTTTCCATTATATCCAGGATCTTACAGTCGTTGGTGAATAGCTGCAGGGGCCTCGATCCTGTGAGGTTATTGCATGGATGGAGCAGATTGGACACAAGTCTAAGTGACATGTATTTTGAGGCATTTGCCTGTGCTCTGGATTTTTTATTCACCGATTTGTTATTTTGTTGCTATTAATCTGAATTGACCAAGGTTGACTACAGCAGTGAGACTGAACCAGACGAGTGACATTGGAGAAAACCAAAACAAAGACCTGGTAAAAGCTTATATGTGCTGTGGAACTGAGGGAAACTGCAGTGTTGTGTGATAATTCTCTGTGGGTTTCATTTCATGTGTGTTGTACATTCCACATATTCCATTGAGCCATTATTTCTGAAAAAACTTGTTTGAGTGCAGCGTTCAAAATTATAATCGAAACTGTTCTAATGGTTTTACTTGAAGATAAACCAAAGTCACAAAGGACTGCAAATACCTACAGTAAACCCATTTTTTAGACGACTTGCTCTACAACAGAGTTTTTGTCACAGGAAAATGTCTTCAGTCAAGTGTGTGCGTTACAAACCAAACAGCAGGGTTTTCAGACTCATTTCCCTCTGTTTAATCTTCCATCAGGCATCAAAGGAAGTGACGGTGGCTAAAGAGGCGGAGGAACGGCCTTTGACATTCAGTTTACCAGGGGACCCTAATGGCCTGGAGGGGCTCCAGGAAGTTCCTAAAGGCAAACTGACCATTGTTGAGGCTTTGAAGGCCCTGAGCAGCCACCAGCATCAGCCTCAAACATGGACACCGGAAAAGATTGCTCAGGATTATTGTCTTGACTTGAAAGACACAAAAGCTCTCCTGGAGTTCTTCTACACCTTCCAGGTTCAGAGCATACCACCCAAGAACGACAAAACCAAGCAGATAAAGGCTTCTTAGGACTGGATTGTTTGTGAAAGGTAGACATTAGATAAATATTACCTAGTTAATGCATTCAGAGAGTGACCAGATAAGGTTGAGTTTCTCAAGCCTGCGGTTTGGACCTTATGTGGGGTTGTTTGATATGTAAATCATATTTTACAACATTTCTAATGTAAATATATTGACCTTTGTGAAAAAAACAAAGAGAAATGAAATGAGGAAATGAATAAATAAGTTTAAAAAAATCATCCTAAGAATTTTGTCTCTATGAACCATTGGAAGAGTTCTTAGTTATTTATAATAGAATACAAAAGTTCTGATTCTCATATTCTCATGAGATGTTTGGGATCTTGAAACACGGCCAGAGGTCCAAACAAGGTTGAGAAACCCTGGTTTACAGGACTGGTTCAAGATTTGGAAAATTCAATTAAAACCTTGCATCTTAGTACAGCTGGGCAAAATATTGATATTGTTATATGAGACTAGATATTGTCCTAGATTTGGATACTATGTTATGAAACAAGTTGTCATTATTTTCAAAAATGTCACTGAATAATTTTTTTGAAAGCACCAATAGTATTCCTACAATATTGTGACAATGCTGAGGTAATTGGTCAAAAATATCCTAATATTTGATTTTGTCCTTATCACCCAAATCTACTTGACATCTCAAATCAAAGACTAATATAGACTTAACTGAACAATTAGCCCACTTGTTAAAAAAAATACTGGGATATGTATCTTGTGTCATCGTTGAGCCTAAAAATACTGACTTATGTTTTTTTATCCATACTTTACTCAGACCTACGTCTGGGACTGAGATGAGGAAAATGGATACCAGTGTCATGTTTGTGTGTTAAGTAGAGAGTTCAAGCTAAGGTAAGGTTAGCCTAGCTTAGCATAAGACTGAATGGGAATGGGTATAGAGTAACAGTTCCAGCTTGTAAATGCCATCTAATACAACAAATTGGATATGGGCTAAACTAATGAGACAACATATTAAGTAGTGAGCTTTAATGGTGTTTGGACATAACCAGTCTTGCTGTTTCTCCCTTAGTCTTGATTCTAAGCAAGGGTAACCACATTCTGACTCCAGCTCTGTATCATCCAATTCTTCACAGCTCACTCTTAAAAAAAACACAAACAAGCTTACTCTCAAAGTGCTGAACGGTTGCTTATGGCGTAGAAGAATATAGACCTAAAGTATGTGTATCTGTCCAGTAAAAACTGTATTTTGATAATACATATTTATCTAATATAAGATAATGATGATGGTAAGACTCAAAGTTTGAAGCTGCTAGCATTGGTATGTTGTTATAGATATTCAGCTGAGCAGTGTTTTTTGTGCTACATGATAGTAATAAAATAATGACAGTGTTATAATGCAGCAGTTGCTCTTTACAAGGCAATATTATAATATAACAGGATTGAGAAATATTTCAGTAACATAACTGATGTCCGTCCATTCACAAAGCTGTCCAGCAAAGACATGTTTTTGATAAAGACAGAAAATAAGCTATAGCTAACAAAGACTGATGCTTTGCTACTATTGATTCCTCTAGATGGTTGCCAAAAAGTGGCTTTTTGGGCCTTATCAGGCCCCCAGCAAAATTATTCAGGCCCTTGGTATAAGATGAATTTTTCACTTTCATAGTTTACACAAGACTTTAAGATGATAAGTTGCAAAACTGCCAAAGATAGCAGTGTAAATAAAAGGGTCACGTGAATCCCTTTAACCATAACCTTACGACATCTTCCTTCATGTAAAGATACTTTCTTTGGTCTATGTCAGTCTGGCAGCCTCCTATGGATGAACATATTGCTGTCCCTTGAGATATTGCTACCATGGCACACACAGTTGATAAAGGCCATGTTAACCAGCTAACACTGTACAGCTGCCAATGTCAGTGTCTATTAGTGTGTTTGTCAGCATAAAAATTTTTTGTTTGTCAACATATTTGTCAAAGTTTTGCCATCTTTACAGCAAAAATGGTGACCTGTAATAGTTGGAAAATCACAGGTGCAACTAACATCAATGTATGCTCTCAAGTGTAAGGCATGACAGCGACCAGTCAGTCGCAGCTAAATGGAAGTCAGCTGTAATACATTTGATTCTTAACACTTGTGTTTTTTTTTTACTGTGACATGTTGAAATATCTTCCAAAAGGGTCATTGTTTTTCCAAGAGAGCACAGATGTGAAAAAGTATTGCCTAGCAATTCTTGATCAAAACAAATTTAAGGGGTGATTTTAAAAAGGACATTTACTGTTTATTTTTTTTTCCTTTCAAACTCTTAAATTTAACATAATCATCAGTGTAAATACTGGCTTTAATCTATCTCACAAGTAACCATTATGTAATTTATGTTAAACAATGTGAAATGTCAATTTGAAACAAACACTGCATGAATTGACTGCATGAATTGGAAAAACTAGAGAAAAAGCATTGCAAAACAAGTACAGAATTCTTCGATTTTTTCATCTTATGATCAACCAGTGATACTGCTACTTTAGAGTCATACATTATATCTGTCTAAATGTCAGGGGGCTTTTTTTTACCATCAGGGTGCATTTTTTTCAAACAGAAGCCCATAGGTGGAGTTCCGTTATTTCAGTGGGTCCTAATTTAATGTATAAATCTGTGTGGTTTTAATAATGTGAAGAGTACTTGTGTACAATAAGAATGCACCTATTCGCTGCACATACGCACAACTGTTGAAAATAAAAAGTTATTATATCAATTGTGTTTTTTTAGTTGTTGCATCCCTTTATTCATATTGTATAAGGTTTTTATGTGAAATAGCACAATGTTCCACCAGAAACTTATGGGAGTCAACCACAAGTCTACATCTTAGTATTTATATGTTGTGACTGGTAACTGCCATTGTTGTATTGAAACAGTATTGAAATCTTTTTTCATAGATCAACAATCACCAAAGCATAGAGTCACTATAAAACATATAAAACACATTAAAAAAAACCAAAAAAAACACTGGGCTTGCTTCTGAAATTTACCACCCACCTCACACACTCGCACGTGCCCAAAAACAGTACTTCCTCCAACAAAACACGCCCATTCTTCTAGTGTATCTGTTCTATTGGACGGTGCTGGAAATGGGGCGTGCTCACCAAAAGTCCACTTTTGCCCATTCGACTGGCTTCTGTAGGTGTCAGTTAACGCTGATACAGGACTGCGTCAAGGTAAATAAAAAGAACGAATGCTCCCTGAAGCTGTGCTACTTTGCCTTCAAAATAAGGCAATCACTTGATAAAGAAAATAAAAATAAAACTAAAACTGATAATTTATTTAGTGAAGTCATGGCTGTTAATAGACCATTAAGTTATTGTTAGGCTACAGTTTTTTTTGTTTTTCTTTCCCTTTTCTACTTTCACTAAAATGTTCTTGTCTATCTTTCCTTTTCTGATAAATGATTCTCTCTTCTACTGCCACTGTAAAATTCTCGCTGGTCCTCATGCTGACTATATGCAGTTGTTACTATATGCAGTTTTTACCTCAGTAAATTACCTGATATTTCTGTCAAGGTTGTAGGCAGGATATGCTGAGGTCTTAATACGGCCTGGCAATTCACCACCCACCAAAAAGATTTTTTACTTGCCATCAAGCAAAACTTTCAATTCCGCACCCACCAAATTTGCAAAATATGCAAATTAAAAATATTAAATTATTTTCAATTAAATCCTTCTACTTTTGCATAAAATTTACCGTAAACTGCATTTCCCTACATCATGGTTCTGTGGTCTACACAGCCAGGCATGTGTTCTTGTGGAAAATATTTAATTTTTTGACCCACTTAAATTAATTATTATCATTCGTTTTTATTTTTTTCTGTTTAAACCACAGATTTTAAGAGTAAAAATATCCAAAAAAGCTGTCAAAACTTCAACATATGTAAGTTTAGGATGCAAATTCCCTTGAGGTAACTGTTAAAAGCCCCGAATAGCCCCAGTAATATTACCTAAGATATTATCTTTGTAACAGTGTGTCAGGAGCTGCTCTGTTTACTCTGCAGTACTGAAAGCCTATTATTTAAGAAAAAAAAGTTGGTGGCAGATATTCCCATTTGCAACATGGCACACAAATGCATTTCTTTAGATTAGGTTTACCGCCTACTCACTGACATTTATTTTGAAAGTCTGGATAGGAAGTGATATTTGTTAACTCTCGGTGTCTTTCCAAAGGCAGCACGTAATGAATGTAGTTTGTAACAGTGTGGCGATAATTTTGGCTACATACTGTACATAGCCCGAGACATCTGGTGTTGGAGGATGGGCTGCTTGCATCTCACATCTGCATGAAGGAAGAGGGTGAAAAAGAAGCTTGGATAACACGAGCACAATCATTTCTAACGGCATAAAAAATGGATAATCAGAGCTCAGTCTCTCGTGCTCGACTGGAACAAAACAAGACCGACCAAATGCGGGTATTACTTCATCTAAGGCTCCAACTGTGGAGGTAGTGGCATCACCGGCTGTCGCACAGTTGATAAAAAAATTATCTAGTTACTGGGCCTACACTCTGAAAAGGCAACACTAGCCTTCTTGTTTGGTAGAAGAACTGGAAGAACTGTTTTCATCACCGCGAGGAGGAGAAAGCGTTTTTGGGCGGCGATATGCACCATATGGAGCACTGAGCCCCAACGTTCCACCCGCCGCTGCTGCGCTTCGACATGGGAGAATGAGACAGGTAACCGTCTGCAGCTAAACGGGGTCGGTCAGCAACAACAGTTCGACCGTTATTTCTCATTTGCTGCCTGCTATGTTCGGAATGAAGACGCAAATGCAACGTTTCCGTTACAACACCAACTGTTCTCGCCGTCCATAGAGATGTTAACTCTCCATGGAGTCCGCATCAGTCCGGCAGTTTTTCGCCCTAACCATTTTGTTGGCTTTCTAGCTCAACAGTCGAGACTGTGCAGATGACCGAGTCCTTCTTAAAAGAAGCTGGTCACTTTCACACCGGAGGACAAGAGCTGAGCTGAGGGGTTATGCCCGAACTGCTCTGATGATAGATCTTTAGAGTGAAAGTCAGAATAAGGTGCTCTTCTGTTTTACACTGATTTTCATTCACAACATTTGGAACAACTTTGAGGACATCTCAGAGCTCATCTCTGTAAACTGTGTAAATGCCCGAAATTTAAAAAAAGTAATTAACCCCAGGCTTCTGAATACCATTTTTTAAGTCAAAATGCCACAGTCTTTAAAACTTAAACACCCAGTTTATGTGCTTATAATTTTTAAAATGATATTTCAAGGAGATAAGTTTTGTAGTTAAAAAAAGAGGGATTTTTTATATTTTTAAAAAAATGGTCATTTGATACAGTTCTTAAATTCAATTGAATAGTGTTTAGGAATCAAAATATTTATTAAATATTTGAAATCAATGTAGTCATTTTTTTTTTTTATCTAAAAAGTTAGTTTGGGGTAAATTGGCGAAATTTTGACCAAAAAACTCAAGGTTAAAAATTCAAACATGTCATTGCCATCAATCAAAATTCTGTTGAAAATGAATGACACTTGAAATTTTAGCACCAATCGCAGTACACTGCAGTACAGCTGAACTGATGGATTACAGTGTAAAGAACAGTGTTGGTGAGGTACGCGTCCCATAAGGTTTTGGGTTAGGATTACTGGTTTTCACTCAGGGTTAAACAACCAACAACTTGGGTTAAACAACCATTATGGGGACAGTTTTATGTCTGTAAGTCAGTGTTCGTTACGCTGCCAAACACTCTTGCAGTTCCATAGCATGTTTTAAAGAAGACACCAACCCTGTACATACAGTACACAATCCTCATTTGACCCTTTAAGGAACTGTTTTGTAATCCATGTAAAGATGTTACATAAATAGCACATCAAAGAATTCAGAGATGAAAGATGTCACATTTTCTAAAAATTAATTTGAATCAATCTGAACTAACATGTAATTCTTTAAAATTGATTAAAACGAAAATCGCACTGCCCATTTTAACCAGTAATTATTGCTCTGTTAATTCACAGTTTGCATTACTCTAAGGCAGTTGTATTTTAAAATAAGAGAAAGCAAACAGTCTTACCTCTAGACACAACCTTTTTAATCCTAAATAGTTGTATTACCTGTTGGGATGTTCCTAACAACTAATTTCTCTGATGTTTAATCAGAAGTTTCAGCACAGACCAGGCATCGAGTCTAAAAATGAGAAATGCTCTGAAAACACTAACATAAATGAGCATTATAGACCATTAAAAACATTTTTAAGTATTCGGTGTATTATAAGAGATACAATTAGAAACTGTGCTCACATCCTTTAATATTTAAATTTTATTTTAAATGCCAGTTAAATGGACCTTTGCACTGTTTATTATTAGCATTGCATATTTTCCTACTTTTCTAAAATTTGCATGAATAAAATTATATTTATAGGTGAAATCGACTTGTATTTTGGGTGCTGGGTAGACATCACTACTCTTTACTCCGCTCTGAATGTTTGGCTCTGTGATCATCATTGTTTCGCTCCACCACAGCAGTTTGATGCCATTTGCTTGACAACAGCACACTGCACTTGTTGTTTTTCTCCTATTTCTTCTTATTTCTTGTTTATTAGCAGACTCCAAACCAACTTTACAGGTACATAACACCATCTACTTTATGCTGCCCTTGTCAAGTCAATAAATCAGTTGGACTTGACATTATCAGCTTTTTTAATAACCACCAATCATAAAGATCATCATATAAATTTCCCATTCCCATTCTCATTCAATTATTTATTGGCAGTGACGAATATCCCAAATCCTAGCATGCAGTCATACTAGGATTGGGGATAGGATTTTTTTTTGGGGGGGGTATAGTTCTTTTTTTCCATTGTAGCGTTTGCAAAGAAAACAAAAAAGCTCTAGTCTACTGATCATGCAACAGGAACATCTCTCACTGCATAAATATCCCATGTAATGTGCCATAATCACTGACTTTTGAATTTAAAAAGATTTATACCCTAGAAATATCATCATTATTAATAAATGTTAATTAATTTATTTAAATGAATTAATTTTGCCTAAAAAGACATTCTTAAGCTCACACACACACACACACACACATAATATAAATATGCATATGTATGTGTGTGTGTGAAGCATGTAGATTTGTTATGGCAGTGTATACAATTCATATATGCATTTTTTCATGGATACTTTTATTGTTTTGAATCTGTTGTAAATGCTGTTTCTCTATTAAATCTTTCATTGGTCAATATCCAAAAACATGTTACTTGGAGCAGCAGACGCAGCAGATGTAAAGGCATTTCTCTGGTAGTCGCATCATCAGTATCTAACAGTGCCACCTGAATAAAAAAGATTGGCTGGCAGTTATGCTGTTGCCATAAACTGTTAAATCTTACCGTTATGGACTTTCTGGGCAGGTTGTGGTTGGCCTTTAGTTTCCAAAGTATATTTCCTAATGATTCAAGTATACAAGATGTGGTTCAAAAGCTTTCTGCATATTCTCTCTGCAGTTCTGTGTTGCATGATTGCGTTGCCACATAGAGTATTTGAACAATTTGCAGTCTTTTAGAACAACAAGTACCCGATAGTCCATTTTTACTGCAGGTTTACTTGATTGCTTGGAGGCTGAAGTGGCTATTTTAACATTTCAGGTCACTTCGTCCCTAAAGGGAGGAAAAGAGACGCACGTTATGTTTAGTATTGTGATCCACAAGGCCCATGTCCTTAGAAGATGTCCTTTGTATGGATGTTAAGTTAATGAATCAGGAAATCAGCCAAGAAAAAGCCAATTTCTTATTTCATTCAGCAGGTCTTCATTGTTATGAAGCAGTGAGTAAATGCAACAGACGCTTGTCATCACCATGTAAATAAACCAAATTCCTCCTAGCTTCGCTACAGCAAGCCTGTTTATCTCCACACAACAGCTTTGTCTCTCTTGACAGTCTTTGTGAAATGTGATATCACTATCTCTTGAATGGCTACAGTTCTGCTATCACAGCAGCTCCAACCTGTGTTTTAACATGGCTACATAAAGGTTTACATGCACTGTTTTAATAATAATTGCCTCTAGTTGTGTTTCCATAATTTTTTTTTACAAACGCAGGACAAGAACTATTGAAAAAGCTTTCTGTATGTGAAAATAAATGATTTCATGTTCTTACAAATGGACTCTTCCACAACACATTTATATTCAGCGTTTGGTGCTTAGCCATTGTAAGTGATACCAGGCGGTCTTAAATAACAGTGTCCATGTCCATGTTTACACAAGTGATAAGGTGTTTTATTGCAGTATTTCACTTGTCCCCAGTTGAATGCTGGTTGTCAGTTACCGGGCAAGGGTTAAAAAAAACACTTTGACAGGATTTCCTATTACATTTATTTTTTCTTTTTAGGCTAGTTTTTCCTGGTTTAATATTTTTTTGTATTCTTCAGTAATTTATATTTTAATTCAGCTTTCATTCTCTTTCTTTCTATGATGAATATGAGAAGATCTGCATCCTGAGAATTTGTCAGGACAAGGCACGTCTAGCTTAGTATTAAGACTGGAGGCAGGGAGATTCTGCAGCTCTATTCAAAGATTAAAAAAACACCTGGCATGACCTGTAAAGCTCACTAGTTAACTAAATATATCTTGTTTTCAACCCACACATAAACCAATATATGAAAACTAAACTTTGAATCCTTGATGCCTTGAAATAAGATTGAAAATTAGCTTTTTTATCTCACTCTCCCAAATAAAGAGAATAAGTGTGTTTCCCAAATTAGTGTAAATAATAATACTTGCTTTTTGACTTCCATTCTGTATAGACTTAAAACACATTTCAAATTTGGATTAAATTTGTTCAAATCAACAATCTCTCTTATACATTTTTTTAATATACTGAGTTGTATGAGAGTCTAAACAAACAAAGGGATAACTCTCCAAGATTCTTTTTTTTCCTATTAATGTCAGTAATAATAATTTGTCTCACTCTGATAAACTGCAGGTTTTAGAGATGATGGAGGTGTGAATTCATTGGGGAGATGCAGTCAGTGGATTACAGGCTCACTGCCACTGTAATCACAAGCCAAAAAGGGAAATTGATGGAAATAGTTTAATCTGGTTTCATGATGCCCTTTCACATGCCCTTTTTGATTTACTTGGCACTAACTACATTTTTGTGTACATGTTAGGATCCGGGAGCCATGAAGAAGCTGCCATGTCTCATTGAACTGGGAACATCTGCATCTACAGCACCATGTTTAGCATGAGCTCACCAACTACGATGCCTGTTCACCCTGGGGAAGAATGGTTCACTCTACTACTGTTCCCCTTCCAGAGGCAGGGGACGTTAATGCCAGTCTCTGCTGCCTCGTTACGGGGCTGCTGAACCTTTCCGAGAGGCCGTCGATG
This sequence comes from Ctenochaetus hawaiiensis, assembly GCA_029783645.1. Classification (NCBI taxonomy): domain Eukaryota; kingdom Metazoa; phylum Chordata; class Actinopteri; order Acanthuriformes; family Acanthuridae; genus Ctenochaetus; species Ctenochaetus hawaiiensis. The sequence goes on along the minus strand of JAPZDY010000010.1, from coordinate 1,608,749 downwards.
GACAACATCTCCATGGCAAATGTTTCCCTGGGGTCCCGGTCGCCCCCAGAGTCGGCCATGCCGACAGCAGAGACTCCAGAGAGCCTGCAAGGTGTTGGCCTACCTCTGCAGGTCCTCTTCTGCTTCATCATGATTGCCATCCTGCTTTTGGCTCTGTTGGGAAACGTGGTGGTATGCTTGATGGTCTACCAGAGATCTGCCATGCGCTCAGCCATCAACATCCTCCTGGCGAGCCTGGCATTTGCAGATATGATGCTGGCCATCTTGAACATGCCCTTCGCTCTGGTAACTGTAGTGACCACCAAGTGGATTTTTGGAGACGTTTTCTGTCGAGTTTCGGCTATGCTCTTTTGGTTCTTTGTGATGGAGGGCGTGGCTATACTGCTTATAATAAGCATAGATCGTTTTCTTATTATCGTCCAGAAGCAAGATAAGCTGAGCCCGCAGAGAGCCAAAGTGCTAATAGTGGTCACATGGGGACTCACTTTCATTTTCTCTTTTCCCCTTGCTGTTGGTTCCCCTCCTTTACAAATCCCTCCCAGGGCCCCCCAGTGTGTATTTGGCTACAGCGTTGAGCCTGGTTACCATGCTTATGTATTGATATTAATGCTAGTCTTCTTCTTCATACCTTTCATGGTCATGCTGTACACATTCATGGGGATCCTGAACACTATCCGCCACAATGCCATCCGCATCCACAGCCACTCAGACAGCATCTGTCTGAGCCAGGCTAGCAAACTGGGCCTGCTCAGCCTCCAGAGGCCCTTCCAAATGAACATAGACATGAGTTTTAAGACCCGTGCCTTCACCACCATCCTCATCCTCTTCTCCGTGTTTACAGTGTGCTGGGCACCCTTCACTGCCTACAGTTTGGTCGCTACATTCAGCGACGGTTTCTACCACAAAGACAGTTTTTTTCAAATTAGCACATGGGTCCTGTGGTTGTGCTATCTCAAGTCAGCCCTAAACCCTCTCATATACTACTGGCGGATCAAGAAGTTCCGCGACGCCTGCCTTGATTTGATGCCCAAATATTTCAAGTTTCTTCCTCAGCTGCCAGGCAACACGAAGAGGCGCATACAGCCGAGTGCTGTGTATGTGTGCGGAGAACATCGTTCTGTGGTTTAAAAGAAAAATCCACCTGAAAAGTTAAACACTGGTAAAAAAAATCACATAATGTATCTCCAGTTCTGGGTCTTTTTTGTTGTTGGTGGTATACTGTCTAAGCAGATAATAAGAAATAAAACAGCACTGCGTTAAAATAGCCCGAGGCTGCGTTGGTGGAGGTGTGTTGCTGCAAGCTTCTGTGAGAAAATGAAATACAATCAAGAAAGTTCTGTTTGTGTCAACAACCATGAGTTTTAGGGCCTATCAGATACCAAAACCCCTGTGGACCATGGTTTATAAAACTATAAAACAGGATTATACGGCTTTAGAAGGGAGCTGGATATTATTTAGAATTTCCTGATACTAGTTATGATACCATATCTAGGGTTAGAGATGAAATATTTTTTTAAACCACACTTTTTTCTTCCCTGTCTCGAAGATTGTGAATTATGAAGTACAATTACACCTTTTTCATTGCAGAATAATCCGTCAATGTGTGCTGCGTATTCGATTGGCCAGTGCATTGCTGAATGACGCTGTTTTGTGGCAATAGCTGAGTCATGATCTACTTGTCTGCTTGACGACATTGCATTTTCTTGCTTGACTCCTCTGCATTGGAAAACCCTGTAAACCGTTAACACCAAACTTAAGTCGGTCTCACTTCACATTTTGCGCAGAATATGTACAATAATAAGGGTGTGTTGGAACACACTCATCAGGTCATAGGATATCAAACAATGCAGTCAGGCATACATTACATGGCAAATATCATTTAGAATTGATCCTCATGCAGTTGGTGGTCCTTAAGGTATCTGCTGGGTTCGTTTAACTCTAAAGTTAATACATATGAGACTTCAGTCTTGATTCTTAAATGTGAGCTTGTCTTGTAGACTACACTGGAAGTGCAGCTGCTTTTGAGAATGTGAAGATTCTTTCATTAAGGTCATTGTATATCAAGAAGTTTTGGTTGTAAACAAAAAAACAAAGACATTTGTGTTTGATTTACTTCCTGTAGATAAACAACTGTACAGAATAAAATCCTTTATAGAAGAATTTAAAAAACTCCACCAACAGCAGCCTCAGTAGTAGGGCTGGGTATTGTTTAAAGGTTGGATGTATGAGTTTTTAAACAGTACAGCAGCAAACAACTCTGTGCTATGGAAAAATAAAGTGGACTGTTGCTGTTCCGAGTAGAGAATTAAGTCACACCCCCTCTGTGTTGTAATCTTAGTTTCTCTGTTCTTTGTTTTAGCAGCCAGGCTGGCAACGTAGTTATGTTAGTCCCTTAGCATGCGAGTCCCTCTGTGTCAAGCTGTTAGCCCTCCTTGCTTTTGTGAGGAAGCTAAGGCTACCTCCACACTGCTATGTTTTTGCTTTAAGACGTTTAATTTTTGCCATGTTTAATCCTGGAATTCACAGTTTTTGAAAAGCCCTACAATTAAGACATTTGGAAACCCTGTTGACCGTGTTTTAGCAACTGGTGGGTTTTTATTGTAGACTGGAGGGACAGATATGGAATCTTTTAGAAATCATAGCACAGACATCCAAGTTTCCTTTCTCACTGGGTCTTTTATCAGATGTGTCTTTTTTTGATTTTGTTTCTTTGTCTTCTACCACAGTGTTACTTACAGTAACAGTAACACCTCATTGTCGTTCCAAGTAAAAAAATCTCTGGTCTTACTATTCCTCATTACTTTTCTTAGTAGTCTTCTCTGCAACTAAGCAACCAACTCTCTGCTTTGTTAGTTGATGCCATGTGCATGCGATTGATTATGCATTATGCATTTTTAAGGGGTGTAGTCTTCAGGGAGATTGTTTATGAAACAGAGCCAAAATGAAATCAAAGTGGTGTGGATATAGCCTGAGATAGGGACCTCCAACAACACTTTGCTGAGAACAGGAAAGGAGGCCGGGAGGAGGGGGGTTGTGACCAGTGAGCCCATGTGTTTTGATCTGGGATGCTGGTGTTTTGGTACAAAATTTAGTAGCTTAAAATCTTATACATAAAACCTTTAACAAGTTTCAACACTGGTGCTACTGCAATACCTGAGTCTTTGTTCTAATACCAGAATGATGCTTTTGTTCAGTACCAAAGTTGTCACATGTTCAGTGTAAAGCCAAGAAAGCATGCAAGATTTTTACTGAAATATAGTCGAATAGGTAAAAAAAATATTGGTAAATGCAGGTACTGTCTGACCAAAATTGAACAAGATGAAAAGTGTCCAAATACTGAATACCAGCTTTCGGTATTTGGCAGTTTTAACACTTGTTTTATCAACATTTTGCTTTCAGATGAAAGGTATTTAAATCACATACCCAGCTCTACTTAGTAGACCAGAATGCAGTGCAGTGACATTTCATGCTAAGGATACAACCTTAAATAAACACGCTGTCTTGCTTTCATGCTGTCACTTTACAGATAGAATGTACTAGAATACTCATTTTTTTTCTGCTGGAGATGTAATGTCATTATGGATAATGAAAGTAGCCTCTAAGTGAAGTAATCGACTGAAGGAAACTATAAAAGTAAATTAAAACACGTTGTGACTCCTGGATTGAACTGAATGGCACATACTGTGTGAGTGTACAAACAGGTCATTTTGTCCTTTCATACTGAACTCAGAAGACAGGCGCTGCTGGATTTGACTTGACCATACATCTTTTCTTGCCACTGGAATCACAAGCCGTGAGGAAAGGACAGTGTGTTTTAGTTGCATAGAATTTGTTTTCTGAGGCATGTAAATTAACAGCTTAAATGGAATTTGAATATGGTCAAAAAGTGGCCACAACACATTTGGACATGTGTATTTCTATTTAAATGTTTTGGATGTGCCTATTGATTAGTCAGTTTGCCAGTCAGAATGCTGCTATATCTGGTGAAAGTGTGCAATTTCAGTGTACTGTACTGTTGAATGTAATAAAGAAATAGACATTTCTTACCTTGGTAAACTGTCTTGAATGGGTTTTTTGTTTGTGTATCTGGTGTGTATCATTCAGTCATCCTTTGTTGGGGTCAGTTGTAGTTTTTGGTGACATGATGTACACAAGTCCTCATGTCAACTCCTGCCTAGCTGTTGCTCCAGTGGCTAACTCTTATTTATCCTTTTATTGTTTGTTCTGAAATTTTTTTTTGAGTTTTTTGCTATGCATGTTCTGGACAAATGAATACCTACAAAGGCACTAAGCAACAATTGTGAAAAAAACCCTGCACCTTCCATTGTTTTACATAATACCCTACTGTAATTGTTTGCTTCTCCCTTATCCATTATATCCACCCACACACTATTGTAATGTGAGCATTAGAACTTTTTAGCTGTATCTCTGCTGTCTAAAAAAACACATGAGCTTAATCTGTTAGATTGCTGGGCTAAGTAACTTTGTTTGTTTATTTTATTTATTTTTTGTTTGTTTTGAGACGGTTTTTTTTCTAAGTTGAGAGATCCATAAACTGTATTCACCTCCATTACATGAGTAGAATCAAAACTTAGTCACAGATATGTCAAAAACCTTCACACATAATGCTACTGCAGGGGTAGCACTGGACAGTGTTTTGTCTGTGTGTGTGTGTGTGTGTGTGTGTGTGTGTGCAGTTTTTACAAAATGACCCTTTTTATCTGTTTAATTCTGCTGAAACAGATTTTCTCATAGTTATTTTAGCTGTAATTATTTTATATGTAATTGTGAGAAAATCACAGGTGTTACTAATAGCATTAACAATGGCTGTGGTTTGTGTGTCAGTAAGCGATGACAGTGTGACAGTGAGCTAACATGAACGATCCCAGGACCTGGAAACTGAAGTGGCTAAATGGAATTAGGCCATCAAATCATTTGATTATTTACACATGTGCTTTTCCTACTGCAGCTTATCAAAATGCCTACTGGGAAAAGGCTGCATTCTCCAGAAAACACACATATGAAATTCATATACTGTGATAGACTGTCTTCACCCATAGTTTGTAATGTGAAAGAGACATTTTGTACCTTCTTTTAAAGCTTACTGAAGTTAAGTGTTGACTATTGAGGTGAATAACAGTTGAAATACTTCTCAAGGTCGGGATAAAGTATGTACACTTTTAGCTTGTAATGTAACTTGTGTTCTAGATAGCTGTTTATCTTCTTGCATGTGATCTTGGTGCATCTTCCACATGACACCAGGTGTTCTTACCTGAACAATAATATTCCATTTTTCTGGTTACCTAAATATGTGAGTAAACTCATACTCCTTTAAGCTGGGATACTGAGGCATGTAAACACTTTGCACATGTGTAAACACTTCATCCTTTTCATGATCCATATTTATGATACAGCTTTACTATGAGGCTCTTAAATGTGAGTGTAGAGGGGGCAGTTGAATCAACACACTCTTACATTTCTGATGAGTGTAAGTTAACAAATGTTGCTGTATAAAATGTGATTCATCAAATCTGAATCAAATTTTTGATTCATTTACATTTGGGGTATAACAGCATATGCAATGCTCTGTGCATGTAAACATTAAACGTTCCATTGATAAGGTGTCACACTTGGGAGGCTCAGGTTTTTATGTGACACAGCCATGCAAGCCTTGCATTAATTATCCTTCTCCCAATGCGTCACCTGTGTGTCCTCTTTCCACCCGGGGACTCCACTTCCTGTCATCGCCTCTGCTGAGTGCTTTTGCGAGGGCGGCATACGCCTGCGGTGCATTCACGCATTACTTCTGCACATGATGATTTTTCCCCAAGCCTGCTTTGACTTTGACCAGGCCTGCCAGTCGTACGCTTCACAGTCGAGTCAACAGTGTGAGGTGCAGTGCAGCTGATAGTAGAATGCCAGGGAGCTTTATTAGCTGCCGTGCCTGACAACCAGCCTCAAGTTTGTTTACAGTCTCTCAGTTCTGTTTGTTGAGAAGAAAGCGGTAGCTTGATTTTTCTGCCGGCAGTGGCATACGCCACAGATGTTGAGTCAGAATGGGATCAAAGTGAATGTGTATTTTGTATTTTAAAGTCTGGATTACCAGCTGGGCAAACTGAGCAACTGCCCATGGGCAGCAGACAAGCAGGACAAAAAGCCTCGAGTTCCCTGTGTAGTAATTAATTGATAGATTGTGGATATTATCTTATGTGCTTATGTTCATAAATTTCACCGTGTTCAATTAGACTACTGTGCAACTAACCCGACCATGTGATATCAGAGTATCATAAGATTAGTGTACAAAATGCTAAAAGAGAGCTAGGAAAAGTAAATTTTAGCATCCAACCCCTTCAAATCTCTTTTCTGTCACATGAACATCAAAGATTTGGGAGAACAATTGGGAGTATGATCAAAAAGAAACAAGAAAGAGAGACTGGTAAAAAGATATGAGATGATCGAATAATCAGAATAAAGGTCATCAGAAATAGAATTTAAACAATAAACAAAATTGTATAATTGTTATCTGTAATACATGTTAAAACTGTTAATTTTATTGTCCCAGTATGCTGGTGGGCTTTGTAATGTTTAATTTCAAGAAAATGTATTAAGGACATGTGTTTCTGGAACACTGGATATCTTGTATTTAAGTCAATAATTCTAAATAAAGCTAAATTACACACACGCACCAAATAAAAAGCAATGTACCGATATATATTAGTTACATAATTCAAGATCTGATTGTTAAGCGCAATTAATTTTTAAGATCAGTTCTTTAAAATCTATTTGAATTATAAAGAAGAAATTCTCTGTAATTAGTACAAACAAAACAATCTCCTCGGCTCCTAATAGCATCTAGTCATCTAGCTAGTTTATTAGTGCAGATTGTGATGAATCTGTCCCTTAGTTTTCTGCCTCTACCTCAGTACAACAAAGATGAATAGGAGTTTGTGTTGTTTTCAAAGCACTGAAAAACTCACCAGCCATGGTTTCTTTTTTCTAAAAACACTGAGCCTGTTAGTTTTTGGATTAGCTTGTTGCATAATCCACACACTGATGAACTACAATCCTTTTCAAAGGGTTTGTGGCAGAGCGCTGCACCCTGCACTGGTGACTGCTTGGCATGCTGACTTTGACTGTGGAACACACACACGCACACACTTTTGTTAACCTTGTACATTTACACAAAAAGCCACTTGAGTAACTACCACCCCCGCAAGCTCTTTGTAGAAATTAAACCACACTCTAATTTTAATAATAAGAGAAGCATCTTCATCATCAAACACATTCCTCCTATTTATTCAAAAGGTTCAGGAGGCAAATGTGACAGCTTGTGTGCACTGATATTTCCAGAGGAACAACACTGTTTGGTTTGTCTGACACGTTTCATACATGTAATTTCTCTTTTAGGGTGTAACGACATGCTGTTCAGTCAAATATTCTATTCAGACAGTAATTACTATTATCTATGACAGGGCATAACTGCAACACATTAAGGGAACACAAAGACTACGCATTGGTTGCTTACTCACATGAAGCATGCCGAAACTAAGGACCTTACCAATGATAATGAATGACTATCATGGAAATGACACTGAATATGCCGCAACCTTTTTTACCACTTTGGCAGATTTTTTTGTTGAAAATTGCTATTGAGCTATCAACTTGACACAATGAGAGCGATGTGATGCATGTGACAAGTGGCTGTCTGAATTTAATGCCAGCAACAGGTTTCAAAATGGGACAGGAGTTGTGAAATGTTCAAAAAACACCTGTTTGGAGCATCCACAGGTAAACAGGTTCAAACAGGTGATAATATCATGCCCTGGAATTAAAGGGGCATTCACGACAGGCTCAGTCATTCACAAGCAAATATAGGACGAAGTTCACCGCTTTGTAAGACACGTGACTGAATAAAGGATATTCCCACGTGGGCTTGAAGACACTTTGTAAAACTGTTGTTAATTCAGTTTGTTTGCAAGTGATTGCATTCTGTTTGTATTTAAGTTCCCAAAGCATCACACTTTTTGTTTTGGAAGGTTAATGTCTTAATTTTGATATAACTATGTAAATCGACTTTATCCAGGCTGTAGGCCTATAGCACACTAATATACAGGTACCATAGTCCATTATGATATCTGCTCCCATGACTGCCTGCCCATCTTATGTTACCTGTGCAATTAATTTGATAGTAAGTCAATATTTAATTTGAAAGAATGCTTTTCAAAGCCGCCCGCCTTTAATGTCAGCCCAAAAGACACATCAAAGAGTAGTTAATCTGTGGGGACTGTCAGACATGAAAGCAGAGCAAATGAGCTTGCTGGCAGCTCGTAGCATCATGTGGAAAACACCGCCCCATCCAGAAAAGGTCAGCAGCTTGTTTTTAAGCAGATATCAGACTTGTGAGACCTCCACTGTCCTCTGTGACCCTAAACAGCCGGTCAGGTGCAGATCTGTCCAGTGAGCACTGAGACAAGTTGAGCTTTATTCGCTCCAGACTTGTAATTATGAAAGATGGCGTTCTTAATCAGCTTCCTCCCTGGGATTCATTATGCAGCCAGCAGTGAGTAATGAGCGCGCCCAGAGCTTTGAAGCTCATTTTAATCATAGCACTGAAGACTATTACTAAGCAACAGGAACTTGCACACGTCTCAGGAGGACACATGGTGACGGTGGATGGACTGATGTTCACCTAAGGAGATAAGATAAAGTCAAAGATGCACTTGTGGTTATCTAACTGTGTGTGACATTCTACCTTTGTCATGTTATTTTATTTAAGTGTTGCTAATTTTACAGTCCATGATGAACAGAGCCAGAGACCAGATGATCTGGAGCTTCAGCACAAACCGTCATTGTGTGTTTTGAGGTCAAAAATAAAAGCGGAGTGTTTCAGTATTGTGCAGTTTTCTCTTGAACTTTTTTCCATTGTTCTATATAAATTTTCATCATTGAAGCCTAATAAACCTATATAGGTTTGGTAAAAATTTGCTAACGTGATTGGTCATACCGGACCTAGTAAGGATGTTGCAGCAAATGCAGATAAACTGTGTTTCTTTGATCTTTTAAAAGTTACAAAATGCTGTTTAAAGTTCAAGGCTAATGCAACTGTATGTATTATTTCATTTGTGCTTTAATTCAACATGTACGCTCACATTTACTATGTTACTTCAATTATGCCCAGTTACAGACAAGGATTCTATGCTTTCAATTTTGGCGTAATTCTAACATTCATAGTGAATTCAGAACATAGAAATAATAATGTAAGTGGATAACTGATGTTGCCACAACACACGCCACTGTTGAGAATTCGAGACTAACAGGCGTTTTCCTATTTCCCTCATGTCACAACCAATAAAACTGCTTTAACATGAGCTATAAGCGCAGTCCTCAGAGGCTGTTACGTTCTGCAAGAAGCAGCTAGCTGTTGCTTTCACACCTGCTATGTTGTGAAGCTGCTGTTTTCCAACAAGCAGTGAAATCTTGTGTAGACCTTGAACGTACCGTCTTAGTAGCCAAAATCCTCTTTGTGGGCTCTTGTCCTTACTCCATGAAATGAAGATGCCTTGGAATGTATTTTCAGCTTAGAGAGGCATCCTCTTGTTGCCCATAGTGACAGTCACGCAATATTCAAATTATCTTGCAGGGGCAGAACTAAAGGTCAAGAAAATGTAAGATTGCACTGCTTCAACAATGGTCTATTAGCTCCTGAATCAATATAAGGACTGTGATTGCTCAGGTTAACACAGGGCTGTAGAAATGCTTGTAGGCCTACATTATGTTGTTGCTATGCACTGCTAAGAGAACCAGAGTCACCCTGTGTGCCTCCAACCATTAGTAAGTGATGAACAAAGGGAAATTTAGAGGGGGCTTTTAGGGTTTTACATAAACAACATCAATTATATTGACTGGATAAACATGGATTATACACAAATCATTTAATGTTTCATTTAATGGTGACAGTGTGGCACTAACTGCTATCATTAAGGGCTGATTCCCACTGGGGCTAAATGTGATTAAAATGGACCCATATATGGTATTGAGGCATATTTTTACTAAAAGCAAACTCCACCACAGCAGAGGTAATGAACACATGAATTCATTCAAGTAGTGCACCAAGTTAACTACTATTTCGAGCCACTGCTACTTAATGTTTTGATTTTGTAAGCCATTATTTGCATTTTTGGCTCCTAATCTGGTATTAATCTTTATTTGTCTTATTGTCAGCAAGTCTCATGAAAAGACCAAACCAACAATGTGTTCGTCCATCTCTCAGTAATGGCTTCTCCACCCAGCCTGTGGCTCTCAGCTACAAGTCAATTGCTTTCTACTAAAGTGTTAATAATGAATAATAGTCACACAGTTGGGTATAGTAGTTTTCAGCAAACTGAGTCTGTGCATTACAACTGAACACACTCCATCCACGGATGAGGACAGTTTGATGAAGTTGAAATGTTCTGGAGGGAATGAGTAAGTGACCTTGAGGTAAGATTATTTTAGCACAGCACTGAGAGAAGAGCAGCAGTGACTAGTCTTATTAATATGCATCTATTTTTATAATTTGGTTTTTCAAGATTAAAATGCCAAATTCCTTTGGTAAAAATGTGCGGATTTGCTGCTTTTATCTATTTTTATTCATTGTAAATCACAAATTTTGGATTCGTTTTCATCAGTTGGATGTGACCTTGAGCTATGGGAAACTGATATTTTTCATTAACTCCAAGTGTATTAAATAGTAGACTGAACATTTAATCAATTATTTGAGAAAATTATAGACAAATGTATGATAAACTCAAATAACTGTTAGTTGCAGCCCCTGTTGGCTGACTGTGTGTTTTGTGAGTGATTCAGAGTAACCAGGGCATGAATTCTCAAGAAAGACATGTTGCTTTTCATCTTTTTACTGTCATTTCCCTCCATTCAATTAGGGTTGATGTAAAAATCGTACATCGCTTTACCTTTTTTTTTTGTTTTTAAATCAGTTTGGCTAGACTGACACTTTCACTGACATGCTATACGGCGCTTAGAAGAAGATGTAAGTTGGTGAATAGCGAAGTTTATCCAACACGAACAGAACAACAACAACATTAAATATTTAAACTTTTGATAATTACAAACATTTTTATTAGAGTATTAAATATTATATCAGTCACACTATGAAGCTTAAGATAATGAATAAAAGAAAGCAGCATGTCCTGATCTCTATAATTTTGACTGAAAATGACAATCTATTGTTTATGGAAATAGTTGCAGGTTTATTTTCTGTGTAATTGCAACAGAAATTAAATCATTGCAGCATTACTGTGTGAAAATTTATGAATTCACTAATGAGCTGAAACATCTTAGTGATACATGATGAATTGGTAAGAACTGATGTTTATTGTTACTGATACTGTAATTTTCCCTTTATTCCCTTTTCCCACTGTTTCTATGCTCCTGATAACTAGGGGCGTGACATCTGACACATTACACAACAGAACTGTTGGACACTGCAGATATAAGATCTTTGACAGTTATAAAATATTAAAAATTATTGGAGCCTTTTTGTTCTATGATATGGCATGAAATGGATCCTGTTATGAATGTATTTTGGAGAGAAAAACTATCTCTAACACTAAAACTGTGACAGATTTCTTTGTCCTAAAATATGGATTTATCTATCAGTTAATAGAAAAATTGTAAAACAATTATTCAGAATCCTTAAAGGAATTTAAGCAAATCTAGAGACCATCCTTCAGGAGTGTCTCCTTAGGGATTGTGTTTTATTGCTATAACATCAGCAATGACTCTAATGCATTCTCTGGGTTTGATATTGATGTGAGTGTCTATTGTGGGACAGTTTGTCATGTACTGATTATAATCCCTTATCCACCACTGCATGCGCTATATATGAATATGCTATTTTGGAAAATACAAAAAGAAAATATGTTTGTTATCTATGAGTCTGTTTTTCTATAGTCTAAAGGGATTGGTGTGGTTTAAATGTTAAGTATTTTGCATTAGTATGAATCATATTCAGAGAGTAGGAGGCTCTGTTTTTGAATCTCTCATTTTAGAATGAATTTCCTCGTTTGACATCACTCTCTTGCCAAAGCCGTAGGCCTCGGTGGAAAACAGAAAGCAAAAGGAAAGAAAAAGAATCTGGCCTCTGTGAGGAGATGCTTGTTTCCATGGCGATGTGGAGCATGTGCTTGTGTGTATGATGACCTCACGGATGCATATTCTCCTCACCAGCCTCTTCTTCTGCCAGGATGCAGACAGTGTGTCTGCCTCCACACAGCACATGGTGCAGTCACATGTCAGGTTGAAAGCAGGACTTTGTGTTCAAAACGTGAAAAATACACAGGAGAAAGCTCAGGCTCACCTGCAAGGCTATTGATTATTCTGACAACATGTAGTCCATATTTACTTCTGTCTTTAAAACATGGTTCCTGGTGCTGGTCGAGGGATTTCATAGAATTGAAGGAGCTTTTCCAGATATAGACAAAGGAAACTGAGAAAATGTAGTGGAAGTGCTGCTTCAGTCTTCTTCAAAAGTAGGCACTCTTTGGATAATCAAGGTGCACTGTCCTTTCTTCACTTTGTAAAAGACCCATTGCACTGGTGGAACATGGTCTCAATGAAGATGTAATATGCAAGTCTCCTTGTAAAAGCATCCAAGTCACACTTTTATTAGGCAAAATTAAAATGCCTACATTTTAGATGAGTGTTTAAAATGACAAACAAGTTGCAAGGTCTTCTTCACAGTCATTGTTAGCTGTTGCTAACACACCTATGTTGTGATTCAGTGACGCCTTGAGTGGTAAAATGGTTCTGTGTCAATGTGCAAGCCTACTGGTCAAAATAAGGAAGTGATACATCAATTATAGAGGAGAGAATGAAGGGGAAGTGAAGAGGTGGGGTGGGGGTTGGAAGGAAGTAAAGGAGAGAGAGAGATGAAACAGCGGTGATATGTCATGGCTTAAAAAAAATAACATGTCATGTGGCCATTCAAAGTCAAGTCGATCCAATCATCTTCCTGTACACACATAATAAGATCTCTAACCTGATCCACATTCCTCTGTTAATGACTAGAGCACACTGCAAAATTATTTCATCCATCAATAGTTCAATTTTTAAAAAAAGCATTTTTTCCATTAATTTTTAATCATCAGAAACAAGAAGTCTTTGTTATTACTGAGGCAAAAATATTTCACTGCTTTCAGTTGTACAATCCAAAAGATCTGGCAATAGAATGGCCTTTCAGTCTTCCAGTCCTTGTCTTTCAATCAGTTACCGTATCTAATGTTCTTTTCAGCAACTTCTAACACAATGACTTTTATTTAAATGTATTAGCGTTGCAACTTACCATTTGGACATTATGCAATACCACAGGAGGGCATCAACTTTCTTTGTGTAGATTTTTTGTTTCGTAACTTGTTCTTCTGGTGCTTTTTGTTTCATTTTGTTTGTTCCATGATGAAATAACTACAAAGGTTTAATCAGCAATGTGTAGAAAATTGCAGTTAGCAAAGGAAGGAGAAGGAGAGGAAGGGGACTTGTCTTTTATATTTTTATAGAGACCATAATCCAACCATGCAAAGAGCCCTTTACAGGATGAAATTGAAGAAAAAGAACTGTGATTAGTTCTCATCGAGGAATTTCAATAACTAGCTTAGTGTGCATAAATATATATATATATATATATATATATATATATGAGAACTTGGTAGACTGTGGTAATTTGTTTTTGAGTTGAAATGACAGGTATATCAACTTTTTCTAGCCTAGTATTAACTGGATCAGCATTGGTGAGACAGCTGATGTAATGTTTCTTTAGTGGTTGGTGCCCCCTAGTGTTATAGAGGAAAACTTGACATAAAAAAGACAAAAATTCTGTGTGATGGAAGTGGTTCTTTGAGTTGCCACAAGAGGGAGATAAACGAGTCATATTTTCAGCTCATTTTTGCTCACATAGATTCTCAGATAGACATATTCTGAGCGAGATTTGAACCCTTTTTGAATAAGTGAAATTAATCCATGTTCCCAATATTCAATATACATTGTTTTTAATCATAGTCCAACAGTTTCAAACTGTCTCCTCAGCTGAGTCAATTTGCCAGATGCCATGACTGATTGTCACTTGATTCCAAGCACCTGTGGCACATCTTATCCATGATGAATTATGAATTGAACTTGATCATAAAATCTCACCTAAGTCTTCTTACCTGCTTATTCTGGTGCTTTTGACCATATAAAATGCTCCTTATTAGATGACAAAACTTGATGTAGCTGCCAAAGCATTCAAAAGCCAGTTGCTTTTCAGATGCTGTTTCCAAGGTTAAGAATAAACTGACAATCTCAGTCTACAATGTAGGGAACATGGATCAACAGAGAACAAATATAAAGATGAATTTTAAGCATTTAACAATAATTAAGTCCACTGAATGAGGAAGAGATGAGCTTTAATGAATGCATGAAAATCAGAACCTCATTGAGGATTTTCATGTTAAGTTGGTTTACAGGGCAACATCCCACACAGGAATTTCCTGTCATAATTTAGAATTCAGTCCACATGAACAAGTCACAAACATATTCATTACTACCTGATTTGGCAGGGTTAGGTATTCATCTTAACATTTATGATCATAAAAGATTCATTATGTAGGAGTTCCGACATATCTTTGATTTTTTGAAATGTTCAGTCCTCTGTGCCGGGCGTCTTCTTCTGGGACAGCACCAGGTCCTTGACCTGTGGTGTCAGGGTAATGAGCTGAGTGCGGACGCTCTTGGCCTCCTCGTCCTGCTCCTCTCCTTTGTCGTTCTCACCCTCGGTCTCCTCCTGCTTCCTGCTCTGACTCTGGCTCACCAGCTGCTTCACCACCAGGCTCTGGTAGGAAGACAACAGCTGCTGCTGCTCCTGCAACAGCACACGCAAACATTTCAGCGGTTTAACTCATCGAACAAATGCTACATTACACCGACACTGTAGCAGATGGAGAAAACCCCCAGCTGCTGTGTCTGAAAACTGGATGTAAACAAACCGAAGATGAAGGAGTGTGATGGCAACATTTGCTAAAGCATTTAAGCCACGATGAAGGACAAATAAAGATGCCCATTTTGACAGAGTAAGTTCTGCCGATTTAATGGGAATACACACCACACACCTGTCTTTGCATTACAAACTCATGTTGTAGAACAGAAAACCCCACCATATGCCGAACTGAGGTGGTGTGTAGGTCATCGTATTTGCCTACAAGTAGTTTTGATGTTTTGCTATAAACAGTGTTGAAATGGTTAATATATTAAAACTGAAAAAAAAAGCAAAATATGAACATATTACATTTGAAAGTGTCTGACTGGGTTGTTGATCAATGGCACTTGTTTCATTATTTGGACTTTTTTTCTACCAAGTTATGCCGTCTCCACCCTTTTCCATCTGAAACCAGTTTCAAATACACCTAACAAATGCAAATCCTCATGAATCCCTTGAAGAGCATTTCAGAATTAACCATTCAGTGTTATAATTTACTTGAAGTTTGTGAAACGCTACAGTTATGAGTTATCCAATTAAAAGTTGAGTTGACATTTGTACTTAAAGAGTTGCTGCAATTATGAAGAGCTGGCTTCCCAACGCAAGTCCAGCGTAAGTGAATGGTGAACTCCACATTCCTAAATTTGAACTGATGCTGCACTAAATGCTGAATTGGATATCGCAAGGACACTTTATCATAAAATAGTAATGATAGTATGTATATATTTAAACAGATACATAATGGATTGGTATTTGACATCTACGAATGCACAAAGTTTAAGTATTAGAATTGTTGTTGAGCAGGAAAAAAATGGTAGCAGAACATCCACAACCTTATTATTTAACCACTAGATGACAAAGCACCCTGAGGCATCTGTAAACATGTGAGCAGTGTTTCAATGAAGACAAGAGAAATGTGACTCCTCTCTACTTTTCCAATGCCATTGCTGTGTAACAACAATCTAGTCATAAATAAATGCAGCCTTTTGCCACATTTGTGTAAGTAGATGACTGTCGTACATACTGTGGGAATTTTGCCTGTGAGGGTGCCAATGATCTGGGGCACACAGCGCCCGGGAGCGTGCAGCATGCACTGGGTGCTGGCCTGAAACAGCAGCACACTGGTCAGGTGGAGGACCAGAGCTGGATCCTCCGTCTCCTTCAGCTGCTCGGTGAGAGCCTGACGGTGCAGGAACAGGGCCTGTCTGGATGACACACACATTCACAAACTTCCAAATCAATTCAAATGAATCTTTTGAACATTTGAACTGCATATATATCACTTAGAACGAAAAATAAAAAACAGACTTGGAAAATGTATTCATTACCTCTCCTTTTTCTTGTCTACCTTCTTCAGCATGAAGCCACACACCTCTGCACAGGTCTCTATGTTGGTCAGGAAGTCTTCAATAGTCTGTAAAGAACAAACAGTGAGGAAGTTTCATCCCTGTTTCCCAGTTTAAGCTTTTAAGCCAGAGCCACCAGCGGATGATGCAACTGACAGGAAACATACTTACTTTGCCATTCAGGCAGTTGTGCAGCTTCATGAGAGGCCCTTTGGTCTCCTCTGACAGTTTGCCCAAAATCTTCACCCTGACCTGAGGCGACACATCAGAGACGTTCACGATGAAGTCCCACAGTGCATCTCAAACAAAGACACACAGCCTTTATTCACTCTAACTTGATTTAAGTGTGATCTCTGCTTGTTGCCTCTCCGGCTGATTGTCTCTTCCTGGGATTCGGTTATTTAAGGTTATTGAAAGGAGACAGAAACAGCAGGGCCTTTTTTCTCACCTCATTGCTGATGGTGCTGGGATTCTCCACAGACATCATCAGGTCAGCAGCCAGGAAGTTGACCAGGATGTTGGTGACGTCTGTGCACACGGTCTTCAGGACGTGCTTGGCAATGTTGGCCTGAGTTTCATCTGCAAAGAATCAAAGAACTGCTGTTAACTTTACTTTGATTATTAGACTGTTCTCCCGTTATTTACAGTTATCTTGCATGCTTAATACATCTATGATAGGCATGCTACATATTGTCACTATTAGAGCAGGTTAAGGCTTCCTCATATTGTGCAGATTTGGGCTGTCCCAGACCAAAGTTGACAGTTGAGAGAAATGTGGAGAAATCTTTAGTTGTCAAATGTAAAGGGAAAGTCTTCCTTCACTTTACATGCATGTCCACTAGTTACCCATTTCAACCTTTGAGAAGCCTATAAATGAAATTCTGTCAGACCAAATTCTTACAACATGATCAGAATAAAATGATTCAGGTGATACAAAACTATATGTAAAAAAACTATATATGTTCATTTTTACTGGGATAGCTTGGGATTTTTAAAAGGGTTTTATGAGATTCTTTTTCATAGCCATTGAATAATCTGCAGGAGCTGGCAGTCAGCACTCTGGTTAGGAGAAGAAGCAAGAGAAACAGTGAAGGGAGCTAAGCAATGAGCTGCTGTGACTGAAGACAGAATAAAGACAAATGAGACAGCTATGAGAAGTGCCATGTGCAACAGTAAGCTCAAGCTATTAAACTGCTCTTTTTACAGTCACCAGACTACTTAACAAAAAACAGCAACTTCACCTTGTAGAATATGGGAGTTGCTATTCCACTGCTGCCTAAAT
>JAPZDY010000010.1:1568994-1588464 GCA_029783645.1 Ctenochaetus hawaiiensis | reverse complement strand
GTCCCACACTGTTGTTATAATGACTCAAACTACTGTAAACAACTGATCACAGACCAGATGTCCTGATTTACTTTTTATTCTACCTGCAGAAAGTTGCTTGTTTTTCAGGTGGACATGCGATGCATTCTGTCTCAAACACACAAGATTTGAGTATCCAATAAAAGATAATAAATATAGCTAAGAATGAATTTACCTAAGAGGTGGTAAAGAGGGCAAGTGCCTTTTTCTAAAGGCACTTATAGAAGGACATTTTCTTCATCTTTCATACTAAACATCCAAAACATACACAATCAAAGAATATGTGTAAGTTTAACTATTTGACATAAAAACTCTTATTTCTCTTAAATGCTCAGTCCATTTGGTGGACTTATTCATGTTGTTAACAGGACCATGTCTGGCTCCAGACTAGATGAAATATAATCATCTTGTATGACCAGATGTTAAAGTGAGATTTTATGTGAAAACAGAGAAACTTTCCTCCTCCTGTAGATGAACACAAAGTAAACCCTGTACACACATCAGCTCAGCTCTGTGAGCCCAGACAGAATAAGGACTCAGAAACTAAATGTCCTTGATTCAAATTCATGAAAGAAAAACAGAGTGAAGTTTTGTTTTACAACCGTACTTGTGATATTTTCTTGCTGCAAATATAAATACTACGTTGAACTGTATTAAAGTCATCTCAGCCTCCACCTGCAGCCCTGAGCTGCCCTACCCCAACCCCCACCCTTGAGTCCACAGGGCTTCTTTTCAATATCACAAAGAGCAACAGTTAACATCTGCTTCTCCATCAAACTGGCCAAAGTATGTTCCAGTACAATGACTACTCATAACTACTCCAGTACAAAAATAACTACTCATGAGGTCATTTATTACAGTTACATGAATTAAATCTGGAAAAAGCACTGGATTATGGATGGATTAAACAATTAAAACAGTTAATTAATTTAAGTTACAAAGCTTCTTTAATGGCTACTATTCAAAATTAAGTTAGAACTTATTATTCATTGAAATATTCAGTAGTTTTATTGATCGTCTAAAATCATAATTATTTGTTACAACTATTTATAAAAAATTAAATTTAACTTTAATATATTTCGGTTTTGGAAATGTTTAAAACAACTTAACATTAAAGACATTACCACCTCGCCATTTTCTGGTATTTACTGACATCCTTCAGAACAAGCTATTAATCAGTTGAGAAAATACTACTACTAATAATAATAACGATGATAAAATCAACCCTTTCATTATTTATACTTTTTTTATACTTTACTATTTTTACTTTTAACAAGTTTTAGCATCTTCTAACCTACACATGCTACAGTGTGACGTGACTTGGAAGTGTACCCGCAGCAACATAACACAACATAAAGAGGAGCAGCCCATTGAAAATACTCTCGCCCATACACTACATCTGTGTTGATATGATCATGAAAGTAACTCAGTATGATCCCATTATAAACAATGGTTTCTATTTTGGGAGCTCTTGCAGAGAGTCAAGTCATTCATTCAGAGGAAAATAGGAGAATGTTAAAGTAATGTCCCAGGACAATATTTTACTGTTTCTCTTATTCTAGGTCTTCTCTGTTATTGAAAAAATTATTTTAACTGTTTACATGTGTGGAAACCTTCCATTTCCTTGGAACAGGACAACTGTGGCTTGTGTCTTCTGCACTGGATTTCACAATTTATCTGTGTGTATGAGTGAATGTATTTAGTTGTGGCATTAGACAGGGAGGATTTAACCAACCTGTGGCCTTCTTCCTGCGCTCTGCTTCTCTCTTATCCTTCTTAGATGGTGCTGAACTCTCAGTCATCATGGATGCTTGCTTCACATCTTCTTCAGATATCAGAAACACTGGGTTGTTTTTTACTTCCTGAGAGATGTATTACAAAAAAGAAAATAAAAACACAGACACTGTGCTTTACATGTGTTTTATGCTTTGTTTGGACAACTCACTGACTGTCTGAACTAAAGCTTTATGGCAGGAGGTCTTACCTTCTGAGCTTTCTGTTGCATGGCTTCATCAAACACAGAGAGGCAGTTGTTAATGAACTTCTCACTGACGACGACTGTGCCTCCCAGCACTCTGGCAGAGGACTGGACATTAGTGTTTCTCATGGCCTGGTTGATCAACATTCCAACGTCCTCCATTGACAGGCAGCTGGGCAAAATTGGCTACAACAGCCAGAATGAGCGTGAGAATGAAAATCACAAGGAATTCATATTTTTCTATAAATAGTTACTGATGTAAGAACAGGTAAAGGATGAACTGTGTGGGCACCTGTATGTCAGTCCACGTGGAGGAGCTGACAGCTTCCTCCACAGAAGCCTCCACCTGGTCCACCAGAGTCTGACCCACACAGGCTGCTCGCAGGAACAGCAGCTTGCTGGACTTGAAGCGTTTCTTAATGTAGCTGGGGGGGTCAGGGATCCCCAGTCTGACCAGTGCGTCAAACTCTGCAGAGGGGGAGACTCCATCAGTTACAGCATACATCACACTGCTACTCTGACCCCACATTCACACATACAGATACAGGTTTTTATGGTTGCCATGGTCACACTGCAATGGCAAGTTCAAAAAGTTCAATCTTTATTAACTCAGACGGCAACAACAAATAGCTGTGTGTGTTTACAAAAGCAGCAGCACAAACAAGCAGGAGGGTTTAGGGATGACTAAAGCTGAAGATGAATTTGCAG
Organism: Ctenochaetus hawaiiensis; assembly: GCA_029783645.1. Lineage (NCBI taxonomy): Eukaryota > Metazoa > Chordata > Actinopteri > Acanthuriformes > Acanthuridae > Ctenochaetus > Ctenochaetus hawaiiensis. Next base: position 1,585,760 of record JAPZDY010000010.1, on the reverse strand, counting down.
ATTTGCAGAAAAACAACAATGCATTTGGTGACCTTTCTGTTTTCTAACTTTGTGTTAACAGTTATTAACTGCATGACTCAGTTATGGGGGCATGAGTTGTTGTAAAGAAAGATCACTTTTCACTGATGCTACTCAGATAAGAAGATGCAGGGAAAGGCTAAGAAAACAGGAAAAACCAAAAGTCAAATGTTTATGTAAGATGCAGCTGTCCTTTGCTTTGTTATGTCCAGTTGTTTGTGGAACTAAATGTACTTGTAACTATTTTCTTCAGTTCTTTTTCACAATATTTTTATTGTCTCTTATATTGTTCCCTTCTGTGACCTGTACTATTGTCTAAGATACATTTGATCTCTATTCCAAATTAAATTTGAGCTTCAAATATGCTTATAGAAAAAAAAGCATGCTCTCTGCAAGCATCCCAAGTCATAATTCTTGTAACCTTAATTTTACTGCAACAATCTTAATTGTCAGGCTTTACTAGTTTGTGGAAGACAATGTCAGAGGGACAAGGACCTTGTGCACACAGTTTTCAAGTACACACACAGTCAGAAAAAGGTTCAAAGCTGAAATGAAGAAAACAGGATGCAACAGAAGTGTGGTGCCAAAAAGAAAAAAAATCATTAAAATACAGAACAAAAAGTGTACCTAAATATCCGTTCTGCTGGAGGAAGGAGTCCACCCAGGCGTTCTGTGTTTTGGCGTAAATATCAGGGATGTACACAGCTTTGTCCTGCCGACCTCCAACCACACTTCCTTTCAGACGTCCAGTGTTCACCAACTCCTCCAGGACAGCTGGCAATGGTGAAATGTAAGTACATTTAAGTACTGTACTTTACTTGCACATTTGCATTTTATGCCACTGTTTACTTCTACTCTTCTACATCTTTGAAGAAAATATTGTACTTTTTACTCCTTACTTTACTGGCAATTAAAACATTTATTTAATGTTTTAATTGCCAGTTACTTTTTCAGGTCAAAGCATTAAACAAAAAAAGCATGTACACTTATAAAATATGACAAACTATTTCAGTTTGAACCAGTGGTCCTGTATTATTTTGGCTTATGAAAGAAAGAAACAGAAAGAAAACCAATACCCAGAGTTTAAACTCTTTGTCTTGTTGCAGATAACCATGCAATTTAATCTGAAGTTTTCTTCTTCCTAACTTATTAATGATTTGACAAGATCACTAAGAACCTTGAGGCCCAGGCTGAAAACCACTGAAGTAAATTAGCTGACTATATACACGTATCAGCAACAACATAATAAACACTGGCAGGTGAACTGAATAACATGGATAACCTCAGCTCAAAGTGCCAACCTGGCCAAGTTTCCTAGATCCCAATCTGGTTGAACACCGATGGGATGTGACAGAACAGGTTTGATCCAAGAGGGCCCCACCTCATAACCCACAGGACTTAGAGGATCCACCACTAACACTCTGGTGCCAGACACCAGAGGACATGTCCAGACTTCCCTGTTTCCTGCCTAAATGGGTTAGAGCTGTTTTAGTGGTGTGCAGGAGAGCCAAACAATGTTAAGCATGTGGTTTTAATAATGTGGCTGATCAGTGTTATAATGTTATTCAAATCATCTCCACCTGGACCACCTACAAGAGTGAAATGCTGCATCAGTGTTATAAAGTAATTATAATCTTACTAGTCACAGCAACTCTCTGCAAAACAAGTCTCCTTGCTTTCAAATTTAACAAGAGAATTTTGATCATAATACCACTGTATGTTCACTAAGGTTTAAAAAGCAGGACTTTTACTAGTTATTTGTTCTTTTTTTCATGTTGCTATTGGTGCTTTTACTTAATTACAGGACCTGAGTACTTCATCCATGTCAAATAGCTAGTGTTATCAAGTGTGTCTCCTTACAGTACAGAAGATGCTCCTGAAATCCAAATGATCCGATCATGCTGCTGACAGGTACAGGCCTGTAGAGGAAAAGAAAACACAAGTGCATTGAGGTAAAAATACAAAACCACGAGTAAAACAAGGACATTTGGCCTGATGCAAGAATACAAGAATATGATGTATTCTAAACCTAAATCTGTCATTCTCTCTCTTTTTGTTTGTCTGGTTTGCTTGTGCTAGAGGTCCTGGTAAGATAACCAAGCCCCCTAAAAGCTACACTATGTAACTTCTGCTACAGTGATGTTGCTCTAGCTGCACAAACTTGTTGTAAATCCCTTGTTTTCATGTGTAATCTCATGGTTCTGAGATGTGGCAATGAGCAGGATTAGTGTCCCCACATTGCTCAGAAAGGCTGCCTCCCAGTGTTAGTACTTGTATTAAAGGCCAAATTACAAACAGAAAATTGAAATTCATTATTTAAACAACATAAACTGTGATCAGAGCAGAGCTATGCTATGACAAAAATACAGAGGGAATAGTTTTATATAAAGTGAGAAAATGAAAGATTTCTAAAACAGACATTCAAGCTGACTTAACATAAGATCATATTAATACTATGCTATATGACTACTAAGCTGAAATGTAAAAGATGCTGTTCTAAATAAAAAAAAATCTTGTGCATATGCTCAAGAAAACTGTCAGCTGTGGTGATAATAAAGTGGTTAATGAAATGTTCATTTTGTATTTCCTTTCAAATCATTCAATCAAACAATTTTCTTTGTCCTTTTTTAAGAAAGTACCTGTCAATGGTGGCAGATTGGCTGGTTTGGACACTGTAAGATATTTGGTTTATCCTTAAAAGTAAATTCTAAGTATAAGAAAAATGGTAAGTGGGACAGGATTTTGTAAATCACAAGTTCCCACAAATCTGTTTGTGCAAGTGTTCCTTACATGAGGCCAGATGAACAAAACATCATATCATGTTTACCTTGTGATGGCACTGAAAAGCCCTCGTATCCTTGCTTTGTGACGAGCGACAAAAGCTGGAGTAAATATGACCCCCCTGTTGTACTGGTCCATTTCTCCTTGAATTAGCTTCCCAAGACGCTTTGACAACTCCTGAGAGAGATTAGAAAACATGCACATGAGGGTGGTTACAATACTAGTATCAAGAATTGCCTTTAACACTGACTGCGATGCCAAATCAGGTATCGGTGAGTACACAAGTTCAAGCAATAATCCATAAAGGACCCTGCTACTTCCCAGCAGCATCATGCAGATATTTTACTGCGCAAATAGCTAATATCTATGGCAACTCACTTGCGTGACTTCAAGCAAATCCACAACTTAACATCCATAAAGAGGGAGTGGTCTATCGCTGCAAAGATAATTATCTATATCTAAACACACTGATATCAGTATGATATCTGATTTTGCTTTACACAATAAGTTTAGGTTTTAGAATTGCTATTGGAAAGGAAAAAAATATATCAAACCACCTCTCTCTCTCTCTCTATATATATATATATATATAGGGTTAGGGTTTTATATATATATATATATATATATATATACACACACACACACACACACATATGGACAGTGGAGTTTGTAAGCAACAGCTAAAGAAGTTACAGTCATTCTAGACTGCCAAGAGGTATCAATTATCTGAATGGAAATATGACGATTTCCTGTGTAGCTTTGTGTAGATGTCCTCTGCACATGGAGGGAGAGGCTGTTTTTTTTTAGTATGACTCACCTCAGTTAAAAAATCTCCTGGAAGGTCGTAGCTTTTACACAGTTCTGCAATACTGATCAAACCGGCCTCCTGCAGTTTGTCATTCACCTCTTCAGCCAAACGGTCAAGGTAGGTGCTATACACAACACAAGATGATCAACATGTCTGAAAGCATTTTCTTTTCATTTTGCATCTTGTCCTTTCCCTTCACTTCTGTTTTATATTTCAGTTAATTTTCTCCTGATTTAATCTTTCATTTTGATTTGATATGTGCTCTTAGAGATACCTCTTTTTGTTTTAGTTTTTGTTTAAATATTTAGGTGAAGCCCTGATCTGAAAAAGTGCCACATATCTTCAATGGCAAGGTTCAACATATGTCATATCATTGTCATCATACAGGACATATGACTGCAGAATGGACTCAGTTTTATGGGCAGACAGATAGAGAGACTGACTAACATTACTTACACCAAAGCATCATTTAATACTCACTCATCAATGAGTTGTCCCAGCACAAGTTGAACACCTTTATCAGATTTAGCAATGTCACTCGCTCTGTTTTCAACATGGACCCAATCCACATTGATGATCTAAAAGAAAGAAGATTGAGAGATAAATCATAAGAAGTTTTTGATCAAAGCCTTGTGAAAACAAACACTGAGTGTCAGCTTGCCATAAAGCACAGGGCACAGCTGGATGGGAATACACACCTGCTGCAGGTCCACGATGTTAACTCGACCTGTAAGACAGGATTGATTTTCTGTTATTATATTAGATTCTCAATGGACTACAACTGAGTATTACAAAGCCTGAAAATAGTGCGTAGAGAAAGGGTAATGCAATCCTACTGATATGATTTCATATCTTTTGTAGGCAATATTAGTAGATGACAATATAATTCCTAAACTTATATGTCAGGGTCTCTTGACTGTTAAGCTTACCTCCGTGGACGTAGAGTTCATCTCGGATCTCTCTGCTGATTTGCGCTGGAGTTATGTACTCCTTTCCATCCAGTGTGTGCACCACATCCAGCTTTTTCTCTTGGACCAGTTTGGAAATAATTTCGATGCAATTCCTCTCCGATAATCTGTGGAAAGGTTTATAAAACAGTCACCAGTCACCTAATGCATTTGCATAATAGATGCAGACGTGTGTTCTTGCTATTAATGCTTTAATTTTGCTACTGCTGCCCACAGTTGTTAACAGAAAGGTCACAATAAACAAATCACAGGTTTGGTAGTGAATGAAAGTTTTACTGTTAGCTAAGATTAGCTTCGTTGCTAACAGCTGCTCATAACGTAAGGTGCGGCTACCTTTGCACTGTGTCAGCAAACTGTGCTCGCTGAAAATCTGCAGCAAGCCGCCGAATTTCTTCCCAGTCCGCCGCCATTTTTTACGATTTTTATGTTTGCAAAACCACTTAGCTGTCAGTGCTTTCGTTAACCATCCACAAGAAGCAACTGTTCAGCTAGCAGGCTAACGACACAGTCACTCTCTGTCAAGCCACACGTCAACATAGAGTGACGTAGAACCGAGAGCCACGAGGACCAAAATAGTCTTTGCAACCTTTCGCGCATTGAGTTTACCAGATACCTACGTGTTACTGTGGATCTAACTATACTTTAAATTTATGTGATCCCGAGTCCTTAAAGTAATCGTAGAGGATTCACATCAAGTAAGGACAGGTAGACTGAATCAAAAAACCAGCAGATCAACCATCGCCATGATGAGCCAGTGATATTGTTAGGAACAGTAATTACCGTTGTTTACAACACACACACACAAGCAACAGTAAATAAAAAGTTAACTGAGCATTTAATTTTTTAAAATTCGACACAACAGATTATATAACCTCCGCCCCCCAACACACATACATTATACATATTTGTATGTATATGTATGTACATTTCTCTATACAAACAATTCTATACAAAAAGAAATGTACATGAATATATGTACAAATATGTATTATGTATGTGTGTGTGGGGGATGTTAATATAATCTATGATTTATATAATCTCTAAATAACATCTCTCTCTCTCTTTCTCACTCTGTATATATGTACATAAATTTACACACACACACACACATACATAGACATATACATATGTTTATGTGTGTATGTATTTACATATATAGAAACACACACACACACACACACACACACAAATATATATAAATAAATGCATATGTAAATAAAAAATATATGTATATGTATATATATTTTTGTATGTATAAATTAACTGATTTAACACTTTCTGGAATGGTTCACAAGTTTATCCACTCTCTGGTAAGGAGATAGGACAGTGTGTTGTTTCACCAAAAAAAAAGGAAAAATGAAAAATACCTCCCACACACTGTCACGCTTAAAAAAGGTTAATTGGAACAAATTGGTGACCATTTGGAACATTTTTGTCTACATGACCTTTGTCAGGTTTATGGACAAGCAGCACAGCAGTTGCTGGGTAAGTTATTCGTCCACAAAATGAGGTCAGTTGCTTAATGAAACACCTTGAGAAAAGACCCCAAGGTAATTAAATTAAGAAAACTCTTTTCTTGAAGAAATCTGTAAAACAGTCAGTCTGACAATATATTAGACACAGGCAAACTGTAAATACAGACAAAAGCATTAACACTAATTATAATGCAGAATTTAAAACTTTAATGTACATCTTAAATAACTCAAACTAAAAGGAATAAAAATACAAGTATTAATAGTGTATAAGTGCATAACATTGCAGGCATAGAAACACATAGAACCCTGATTAATAATTCATTCATTCATTAATATATTACAGAAAGGGATTTCGTTATTTTATATGTATATAATATTTAATGCTGAACAGATATTTTAATATATTTTGCTTCATCACTCATAGATGTTCATTAAATTAAGCCTACTGTAGCCATATTCTCTATTAATCAGAGCTAATCCCAAAAATAAAAATGATATAAGTATGATTCTAAAACATATACATGTATCTGTTATCTATTATTAAACAATTTCAATCCAAACTCCTAACATAGAAACATTTGGAAATCCCCTTCCTTTTTTAAGCTGCCTTACCCAAGTCACAAAATGAGACAAGGATAATGGAATAAACACAAACTGCAGTAAACATCTGATAACTCTAGGGAGCAGTAGACTATAAGCCATTATGCTCCTTCAAGGGAGCTTAACATATGGTGTTGTATGAAGCACTCCATCATGCCAGCACAGACATAGTAGGAGTGAAATACTGTAATTATATGTCATATGCATATTCACTGCAGGCCTTGATGTAATTAATAGCAAGTTAATTTTTAAAAAAGCACAATTTGAATGAGAAAACTGTCCCTCTGTGTCTTGCAAAAGTGAACTATGTCTCACGACATGTACACTTTGATAACCTACTGTTGTGGAACTTTTTGAATACTCTCCCCTGTAACAGCCACTTTTTCAGTGTATAGTGTGGCTGTAGTCTGATCTGCCGCTTTGATGAATTACGCACTTTCTATGAAAGTAAAAAAGAAACTAATCAGTAGCCGAAAGCTATGTTTTCAGAATCAGGAGAAAAGTTGTAAGCAGATTTGTTCAAACTTTTAGGATGTATTATATGATTCTCCCCCTATAATTTCTGCCTTCAAGCTTAGATTTAAATGACCAGTCAAGTTGAAGGGAAAAAATTAGATTAAAGTAAGTTATGGAGGGCTTTTGGCTAGTTTCAGAGGAGTGTGTGGGTGGGATACACCTTCTATGGAAATGGAGAAAACAGAGCTGAGAAATGTCCTAGTCGGACCCATTTGAATATTAGATCATTTGTAAGAAGCATGTCTCAGTACAGCCAACAAACACAAACCTGGTCAGTTCAGGGTTTGGGGGGTAGGGCACACATAACAGAGGGAAGTAAAATGTATCCGAACAATCATCACAGTGTGTATAAGGGTTTATTCATGGTGTAAAGTTACGTTACTGTGGATGTGTGGTTGTTTGTACTTTTGGAGTGAACATCGGAGAGTTCTGTGCTCATATGAGGATCAAAATGAAAACTCTAACCTAGAAATTTAAGAATAACTACGAATGAATATTTCTGTCATAATTACGCAACAAGATATAGCTGAATTATCTTTGGTTTTGGGAGTACCACTGGCAAAAAAACACTATAATTCACTGCTGAATTGCTTCTCTGGTCCTCCTCTCTGAAGCAGCTGAAAATGAATTGTTTTGTTTTTCTTATTTCTACCCGATATTTCTCAACTTGAACATCCATCTTTTATGCTTTCCCTTGGAACCAGGGTGGACTAAACTTTTTGCTTTATAATTGTTTATGCTTGATCATTTAAAAGTTAGGAAAGATAATTACAGTCATGTGTTTACCTTTATTACTGCATTTGTTTGTTGTGGATATTATTTATTAATAATTTTCAATGTAGCTGTGCTCAGGGATCCATCATGTAGTCATGGATGATGAGGAGCTTTTCTTCAGGTTTTAATGTTATTTTTAATTTTATTTATTTATTTATTTTTTACTGTTACAGTGTTTGTGTTTGCTGATGTTTTTCTTTTCCTCTAGAGACAGGCAATGCAAGCTACCTTAAGCTTTGTGGTGTGTGACATAAGTCCATGCTGTGTACTTGTGCCAGAATAAATATACATGATAACGATAAATGTGCAACGATGCAGAACAATTATAATGCCACTAAAGGTAACAGTTGACTGTAGGTCAAACTTGTTGCCAAAAATTGTTATTTGCCAGTGACACCAAAAACATCACCAAGAGCACCAGGGACAGGAGAACTTATCCTTCATCATTATTTGGTTAATGCTGTAAAACACTCCCAGTTTGGTTAGGCTTAGGCCTCAAAGCTACTTGTTAAAGTTTATGAAAGGAAATTTTTGAAATTGAATAAATATGGTCAGATTAGATAGTGGCCAAGTAAGTGGCCATTATCATGAATTAAGGCATGATATGGAAATCATATTTCTCTGGAGCCCAGCAGTGAGCACAACAGTAAACAGAAAGTGTCCATTCTCAAGAATCCAGTCTCATCTATAATGCTGGTTATTAATTTCTGTGATTTTGTAATTGAGTACAACAATAAACAGATTTTTAAATCCAACATTTTCACCAATAACATGTGAAACTATTGTACAGTGTATTTTAAAACCTTATATATCTCTCTTACATGCTGGCCTGCAGCCATATAACCAGAGCAGATTGGAGTCAGAATTGATTTATGCGCACACCCAACAACCAGATGCTCCAGGTTTATGTTACTGTGTGATGGCCTGGGAATCTTAAATGATGTCACTCAGATAGCTGTAATGCTTTACAAACACACTCCATTCCTATGAGATAGTGGCCAGAAACAACTTTAACAGCCTATTTATATTAGTGGCCCATCTACCATTCTGTTATATATTATTCTGTTCTGCAGTGGGTCTAAGTCCAAAGTGGTGTTATGACAAGACTAGAGATGTGGCTAATTGAGTCTTCAAAAGCTTTGATATTAAGAATGAAATGAAAAGGAGAAGTGTTTGATAAGCTGCCTTCTTCTAAAAGGCAAAATAAAAGTTCCCCTGTCTAATTTCAAACTTCAAAGCATAGCTTCCCTGACAAAATTTGGGTCATATTTCCACAGTGAATAAGCATTGCGAGACTGCCTCTTTGAATTGTAATCAAGCTGAGGTCCGTAAGTAAACACTTTTGTCTCAGCAGCAGCTAACACTTCTCTCCTGTGAACTTCAGATACCATACTCTCGATTGTGTAGAAAAATTTGCTTTGTAGATATCATCGAACAAAAAGCAAAATTCCAGTTAATATAACTGCTTTCTTCAATTTGTGTAAAAAATGTTACATTCAGTGGGTTTACAAAAAATAAGGATGCTACTTGGAAAATTCAGGTCGTAAGAAAATTAGGATTCCATGTTTAAATGCCCTATAATAATCTGGTTTTGTGTACAAGCCAAGCATAAATGCAGCAGATCTGTAATCATACTTCTGTCCTACCCTGAAATTATTTCGAAACAAAGGCTTACTTATTTCAAGTGCTTTAGTTGTAAAAAAGACTTTGTCCTTGTCTGAAAGCACAAGTGTTTGTACCTGTTCCAACGGCCACGCTCAAGGCCTGCTGTCGCACAAAGGGGAAAGACTTGTTTTTAATGTACAAATGGGATAAGCATGCACTTTCAGACAGCCTCTCCTTGAAGGCTTTCACAGGGTCGTATTTGTTCATACAGCTGAAAAGTGACAGAAGTAACAATTTTTGTGTGGAAAATGAAATAAAAAATGCTTGACAGAAAAGTTTTGGAACAACACGTGTTGGGGGAGTTCAGACACTGTTTGATAATCTGACAAGCACTTTGTTTGAAGCATGCAAATGAATAGAGTGTCAGGTTTATTCAGAGTTTAAATCAAACCATTTCTAATACCAGGATGCACTGTTAATGATCTTTCATTGTATCCTGCTGCATTGCTGTTACATGGATTTGTTCCCGGTCCAAATTCCTGTTGTCCCCAAAGAAACCTGGTTGTGCGTGGCCAAGAATTCAACTGTTTCCAGGAGAAATATGGTTAGTCTGCAATTTCCTTCCCCTTTAATGGAAACCAGCCTTTGAAACACAAGATACAAACCTGCACTAGCCTGCATTTTTATATTACAGTAACAATGTATCAGATGACCCTGTGTAATGCAATTATACGACTAGTACCTCAGAAAAGGTTTTTGGTGTCTTCTAGCTCTTTGTTCTAGTTGTATTATTTCTTTTGAGTCTCTTTGTTCTCAAGAGCTAACTTATTTCAACAAAAAATCTCCAGTAACCCAAGCTATACTACCTGTCCAACACCACAGACTGAGAAAGTTAGCAACTAGTTGGTGAACATAGTGAAGTATTTATTAGTTACACAAAATAGATATTTTGTCAGCAGCTAGCAGAGGCCAAAATGGAGCTTTAAAGGACTGGATATTAGACTTGATAGTTAAGGTGGCCAAAAAGTATGAAATATGAAACTTTTGGCTAGGTGTAGCAAACCATTTTATAGGGATATAGCAAATAAATATGTTTACAGCCTGTTGTTTGGCAATCAGAAAAGATTAAAGAGATCAGATTAGTGCACAAAGTTGATCGTAACATAATAATTAGAATTTTTGTAAGGGTTTTGTTTTTAGACTTCCAGCCATTGCTTTTTATTTGTAGTACAGTAAAACTGACCAAAGGAACAAGGCTGCAAGTTGCAGGATGTTTACACCAGAGAGTTGGGGTCATGATTTGACAAGTACTTTTTTTTCTCTTCCAAATAGCCTTTTGTGCAGCCTATCTGAACAGCTGACTGCTCATGTTGCCCTGCTAGGCCAATAAACTAGTTTTCCTTTGAGTGCATGTAAACACACAGATATCCATGACCTGTTGTTGTTTATTTAAGTCATAAAAGTTCAGCCAACCCGAATCTGACTCAATCTTGCACCCCATCTTTTTATACGCTAAAAATACAGCAGGTGAAGCAGAGCATGAGGCCTGATGCTGACACCAGGCAGCTCCAGGTGGGGTCCTGGACTTTCCCTCTCTGCCACTGGTGTTGTTTTGTTCTAATCTCTTTCTGATTCCTCCAGGTGGTAGTGGGTGGTAGTAGGTCTCAGACAGTGATTATAGAGGCTGGTGGTGGTCGTCACTCGTAGGTGAAACTTATTTATTAAGGCCAGACAGTCAGTTTTTTTGCAGAACAGACACAGTCTGCGTTCATTTCTGTCCAACAAAACATAAGGTAGAACACACATTTTTAGGCATTCTTTCGAAAAATATTTTCATGAAAGACTGAGCTCTTACCCAAGTTAAATTTAGATTCTTTTATACCCACTCGAAAAGGCAGCAGTGCAAAATGTTTGCTGCCCTACAGCTAAGAGCCCCAGTTAGGTCAGAGTTTTTAAAAAAGCCTCTGAGTGCCTGTAGCCCTGGGCTAATTTCTGTGATTGCAATATAGAAAGGTGTGTTAAGGTCATAGCAAATACAAACAGAGCTGTCAGAGCTATCACTGCATACTTAGCTAATTTAACGGTATTTAAATCTTATTAGTTTATCTGTGGAATCAGACAGAGTGGCAGCTGTAGTTGGCGGAGGAGCAGCAAGTGGGAGTGAAACAGACAATGTGAGAGAGAGGGGTATAGGGAGAATGTGTCAGCTGTCCAAGTGCTGCTATAGCTGGAGATCTTCTCATGGGTGGTGACACTTGTGCCAAGTATAATGTGGGTGCTACCAGAATGACTACCAATCCACACACACAGGTTTTAATAATTGCACTGAACCAAACTAGAATTCCTCTATTTGAAAATCCTCTGTGACCTCATAACACAGAACTCAAGTGTTTCTTTAAGAATCATTTCACACAATCAGCCAGAAACACCCGCTGAACAGCTTTCAGTCATCTCACTAACAAGCTGCTAATGTCATCTCAGCTAAAAAACCTGACCTTTGAACAAATTTTGGAGTCAGAAAAACATTTCTGTGGGACAATTTGAAACTTCATGCTGCAATTTTGTGGTGCACTGCTTAGACACAAGACTTTGAAGACATGTTTCATTGCTTGCTGTCCTCAGAGCCCAAAAATGTAAAAGCATGTTGTTGTTTTTTTAATTCTAAAACTCATTTTTTTAATCTACAGCTATTCAGATTTGTTTAAAATTTCCTTTTCCTTTTTTAGTATTTTACAGTAAATTATAAAGGAAAAAGGGATATAAGGAAAGAGACAAAGGAGAAAATGAAGAGATTGAAAGAAAAATGGAGGAAAATGAAACTTATACAAAATGAAAAGAATGCAAAAGGGCAGGTAAATGAATGGAAGGACAGCCGTGGGAGAGGACAGGGAAAAGAAAGTACAAGGACAAATTTAAAAAAGAGAAGCATGGCAGAATATGTAAATGAAAAGAAATGGTGGGATAGACAAAAGCAGGTCGATTCGAAGAAACAAAAGTGAGAGAAAGGAAAGGATAATGAAAGAAAGGATAAAGTTAGAAAAAGAAAGAAAAGGGATGGTCACATGGCAGGTAATTGAAGGAGAAGATTAGTTTGGAAAGGAAAGAAAGAGAAGAAAAGGTTTTTAGATGTGATTTTGCTGATTCATGAGTTCTCATGAGAGGATGAGTCCATCATTCTCCTTTGGCAAGGTCTATGTCCTGTGTCCTTGGGCTCCAGATTGCTTGGATCTGTCAGACTGGGCAAGAGACAGATTCCTTGGGCAGATGTCATGGAACTGTGGTGGGTAAGGGACCTTGGATGATGGGCACATATTATTTTTTATTCACACACAGCCCACTAGAGGGTAAGTCAACACTAAAACATTTGCTCAAAGTAAGCAGGAATAACAGCAAACTGAAAGTCTCAACAATTTACTGTAAATCAATGGAGAAAAAGTAGTCAAAGATTATGGGAGCATGCCACCTACTGACCCCCATGCTGGAATACTAGATCTCATTCAGTATCAGCACAATGCCTGTGCTTAATTGGAGTATAACAAGACATCCTTAAGACTTGATACACGGGCTGTATTTGCTGATAAATTAATTAAAAAATGACTTTTCAGCCTCTTAGATCCCCGGAGGATTCCTCTTAGTCTTGCCCCAGATAGTTTACATGTTCTACATTAAATTAAAGTAAAACATTTAGCCCACACTGTCCCAGAATGACTTACAACAATACAAACCTCGAGAAGATGGTGCGTAGACTGTTGTACTATTTCAAAGTCAAAGATAGAAAAAAAAGGCAAATTCATAAATGGTGTAGAAGACAATAGTTGCTAACTTCTAAGGGACCAGTGGCTCTGATAGCAGTTCAAAAGAGGACAAAGAAAATGAACAATATCCTTCGAAGCTTGCAATTCATAGTGGCAAATAGAGCTCACTTAATCCTAAGAAGACACAAGAAAATTGAACAAACTAAAAAACTAAAACTAAAAACAGACACAATGGTGCAGTGGTTAGCACTGTTGTCTCACAACAAGAAGATTTTGGGTCTGAACTGCTACAGCTTGTGCCTTTCTGTGTGGAGGCCCCATGTTTTCTCCTGATGACCTGTGCTGGGTGTGTTTCAGCTGGCTCTTACCTTTAAGCACTCTGCCAGGATACGCAGTTATAGATAATAGATGGATGGCTGCAAATAAACAGAACACAAGCAAATAAATGGAACACAGGCAACAGTCAGGGTTTAGAGAAACTGAGGTTATTTTGGAAGTTCACTTCCTGTCATCAGCAATTCATATTTTCAAACCTTTAACCTTAACAAGTCTCAGCTTGGTTGTTGTCTGCCTGGTCCTTTCATCACACTAGTACAAATCACATCATGATACACATCACAACAAAAATAATACATTAGTAAACCAACTTTTAAAACTGAACTGACTGTTGTGTCCCAGTTCAGGGCCCACATCCTTTAAAATCAACATTTCAAGACAAAATACTCTATAAGCAGTAAAATGCAATCTGCTTTTGCTGGACAGTTTCCATTAGAGGCAGGTGGTTCACATGAATTCAGAACATATCATCATCTAACCACTTTTTATTTACCAGGTGTTTGCTGTTGGGTCGTCATCAGTCACTGGTAAATAGTACGTGTCGTATGAACTGGAATGATGAGAAACCACAGTGCACTGAACAGACTGGACATGTTGTTAAAAATGCAAACCGGTTAACAGCCTGCCAAATATTATTGTGATTTGAACTGTGCTGCACTGTGCATATACATCACACTGAGGCTTAGCAGTTGGTTTTAACACTTCTGTTTCCATCTGCTGATGATAGTTTGGAATTAAAGTTGAAAGCTTCCTGGATCTACCTCTCCTCTCCTGTTCCCTGTGCTGCTGTGACAATTAATCCCCCCCTAAGATCTATTAACTCTTATCTTAGAAACCTAACCAGCCTCTTTCATTATTTCAAGTAACTGTACAAACTCATTGGCTAATACCAAAAGTGTCATTATCCAGGTTTATTTCTTTGGTTATGAGTGCTAAAGTAATACTGATACTAACTACTGAACATAAGTAGGATTAGGTTCTTTTTTCATCTGATGAGTAGCTATTTTGCCGTTGTTGCTGCATGTAGGTGTCTATGGTGTTTACAGTTGATCATTTTTACCAGGAAGCTAGCTAGCATCTGGCAGGTTGGTTAAAAGTTTTGTGTGTGAGCTTCATCAAACTTTCCAGAACTCCAGACTCAGAGTCACTGAGTCACTTTTTAAAATCTATAAAACAGGCATTAGATTAATCCACACAGGGAGAAAAACACATTAATGTCTCTGTGTCTTGACGAAAAAATAGATAAGAACTATGTTAATGCTGAAAGATGGTGTCAAATATTTTACAAAATAAACAGACTGTAGTCAGAAACAGCAAACAGAAGCTTTTTTTTGCCATTTCACCCTTTTCTGAATTAACTGAAATGCTGAAATGACAGCATTTTACACATAATGTGACCACAATAATTTGCAGATAGACAAGAGGATAAAGGTCCAAAGAGACTTTTATAAATGCTGTATGATTAACTGCATAACCTTATCTAAGACCCATACTGTACATATTGTATCTGTATACTGTAATTTTGCTTGGATTGCCCAAACTTTCATACATTATCATTAGTATATTCCTTAATACCTGACAGTTAACAACCTTAATATAAATATGGGGTCTTAGCTTAATAACCAGGGACAAAGTAATGTCTCCATTAATTTAAAAAGACAAAAACCTAACCACTTTAAACCACCTTGACTTCACACTAAGACTGTATTTAAGATGCATTCAATTTTCCTCTTTAGAGAATCAGTATTAAAAAAACTGTAGTTGAGATTTTGGTTTTCATGTTCTTCAAGTTAGGGATCAATATGAAATAGAGTACTCTGACGGAGTTCCTGAGGTTTTGTAGTGTTTAAACTTCAGGTAAACCTGTGAATTTCTGCCTTAAGGGATGGTATTCATATTATTTAGTAAACTTTTTTTTACCTCTTAAAAACCAAAATATTACAATTTATTTGTTAATCTACTCATTTTCCTATGAAGTCCCATGAAAATGCCTCAAATATATTGTTATCAATACAAACATTTGTATCATTTTAATGTAAAAAATTAGAAATTAGTATCACTGTGTAAACAGTTCTTTGACTCTCCTTTCTACAAAAGAGAAATCCACCTGACAGCCATTTTATTAAAAGGCTTTCCTTGGTCTGCTTTCTGGTTTGTAACTCTCCAATAATAGCATACCAAGTTTTATCTCACAACTACAAAAACATGATTTTTCTTCAATTCAGCAGACTAATTAATTTGTTCATCACCTTTAGGGTGAACTTTCAATCAGTCTTTGGGGAAAAGCAGAGCATGAACTCATGTATTTCCCACATAGCCAAGACTCTACGATGCTAGTGATTTTTTTATAGGATGACAGAAGAGAGAGAGAGAGAGCGAGAGCGAGAGAGAGAAAAACACTGAGGTTTCACCCTTTACAAACTCCTAAGTCTCTTGGGGACAGCAGGTGTGATAGCTGGCCACAGGCACTCTGACACCTACTTGGTGCACAATTAACTGCAGGGCTGGGAATGAATTTGAGCAAAGACACATTGGTTGCATTCTTGAGGACAGTAGGGCTCCTCTTAACCTTGTCTTGAATCCCCAGATTGTTTGTATTTCTCAGTTTATTTAACCTTTATAAAACAAGGTAGTGACCCTCAGAGATTTTCCTTTTTTTTTTCACGTTGCCTCGAAAACATTATTGCGTTCTGAATTCCAAGAGCAGTGCAACCTAATCAAGACTGGAGTGTTTTTCTTACAACACACACCATACTGGCCTCTAGGTTTAGAACCTCAAGGTTTTAGGATTTCATTAAGTTTTATGATTAAAATTGGCCATTGCACCACTGACCACAGTCACTGAATCCGGTGTCTGTAGCAATTTATGAGGACAAGGTCTTTTGGTATCCTCATTGATAGTACTGTGTCCTTTTTCCAGGCATGTCATCGCTGTCCATCTAGAGGATTCTCTTGACTGGCAGTGTTGTTTTCATCAACGATGACGATGATGAAATTATTTCATTGACGTCCCTTTTTTTCATGACGATAACGAGACGGTGACGAGCTAAACATGGATCTTTGATGACGAAAACATGACGAGTCGTGTGTGTGAGTTTTCGTTGACGAGACGAGACTGGACGAAAATGTT
>JAPZDY010000010.1:1528164-1559551 GCA_029783645.1 Ctenochaetus hawaiiensis | reverse complement strand
CCTGGGCTTTCAGCAACATCCATTTTGCGTTCATTTGTTCACTGAGTTTTCCTTGCGATTAACGTTATTTCGGCAACACCGCAGTCCCTCCTCAGAAACTTTCGTGCTGTGGATCGCGTGACCAAAAAGCGCTTTGCCATAGGATAAGGGAGAAGCCTTGGAGCGCTTGTTTACAACTCTGACACATGCCGGAAAAAAAAATCGACGTAATTTAGAATTTAAATCGCATGTAGGGGTGAATCGACATCGAGGTTCTAAAACGATTAATCGTGCAGGCCTAGTCTATATGATGTGAGAAGAGTGAGAGAGAGGTGTAGAATCTGAAGTGATCATATTTAGACATGAGGGTGGAGAGAGGATTCACATGGTGACCAAATACTTCATGCCTGGCGGACAGCTAGCAGTTAGCTTGTACTTAAATTCATCATGCAAAACTTAATATGATTTAAATGGGTGACATATATAAAAAATCCCCTTGTTGTACAGTCATGAGTGGGGAAATTAATTAGAAAGACAAAACCCCTTTTTCTTTCATACTAAGCTGTAAACATATTTATGTCTATTGTAAAGCTGTTCAACACTGGGTTTAAAAGAACTGACTCGCTTTTGGAGCCAGCCTCAAGGGGCCATTTGAGAAATTGACAGTTTCTGTGGCTTGTGCAGACCACACTGGTCAGAGAAAATTGTCACTAAAATCATTACATGGTGCAACCATAGTCATGTGCACGCCTGTGCTCTGATGTTGGATGTCTTTGGTCTTTCCTTTATGGGGACAAACAGCCACATAGTGAGAATTAAAAACACCATCACTTTGGTATCTTTTGTTCCCCTCTTTGTGTTGTGTTGAAGACAATGTCACAGCAGTTTAGCAAGCTATCACTAACCCTATCAGTTAAGAACCGGACTAAATTCAGGAGGTACTATCTGCAGAGGAAAACAAACCAAGACAAGTGCCATGTACAAGAGGTTAAGCAGAGCTGAACAGACCCAAAGTTGTGCCATGCAGTGGAAATGTTACTCTCACTAAGAAATGTAACAAGATGTGTGAAATGCAAGAGGATTTAGAATTTTACTATAAGAAAAAGTTTTATTACATTTGCTTTTTCCTAGTTGATTGAGGTCTGAAGGTAAATGCTAAATTTACCATATTACTTTATCTCTTAGGCTTTGCAGATTCATTTTAAATTATAGTATTTTATTTCCTGTGAAGAGTTATGTTCACCCTGGGCCCAGTGTGCTGGAAATTAGGAAATGCACCTTAGAGCATGGGGCAGCAGTTATGCAAGTTTAAATGAGGTAATATAGTATCGATTTCTGTTTCCTTCTCCTCTTTTTTTCCTCACACCTGCTTTGCTTCAGGGGATCGAGTGCCTGACCAGCCAGTAAAGCAAAGGCTGTAATGCACCAAGAGGTGTGTATCATTGTTAATGACCTAACTAATTATCTGCACAATAAACATTATCTGTTCATTTTTCACCTTGTGCAAACCTAACAAACACTGACCGAGCTTGTTATTGATATCTGAAGCTGCTAAAGGGGCAGTCTGGGATAACTGCTTTAATATTAAAGAAATATCTTGAGGAGAATCATCTTTCAACACATTTATTTCATATCATAACATTATCTTTGTATGGTGGACCAACCTGTTCTGTGTAGAGTTTTAACATCCATAGTAACTCTCTCTCTCTTTTATGTGTGAACAAAATTATCAAGACTTTAATTTATGCCTATAATATCATAGAAAATAATTGACCTTCAGTGTGAAATGAGAAGTGCTAGGAGCAGCCATTCATCAATTCCAAGTGAAGGACATTTTCCCCCAAGTCTCTTTAGGCTGGGGGGTCTGTGGTTTAATTGACTTCTTCCTGTGATGTTTGATGGAGAAAAATTAGGCTGTAAAAGTTATGGCTAGACATAATAAGTTTGAAAAAACTGTAAAATAACATAGTAAGGTATTTTTAGGATATTTTGTCAAATTTATCCATATTTGTTGAAACACAAACTTACACACACACACTCTAAATAAGAAACAAACACTGCATGAAAATAACAGGCAGTATATGAAAATTTTTCAGGCTCTCTGAAAAGTGCATTGCCAAATTTTTAAGAACAGTATGGCTAAGAATTCATGATGATTAAACGTTTACCTTTTCTGAAACATATAGTTTTGATGGAGCTACAGTGTATTCAGTGTACAGTGTATATATATATATATACACACACACACATATATATATAGTTCATAACCTCATTTACAAAACCCATAATCCTGCACCACTCTATGATGTTGTTCTCATTGTCACTTTTTTGATTTAAAGGTCTGTAGTAGCTCTTCAGCAGAAACTGTGTTGTGCTTTTACTTTTGTTTTAAGTTCATGTGTTGATGGAAATACTTTGAAAACACCAATTTTGCATTAAGTGATGTCTATTGAATTTTTATCATGTACTTTTTACTTCCTGTGTGATGGTCTTCACAACAATTGTTATTAGAACCCCGTCAGCAGGCAACACTCACAATTTTGACATTTTAAAGCCTCTTACCAGCACTGAATGCAATATAGGTCAGTTAACTTTTCAAATGAGTCTGCACTTGTACATCTACTAGTTTATTCTGATGAATATAAATACATATTCATTGTACCAGATAATGAAGATCACATAAATTTAAATTATATAAATACACTGCACTGAAATAAACTGAAACCAGTAAAAAAACACATTCAACAATTTACAAAAAAGAAGCCATCTTTAGTCAAGCAAGGGCAGCAAGAATTCATTGTCAGCATGTGTGACAGTTAATAACAACATTTAATTAAATCATGTTTTTAATATGTAGAACAGCTCTATTTAGAACACTTATTATTGGTGCATTAAGATGAGAACAGCATTTTATTGTTGTAGCTTGTTGAGGTCATTTCAGCTGAGAAAGAGATGTAATTGAGTACATTATTCCTACTGAAACACAGTAAAGTAGAAACACAGAGTATGAAAACAATTACTTAAAGCTACATTAATCTGTTTTTTGTTTTTATTATATTTTTTATGTTGTTTTGTTTTTTTACAGCTGTGCAATAAACATTGCAAACATTTTATGTACTCTGATTTTAAAAGTAGTTAAGGATAATGTAGCAAATTATTGCCTTATCAGCAGACACAGAACAGAAATTGCATAATGTTCCTGGCAGCCTGATGTATTTAGGTCTTATGGCTGTGTGAACAGTGTGTGTTCTTATTTCTCACTTAACTGCTGTGGCACACACACACACACAGAAAAATAAAAATCTAAATAAAAAAATACTACCTTTCACCAATCATTATGTTTTTCATGTCAATGACTTAATCTACAGATTAAGGTGAGGGGTGTTGACGCCAACCAGTGTTTACACTAACCTGATATTTAACAGTTAAATTTGTGATAATGTGTGATAATTATACACATGTGATTATGTTGTGTAATAATGCACCTCCTAAATAATTTTTACAAATCAGTGTTTTTCTGCTTTCACTTCATAGTTTTAGGCAGTATTGCTCCGTGGTCCTGGCTGCAATCTGCCAAATGTAAGTATTCTCTTTGTATAATTTTTAACAGTTAGGGTGACATGCTTCCTCTCTACCTGCTTACTCTCATGTTAATTGAAAAAAACAAAAACAAAAACAAAACACTTAATAAAGAAGTTAAGGATAAGTTTTAGTGCCAGAGCTGTTTAAACTTTTCTACGGATGCCGCACTATTATTCTTATGATGAATTCTGTAAAATCTGATATTGTACAATCTCTAATTAAACAATGAAACTGGAGTGGCCGGTATAATATTTCGAGTATAATTTCCATATGACCATATGGTCTGTGTGACTATATGACCGTTTCCACAGTTTTTTTTCCCTGAGAACCATGCATGTCATGCTCAAGACATAGGCAGAACCCCAAATCCTCAAATGACAATCTGCACAAGCCACATGTGAGTTTTTACATCTCATGCAGACAGTGTAACTGCTCTAATCTGTTTACATGGTTCCTGAAATAAAAAGCAAGCCATTCTGCAATGCACACACGTCTCACGAAGGTTGGCTGTTATATACTGTCCTTTTAGCTCTGATTTCATCTGCACAAACTTGATCATAGCTTCTAAATAAAGGCTATGCGCTATCTTCAATGGTTGCAATTTTTTTTCTGTTGTTTAGTACTGACCAAGTAGTGCACACTGGGTTTTGACTCAGATGCCCATGTTTAAAATGCTATAAAACTGCAACTCTTCCAGTGTTGCACTTGTGTTTAAAACAGTGACCATTTTGACAAGGTTGGATATGTATAAAAGACATGGAGACAGGATGGCTTTGGATGTAGCACACAGATACTAAAAGACACCCAGGACATGCACAGGGACACAAACTGTGTCATGACCAAGCTTCAGAATGTGACTACTGAGACTGAAACTGTGTTGACATTTTACTCCTTGTATAGATTAATGCAGCTTTATGATTAAATAAACTTTGAATCATAATAAATGTTCTTAATTCATGCTACAGTACTTTAATTACACGTTGTGAGCTGTGATATCATCTTTGTTTCCTAAGACAAAAGAGTGATCATTATGTGATGATGATGATTGTCTGTGCAAATGATTATTGTAATCATCAAGTACAATAATGATATTGAATGCCACATTTTTTCATTTGTGATATATGGTTGTTAGGCATGAAACAACCATCCTTGCCATTAGTTTACTTTTGCAACTTTAATGTACTCATAAAAGCATTCAAATACGGTATGTATATTTAGGCACACGAGTGTATAGCATCAGAAGCTTCTGTTTGTAGTAAAAAGGTTCTTTTTGCACAAAATGGCAAGTCTAACAGTCATCCCTTTTCCTGGAATATTGTAAAAATATTGCAGTCACATAGTAATTATCTTTTAATCAGTAAGGTTTGTCAAAGCTTTGGATAACTCCACTGATTCTCTGCCTGCATGCCCGTGGCATGGGCAGGCCTTTGAGCAGCTACAATTAGAAGCAGATTGAGATTTCTATTTCTACATCCAAAGGGGATTGGCTGGCTCGGAGGAGCACTGAAACCCAGAGAGCCTTGTTGGCCAACTGCAGTCTGTCTGTATCTGAAGCTATTCCACTGGGAACTGTAATCATAGCTGCAAACTCCGAAATCAGGGTCAGGAAATGTGAAGAATTCAGAAGGGGGCTTGGATGCAAGGCACTGAAGTATAAATTCTGGAAATCTCCATCCACATTTAAGAGATCCCTCTCTGAGAAAAGTCACAGGGCTGGTTCTAAGTGAAGCAACAACAAATTAAAAAGAGATATATTGTAAGATATTCTTGTCTAACATGTCTGCCTTTGAGAAGCCAATTGCTTTATAAAAATTTTGCTGTACTGAAGGGAAAAATCTTCAAGGAGTTCTGAGAAGAGAAATCTTTTTGTTTCACTGTGCATATGGTAACTCTGTAAACTCTGAAGTTTCACTAGTTTAAACTTTAGCAGACATATATTGCTGCTAATGTTTGATATTGCCAATTCAATGGAGATCCTGACACCATTTTTAATGGGAACTTTTCTGATCATTTTGACAGTTTAGACTAAGCATGGAACCGAATATTTAATTAGTTTACAGTGTACTGGACATTTAACTCCGATGGATGTTTGACATACAGTGATAATACACCAAATACTGACCAATAAAACACAGAATACTGAAAGCTCTTAAAGCATCAGTGAGGCAGTCTTTCAACCATCAGGACACTTCAGTCCATAATTTGAAGACCGCATAACAGAAGGACCTTCAATATTCAAGGCCTTGATTCAGGACCCTTACATTACCTTTAATGGTCCTGCACACAAGGCCCACCAGCCTGGTCCCATTCCTGCTCGTCAAATGCTGATGGTATGTCACACCCCTTGACATTTCATTCAGAACCAGAAGATACCCTTTAGTGTTCTGTATGAGATGCCAGGCTTTCATCAAACTCAAATGTAAAAGCATTCATGTCAAAATAAGATGCTTATAGCAACTGTTTCACAAAATGTGGCAGAGAGAGTGACAGTCAGAAAGAGTTGAGGCAAAGGTGGAGAGGCAGGTTCAATTCACAACTGTCGACCAGCGGACCAGAGCTAAAAACTCTCCTGAGACTGAAAGCGTCAAACCAAAGATCTCTTTTAAACTTAACCAAGTTGGTGTGGTTTGTAAACCCAACTGAACTGCATTGTTTTCATTTAGACAACCATGTGTTCATTTTTTCATAAACCTTTCTCATTATTTTTTTATCTTAAACTTTACGAAATACTTTTGGTTCACAAATCTTACCAAAATGAGACTTTTTCACAGCTTGAACCAGGTGTTTACAGATGCTCAAGGGTACCATGCACTTCTGTATAAGATGCTGAGAGTCTAGACAAAAGTGTCAGTATTTGCTGGGTTGAGAATGTGTTGGGCTCACAGATTTTAATTGCTTGGGCTTTTTTTAACATTCCTCACAAAAAATAAAAAAACCCACATACTAACAAAGTCATAAATTGGTTGGCAATCTCTTTAATTATAAATATTGTGAAGCAAGATGCCACCTCCGAGGCTGAAGTGGCCAAAACTGCAGCTCCTCAAATGGTAACTTGAGGATCGCTCCAAAAGTGAGTCGGTCCTCATAGTGCCCCTTATGGAAACGTCTGACAACAGAAATATACATGTTACATGACTTAAACCGAAACAAACATGACTAAATGTAACGATTAAATTTTAATACTTTACCTCATTGTGAACATTTCTGCTAATCAGATGGATATTCATCTGCAATGGGGACAGTTTGATAATGACATGAACGAATCCCGTGATTCCACGTTACTTAATGTTGTCATCAAACACTGTCTTTTATTTTCATTGTTTGGTAGAGAAAAGTGTATGTATATTGTGAATTTAAATGAAATGCCTTTAAAACTACTAGATGAATTGCCAAGAGATTTCGATTTGGATCCATTGTCACACCTTGACTGATTCCTAAAACTTTCCTCTAACTCCATCTTTAACACAAAATTTTAGATCGTCCAACATGTTTATGACTACATACAAGCAGAACTTAACAACATTCCATCAGTCTCAGCTGTACTTTGTGTTGATTTCTAAATATCAAATAGTGGCGTGCTAACAAGCCTAACATATCCGGCAAAAACCTGCATTTATCTGCATGTTAGCATGCTCATATTGGCATTTAGTTCAAATGCTAGTACTGGCTGACGGAGCATGGATGTAGACTCTCAGGATGTTTAAGGACCTGTAGTTTGTTTTCTCTGTTTCTATTCTGCCCCCTGGTCTGTTTGTGTTAACACAATAACATTCACAAGCTGTCCAAAAGTTGTAAACAAATGTAGTGCAAATGCCAAGCAAACTGTTCACTCATTGCTCAAAAATATAGGAGATGATTTACTGCTTCCTCCTCCTCTTGCTCATTGTCTACATTAGGGTTTCTGTAGTCAATATAATGCCCATTGATTAAATACAATACAGTATCAGAGAGCATCTAGAGAGCTCTGATAGGGGCTGCATACACCCACTTTACAGGAGACATTATTTTAAAAGACTCTCTAACTGCAAACAAACCATACCAGAGTTTGAGTGTAGGAGAGCCTGGAGCCTCATCAAATCATGGAAACCTCAGTGTGTGATTGTTTTTCACATATTGCCAAATAAACCAAACCTAGGTGTGGGAAACACCAGGTTTTGATATGGCTGGTCTAAATGAACTAAATGTGACCTTAGTCTTGTTTACCTAGTTGTCATTTGGACTATGGATGATTCACCTTTTAGTGTATAAATCAAAGATGTTTAATGTTGGAGATATTTTAAGGTTTAAATCTTTTAAAATATAGTAATAGCTAACTGCCAAGCCAGTTAAAATAAACCCTAATACATATTTCTTCAATTCTGATATTTGGCAGTGAGGTTTTACCAGACAATGATTTCATAAAATATTTCATATAGTAAGTAGAAAAATGAACAGCCTGTCACTGTTTAATCTATTGTTATAACTCTGAACCTTGTAAAACCATAGAAATGTAATTCCATCCTTTCAAGCTCGTCTGTACCTTTCTCTGTACAATACAGATTTTTATCCACTGAGACAGATGTGTATTTGTGTTGCACAAGTGAAATTGTAGCTCAACAGACATAAAGCAGAGCTGCAGAAAGAACCATACAATTTTCAATCCCATAATCAGGATACATCCGTGTTCTCAGTCTCAACATCCATTTCTTTGCTCTCACTCCCACTCCTATTGGGATGTCAAGAGTTTTTCCTCACATCAATCAATGTGCAGACTGCAATAACTACCATTACATGCCTTGCAACCTGTTGTAGAGTGCTTCCCTTCCAATCCGTCATGATGAAATCCGAAAAGAGCCGCTTCAAAACCTCAGAAATGACTACAATATGCTGCATATCCTGTTGGAATGAGTTTCTCACCTTGCAAGCAATAAATCAAATGTGAAATTATGCTGAAACTAGCATTATCAAATGGGAAAGGATGACAAGAATCACCAAATAAGCTTCTTTCACATCTAAGTGTCACAAGATACAGCCTGTGTAAATATGTAAGAATGAAAGAGTGTCATGGCCACAATCAGAGCAACAGAGAAAAGTGTGTTTGGTGCATAAAAGCATAAACTGCCAAATGTTGAGGTAAGCCTGTATACATGTGATTATCTGAAGATGTTTTTTAATAGGGACTGACACAGCACTTCATTATGAGTCACATAACCCTCCTAATGTGAAAAGTTCTCAGTGAGAGGTTGGCTCCAGTCAATAGCTTTTCATCCACTCATCCATTTTCTGCCCCTTATCTGGGGCTGGGTTCAGACGTCCCTCCCCTCAACATCGTTTCCCAGCTCCTTCTGGAGGACCCAAAGGCTTTCTCTGGCCATACAAAACTCTACAATCTCTCCAGTGTGTATTAGGTCTAACCCCTGGAGGTCTCTTACAAGTTGGATGTGACCAGAAAACCTCCAAAGGAGTTCACCCAAGAAGATCAGATGGTTAAATGGCTGATTTTGGCCGCAGAGGAGGAGTGGCTCATCTCCCTCTGGATGTCTGAGCATACCTTTAAAATTAAGAATTCATTGAGAGAACTTAAAAAAATAAAGGTATATGTGCACCTCTTTACCTGAGGTCTTAACCTGAGGTATGAACAGTGTCAGTCATTTTAACTCCAGTAACTCTGTGAAAAAATTCCAGATTCCTCTGGCTTTCAATATTATTGAAAATGTTTAGGATAATTTTAGTACACAACTTAACAAAATATTTTAAAAAAAAGACCCTTTTTGACATTTTAATGAAGTGAAATTGCGGCAAAAATCCTGCTTCTTTACATAATCTTAAAGCCCCAGTGGTAGCTCGGTCCTTCTTTAATTATATTTTAAGACCTTAATTATTTAAGTTTTCATTTCTGAATACTTGGTGCATATTTCAAAATAAACATGTCGTTGAGTGAAAAAAATTGGGGTCAATAAGGATTCACAGCTAATTCTTACCTGAGGGCCTGTAAAAAGTTAATCCGTCCTGCTCCAACTGATTTCATGCAGGTTAGTGAAAACACAGTATAATTTCATTCTGTACTGTAGAACACTAATTTCGTTGGTCATTCTAATTGGCCTCCAGTGATTGAACAATCTTAATGTCACAGATACATTAGGTTCAATACACATGTAATTCAGCTCTGGCTGTGCAGGCTGGGTGGCAGGGATTGAACCTACTTGCTGCTTCGTCTGCCAGATTGCCAGCCCCCTGCATGCTGCGCCTCCCCGCCCGCCTCTCATTGAAAATGAATGATTACCAGGCGTCTGTCGTGTCTTGTCTATAAAAGCCCTTAAAGCTGCAATCTGCTTGATTCTGGAGTCTGCTGGGTGTAAATCTGTTTTGTCTGCTGGATGGGTGCTGCTCTAAGGGGCCTCGCCCATCAACACAGCTCGTCCCCCACAGAGCAGAAAAAAACACCCCGCGAGTTAGACACATCCCTCTCCGACAGGATAAATATCAGCTCCGAAGTGCAACAAGCAAAAACCACAACTTCGCTGTGACCATGGCAACCAAGTTAGAGAGAGCACGGCAGGGTTTGCTGTCATCATGTGGACTGGAAAAGGACAGGCAGAGCGAGAACAGAGCGGCTGAGTGGAAGAATAATGCAGCTGAGGACTTCTTTCATACCAAACCCAGAGTGTGTGGGGGCTGAAGAACACACTCACACTCACTTCTATACACACAAACACACTTCAGATGACCTGAATTTCACCCCTTGTTGAATATTCCTCACTGCAGGATTATTCCGTCTGTCACAAATCCATATGTGCCTACTGATGTGACACATATCAAAGGTTTAAAAGTTACTAAGCACCTCTTCCTCGCTCGCAAACGGATATTTTACTGCTACTTCCATTCACCATGTTGTTTTACTCTCAGTCCCTGTCAAATCTTAAGCTTTCTCGTTCATATTTAATAAACATTCCAGCTCCACCATCTAAAGGTTGGCACACATCGAAGGTCAAAAGGGCACAAGGGCAAAAGTTCGTGAAAGCAACATCGGCAAAAGTTTAAAAAAACACCCTTATCTAAGAACTCTTTTGATGTCTGGGAGTGTATTCAAAATGTGACAGTATTCCTGACACACATTTTATGAGAGCATCGCCCCGGGACCAGCACTATGAAATTGACATTAATGAGAATAGAGCTAGGGGAGGAAGATGGTGCTTCTCAACTTTCCATGACTCCATCCTCCAGGATGCTGCTCCAGACAGACTGTGTTGGTGTATGAAAGTCAACTTTTTGAAGCACAATGCTGTTGACCTGCTGCAAGCAGTTATGTAATGCGGTTGAACGGTAATTTTTTTGGCTGAAGGGTGGTGATGTGTTCAGTCTGGCTGTCAAAATGTTCGGTTCAGAGCATGATCTCTTAACAGCTGCAGGTCAGATCGCCCTCAAATTTGGCATGAATATTCATACCTCTCAGAGAATTATTGATAATGATTTTAGTGCCTTAACATTTGACAAAATTTTCATTATTGACAAAATAAATAGCTCTAAGTAAGTACTTAAGTACTTATCAAACTTGCCTCAATTACTGATGATCCAGAGCCTTTAGATATTTATTCTATTCTATTCAAAATATCCCAAATCACAAAAGGACAGTTTTGGTGGGGGGCCAGTTGTTGTCTGTTAGCTAGTCCATGCCTGTGAAGTTAGCCCTTGGACTTAAAGCTCACACAGTGAATGCAAATGAAAAGCCACAGCTTAAAAAGATGCTCTTATCAACACCGGACAAAGAGCGGAATTGCTAAAAGAGATGTGTATACCTGACCCATTGATTTTGTTTATTGTTACTTAGCTAGTGCACAGCTACTACAGTACTGAAAAGTTTGGAAATGGCACACAGTTTTATTAAGCTCAATGATGACATGTTTGGGGTTTTTCAGTTCCACACTTTGAACAAAACTGACCACCATATGATAAGTGAACTGCCAGATGCGTCCTGAAGGTGATCTCAGCACTTTTTCCTGTATTCTCTATGGCGATCATATTAGTATGCATAGCCATATAATAATCTCTAAGGCAACTTGATGAAGCTCTACCTGCTGTGACACCATGCGGCTAATATTCCCTGTCAGTTTCACATCCCTGCAAGTAACTCACACCCACCCACACTGGACTATCTTTGGTTTCAATTTCTGCACTAATCTCTCTCTGCATTATGCAAGCCCTGCTGCTCACTTACCCGAGACTATCCCAGGGAGCTTTGCTTTAACGAGATAATCATACTGACGATCAGATTGACATTTCAGACACTCTCTCCACTCCTTCCATCAATAGGGAACGCTACTTCTATCACTAGATCCATATTAGACTTGGCAGATTATCATTTAGGGCAATTCACACTTCATTGTGAAGTACTCACAGACGATTTTTGCATTCAAGTTTGCAGCCTTTCTCGGAGTAAGATTAACACACATATAATTTGAATTCAATTAATTTCTCCTCTTTTAATCCCACTGAGGGCCAGAGATACAGAGATCCTCCATTACTCTCCCTTATTGTCAGTTCCTTGGTGGCGACGGCTTAGGAAGCAAATCCAATTATTTGACTTAATATTCACTTTAGAGTGCAAGGGATCCTGTCTGGGTGTCCTTGCTTGTGGTCATTTTGAGAAAAACTGGTGGAAAGAATCAATTCTTTTGTTTTTTGGAGCCAGGCTGTACTTGAAAGAGAAGTGGCAGCAGGAAAAGAGGGAGTCTCTGCACTGTAATCAGGTACCTGACAATGTGACAGTTTGATCCAGCTTTTCCGTTTTTTTTTATTGGTAGAGTATACAAACAGAAATTTCTAAGCAATCTTATCAGATTCCTTTAATTTGACAACTGCAGACCAACCACAGCAGGAAGCAATAAAAGCAGCTGGAGTGAATTAACACAAGCGGAATTTCGTTTAAACTTTGTTATCAGATTCATAAAGTCT
Source organism: Ctenochaetus hawaiiensis (assembly GCA_029783645.1). Taxonomy (NCBI): domain Eukaryota; kingdom Metazoa; phylum Chordata; class Actinopteri; order Acanthuriformes; family Acanthuridae; genus Ctenochaetus; species Ctenochaetus hawaiiensis. The sequence continues at coordinate 1,547,059 of JAPZDY010000010.1, read as the reverse complement.
GGATTTAAGCGACTCATAATACACATATGGATGACTATATTTAATAAATTTAATGGAGTAATATAACTGTCAGAGCTAATGACTGATACTGGATTTAAGGCTCATTGGTTTCAAAAACCTTTACACTATGACTTTAATTTGAGACGGAGGAGAGAGATTTGATTGATTCAACACATTGAAAATAAAAATAGTATTTTCATAAAGGAACAGTATAGCATTAGAGTTTTTTATTTCATATTATACAGTCTGTAAACTGATAATTTATCCAACACTATGACCTCATTTAAACTTAATTATGTAATCCGTCTTGGGTGTATCAAGTAACTTTCTCATCTCGTAAAGACTGTGAATGTATCTGAGAAACATTCAAGACAGATTGAAATCTGATTGTTTAAACCATCTCTGGAGGAGGTTTGAGACACAGCTGCACACGTGGCTGAGTGAAGACTCATCTGGATTTTATCATCAAATGAGGTTATAATTAAGGTATTTAGTATGTGATAGAACCAAATATTTAAAAACACAGAGGCCTCAAGCAGAACTTATGGCAAGTTACTAAATCACTGGTGTCACTGATCATATTAGAAGACCTCACTAGTGACTGACTGAGCCACTGCAAGCTCAGGCCTGGTAAATAATTCCAGTACTGTGTAAGGTCACATTTAACTTAGTTTGCACAGATTAAGTAAAGTACTTTTATTTAACAATTTTGAATTTTAAACACAGTCCCAAAAATGAACTAGGTCACATTAAATTAGCTGCTCCAAGCTTTTCCTTTTCAATAAAACAGGGGCTCCAAACTTTTTTAACCCAAGGCCCAAAATAGAAATTAGGAGTCTCCCAGGAAAACAAAGCTACAAAAATACATCCTTAATTGCCACAATGTCTACATTTGGGTACTGCTGATAAAGAACACAACCAACCACAAATTTAAAATATATATGAAACATTGTATTAAACCTCTGACAACAACAGAACAAACTTTCACTGAAAAACGAGGACATTAAATCAGTAAGGCCACACAGTCACCATGTCAGACTGAGGAGTACAGGCAGGTTTGTGAAGTACATCACAGCAATAATCAAACTTGTAGAGTGTGTTTTTCCACACCACCACAGCAAATTTATGTACAATTTCACATGTTATTCTGTTTTGCTATAAAAATGCTGTTTTCTCTTTTAACAGGGAAAATTCTTGTGACTCGACTTGATGCTCAGAATGTTTCGTGTTTAGATGTATTTCCAATTTGTTCATCTTTAAATTCTCATTAGCCCCACATTGAACAGCTTGAGGCCAATCATCTGCATTTTGAATGGCTTCAGTGAAGCCAACATTTTTAAACTCTTCCCCACATTTATGTTTCAGCATATCACTGGTGATTGAGACTGAGGGAATCACAAAGTTACACTCATAGTTACCAGAGCCAGACAATGCAAACATGTTTTTAGCATTGTCCAATCCATCGCAAGCCTCTAATCATAGCCACTGCTTCCCAAATCAAATGAAGATTAATTACTACTACAATAGAATCAAGTGAACAAGTTTGAGAACCACAGATATAACCAATATGATGTTGTCCTGGGTGGAGTAACTTTGTGGCAGTTGCCTCATTGTCTTTAACTTTGTAAATATTTTTTCATGATGATCATTTAATCTCAGGTATTTTCAAAGACTTGGCAGATGCTTTAACTCAGTGTGTTGTTTCAAAGTTATTAAAGATGTGGCTGACTTGCTTCAGACCTAGCGGGCACAACTGGCATAAACAAGTGAGATTTTTTTCCATTTGAATCTGCACTGATTTGTTCATAAATCCCTTCAAATATTCATATGAACTAGCTTCTGCAGTAGCCCTGTCTGAATTCCCAATTGCATCAGCCATACTGGTGTTGTGTTGAAGTTTGTTCCCCCATTGAATAAAATATTTCCTTGTTTCTCTTGTTAGAATTGGTTCCTGTAGTGCCACTTCACTCTCATTTGTTGGAAACAGATATGTTCAGTTTGCCATTCACCAAAAAACACGAGTATGTTTAATTGACACTGCTCTTTTAGAGCAATATGATGTTGATCACTTATGATTCAATAAATCCAACAGGTCCTTCAAATTCAATGACAAATTATGAAACTGTAACAAAAAAGCAGAGTGTAGCAGGTGGACCTAATTGCAGATGGCAGGCAGGATCAACAGGAGGATGAGATGCTGAGGAGGAGCTCACAGGCCTGTACTACCAGGCGAGTTCAGCATACTCAGGATCTCTTTACATTCCCTGGCTTCACTAAATCTAACAAACACAATTCAGCTCAGCAGTCGCACAGAGATGGTTATCAACTCAGCGCAATGTTTTCCAATCGGAGTGTTCATATAAAAAAGTGGGTCTTTGCAGCATATGTGCGACTGCAAACATGGATAAGTCTAGTGGCAGCAGAGTGACATATTTTACAAATGAGGAGCAAATTACAATATTAAATTAATGCAAAAATTAAACACATAATTTAGGATAAAATTAACACATTTGCAAATGCTAGACATATGAAGGACAGCTGGCAAAAAAAAAAAAAAAAAATCATTGCCTGTGTGAATGCGTAAGATTTTTAATATTGCAGCAAAGATAATAAAAAACCACACACACATGCCAGGAAAGGGTGCTGGATCACAAAATACCTGCAGCAGAGTTTAGAAAAGGAAGAGATCTGCACATCTCAAAATGATCTTTAAGGGACTTTAACTGACTGCTGCATGACGTTTGAAGCACAAAGCTCCTCCCCAGACTACTTTTGTCATTTATATCACTGCAACATCAGTAGAGTGTGAGTAGATCTGAGATTCCATTTATAAACATTTTGTTTTTCAGTCATTCAACTTTTATCCAAGACTAAGGGTATGGATTAAAAAAGATTAGACATTATATAGGCATCCAATTAATTTGTTGCTTAGATGTTTTGTTTTGGTATGTATGTTGGGAATTTCAATTAAGAAGAACAAAAGAAGTGATATGACAGAAGATAAAAACAATTTGCAGGAAAGAAACAGATAAATAACATAGTTTTGTTCATAGCAACCCTATTCAGGTAGAGATCACTGTTAAAAGACATGCTGATTGTTCTTACAAAATGTATGGTAACTGACCAGCTGAAGGTATCTATGAGTATCCATGGTGACAGATTTTTCCTGCTTATGGAGGAGACTGTAGCCACAGTTTACTCTATTAATATACTCAACCTTAATATAGCATATAGATTTTATATGGAGTGACACTGTAGTGAAGGGCTGGTGAGTATAAATTGGTTAAGTAAAGGGCCAATAAGTGATGCCGCATCTTAGGTCACTACTGCATCAGCTCAGCTGTCAGCCATGATGGAGGCCACTTGGTTAAAACCTGTCGAGATGCAGTGTACCTGCAGCTAGCAGTTGACCCAGAGTGATTTCTGGTACTGATCCACAGTGTGAGGAGATGTCAGTTCAGGACTGTTATCAAGCCACACAGCCACCCACATCCATGTAATGTGAGCAGGATCTCAGACGTGTGTGACAGCATCTTGACAGTAACAGCTACTCACCTCCATTAGCTGATATCAGCCGCTCGAGTGGCTGTTTGGCTGCTGAAGTTGGAGCAATCAGATTGTGGCAACACAGCCATTTCCTGAAGCTGATTTGTCAGAGCATGAATCTGTTTACTGTGCATGGTATCAGGAGATTACAGACACTCCCAGACTGACGTGGGCAGCCAGCCTTTTAATAGCCCACGAGGCCATTTATTTATTTACACAGATAAAATGTTCAGACTTGCACATTCAATCATTCATGTAAATACATAATTAGATAGGCATTCAATCATGCACGCACATTACAAATGTTTAGCTTAAATAGTGAGCATTTTAATGATTTAAAAGGAGAGAAAAAAACTAAACTTCCAACATATACATCAATTTAAATGGAAATCACAACACTTAGACATGAAAATGCCTTTTACATGTCTAAGCTTTGCTACTACTTTCTTGTATGTTTTCAATAATAAAGTGGCTTAAAATGACTTCATAAATTCTTTGGTAATAAAAGGTCTGTCATACACTTGAAAGATGTAGGTTGGGAAAAATATATCTGATGAGTAATTAATAGTCATTCTTAATTTTTGATTAGCCAACAGCAAAAATAAGCAATTCATTTGCAATAACAGATAACAGATGACCTATATTTGTATCATATCTACAGTATATAGCTGAGAAATGGTAAGTAACATTACATAGTAAAATAATGACAATACATAATATTCTGGATTTAACGCATTGTTTTTCACATTTTTAATTGTGAAACTGAACTGAACTGTGTAACAATCGGTGAGTAGATTGTGAAAACGTATGCTCTTTTTTTTTACTTCACACCACACGTGTTGATTGTGTTATTGTTAACTAGGTACATGTACTAGTATTCCTTTGCTGGTGCAGACTTGAATGGAGAGGCAAGACAGAAAAAAACATAAGCAGAGAGTGGGGCAAATGGTCCAAGTGGCCGAACCCGAATATATTGGACAAAATGTTGACTAATTGATGACCCTAAATATAATGTAAAGAGGTAAGCTTTCATACAGAGGGATTAATGAATGTCTAAACCTAATTTAATGCAATCCTTCCAGTAGTTTTAGAGATATTTCAACAAATGTAGAGTAAAGCAAACAACTGTCATGCCATCCCTAGAGCCAAAGCAAGGGTGCAGCTCAAAAATAATAAGCATGAATAGTTCTACAATATTAGACAGTAGAGCCAAAATTAGTCAGTGAAACACATCAGAAAAGAGGAAAAAGTGTTATAGTTCAAAGGAATTACAGATATGTAAGTTGTGTCGTTGCAGTTTCCTTGCAATCCGAGCAAAGTTAGCAACATTTGCTAGTGGGTGTCTTTGCTTTTTGTTATTTCTTCTTTATTCTTCACAAAGAGCTCTTCCAGAAAATCCTCTCTATATAAAACACTTGTTTCAATTTCCCCAAATGTCACTTACACTCCTTTTGCACTGTGATCACAGGCAGCATGGTGCCTGAGTGGTTAGTGCTGCTTCCTCACAGCACGGTCCCTTTGTTTGAATACTGGCCCTGGTCCTTTGAGTGTGAGGTTTGCATGTTCTGCCTGTGTTTGTGCCAGTTTCCTGCCACACCAAAAGCACTGCGCGTTTTTCGCTTCAAGTGGTAGTCAAACAATCACCGCCTGAAATGATCAGAACCGTTAAACGGAAAGGCAAAATACCACATTGTGTATGTAACACATGTTCAACGGTTTAGACAAGTTAGGGACAGGAGGTGAAATGAACATAAATAGATTATATATGTTACTGGGATAAGTCAATAATAACTGTGTTCAATACAAAGAAAAGACCAAAATCTAAAAACTCCTCTGCCTGTGGCGCTCAGCCCAAAATCTGAGAGGCAGAGGTAGAGGAACCAAAGTGCTCAAATAGATTTTTTTCTTCGACTACAAAAAGCTTGGTATTTTGCTAAAACAGCTGGCCACTATAATTTTTTTTGTAAAAGATACTCAAACAAGAGGAAATAATGCATTTGTGTGATTGACAGCTATGCATTATCCACACACATGACTTATGAGTAATTATTAGCCTGCTAATCAGACTGAACTGATATGTTTTTTCACATTTATTTTTATTTAGTTTCACTTTTTTGGTCACATTTATTTACTTTATTCATTCAGTCAGCCAGCAAATATGTATGAGGAATACCTGCCTATTCTCAATATTGTACCTCAACAACTGTCAAAACCCATCATTAATAAATAAATGAAAAAAGCGGAAAGTTTGTGAGGCGCCATGAAAAACAGCAGTAATAATGCTGCAACATATAGAAAACAAGTCTTATATCCATAAACTTATTGTCCCAGTGCATGTTTGAAGGGTTCTTAACATACCTGCCTTATGTAACAGCAATCATATTATAAGCACTCTACCTGTCATATTTTCAGCCTCTATTTAATTTCCTAATGTTTCAAAAGCCAAGATGCCAAGATGATCAAGGGTACATGTTTGATTTTACCATAGACCTGAAACTTGAGTGTGTGGCTACAAACCCAAGACCAAAATCCGTTTTTTTTTAACTTGAGAGGAGTTGCAGGGAGCAAAATCTACTGGGTTAGGAAATAACAACTCTGTTGGGTACTTTGTGTAAACCTGTGGAATGACTTTACAGTGCAAAAAGCTGTAACTATTAAAGAAAACTACCAGCATGTTCATGGTTGTGCACCTGGAGACTAAATTTTGAAGTCTGGAGACTGCACTACAAGCACTACAGTCTAAACTCCTTTTGTAGCTTTAGACAGAACTTTGTCACTGGTGGTGATCCTTAACATGCAGTTAGGATGATTTGTCATCCAAGCCTGTTGCTAGAGATCCTCACTGAGACACTTTGCTGCTTGTGCTTGGGGAAATGCAATTGTGCATACACCAGTGGTCACAAAAACACACATCTCTTAGATTACCAAGCAATGGATTAACAGTTACAGTCTGGAGAAGTTTTGATCGCACCTTGTACTAGCCTGATAACAGCCTATTAGCCTGAATTAGTTTAGCCACATTTGAAGATCATTGTCTGGACCCTTGTGCATAGATTAATAAAATTGTAGTTCATTTTAGTTCACTGGGTCTTTTCATGGGATCAGTTGACACTAAGACAAATTATCCTGGCTATTTATTTATGTAAACCAGTCACAGATGAATCTGGAGCCCAAACACATGTAAGATTGCACTAAAGGAAAAAAAAAAAACAAAGGTCCAAAGACTTGCTTTATTGAGTGGTCTCAATCACATGCAACAAGGTGTGAAATTGACCAGACTATTCTATGTCTGCTGACCAGCCAAGGTCAGTGAAATGCCATGTGAATCAGATAATACAGAGGTAATGAAAAAGAGTCCTCTGGTTGTTTGAGTTTTGTTTCTAGGTCTGCTTTAAACAGTCTCCACAGATACAGACTAGCCATTAAACACTCTAACTGTGGCACGATGGGAAAGGCTTTAATTTTCTCTCATGGTAAAGCTAAGACTTGTCCCAACGGATATGAGGGGATTATGTATTACTAAGTGTGAAGTAGCAGCGGGTAGATAATCAGATACTGTACCACTTAGCATTTACTTTGCAGAGCTAATGTTACAAGCCTCATCCCTGTAATGTATTGTTTAGATTGACCATGTGAAGGCCCCCCCTCAGTGGCAGCTTGGCTTTTGAAGGCCCTCCAAGGTTGCCTAGGGGCTAACAATGGCTAGCAGGTGGCAGCTTCTTTCAAGGGTTTAAGGCTTACCTCCAACCAAAACAGCTACTTAACCCAAGTGTCTCCGGATGAGAGGAATAGTAAGCAGCTTGCTCTATTTGATGAAGTGATGGGCGAGAGAGGAACTATGGTGCCAGAATAAGCCGTTTGCCATGATGATATTGTCTGGCTTTAAAATATAAAAAGTATTTTATATTATTTCAGAGTATTTCAGAGTGCAGTTTTCAGTAGTTCAAGTGGATTGTGATTGATGCACACTCCTAAAATTACAATGAAATGATTAACCAGGTCACCTCTTGACTGCATAGCAACACTTTCTCAATACTACTTTCCTTTTTAGCGCCTCTTCAATTCACAGTAAAAGTCGCTGGCCAAAGAAAGTGAAAGATCTTCCTTTGACAAAACTGTAAATATGCTTAAGTAAACCCCACTAATTTCTTTTGAGTTATAAACAAAAAGCAGCTGAGGACTATTGTTACAGTGGGCAGCTGCTAACAAACAAACTAATGAAGTTAAATGAATTCTAAAGGGTTACCGGTGGCTCATTTGGCAAAGGACTTGTTCATTTTGACATCTGTCATCAAAAACCAAAGCACCCAAAAAGAATAAAACTAATGATTTACATGAACTTTTTTTGTACTTTTTTAATTGGTGCATTAAAAAAGTACAAAAGAAGCCCCTGAACTCTGAGCAAAAGTCAGAAGTCAGTCAGTGGAATGAGTACAAAGGAGTAGCCTAATCTTACTGACTGAACTTTGATAGAGCTCTACTACTAAACTACTAAAATGAGGACCTGCTTTAACTGGTTCAACCTACCTGGATAGTCATGGGCATGTCCTTGAGCAGAATGGCTTGCACTGAAACACACTAGACTAACAGACTGATTGATCTATGCCAATGGTGTAAACAAGACACAAACTTTTTTACTGGGAAAACTCAGATATATAGTGTTCAGCTCCCTTTAATGTCACTGGGAGAATCACTTTTTGTTATTATCACTTTTTGACCTGATTACTTGCTAATAAGACAAGTATTTACTTTCCTTATATTTCCTTTTATATATTTATAAACACACACACACAAACACACACACATGCAAGTGCCTTAAACATAGTATTTGGTGATTATTATTATTATTATTTAAGAACCAGTTCATATAATTTTCGATGAATAACTTACTTAGGTTACTAGCTTGTAAAACAAATAAACAAACAAACAAAAACCCACCAAGCCACTGGTCTTAATCCTCCTACATGACATGACTTTGACGAGTTAGCTAGCTCATTAGCGAAACCACTTCAATGGAAAAGAAGTACAGAGTATCTGGACCAATGATTTCCCATCATTTGCAGTTTTAATGGTGTATTAGAATGTGTAAAACCCACGAGCCTTTCTTAATGACTTACTACATGCAGAGTTCTTTTTGTACAGGTCTTAGTGTGTCAGGGTCAATCTGGTCTTCTAAAGGCTTTCCTCTGTGTTGTACCCTCTCAGCTATTCTTTCTATCTCGTGCACAAATGACTGCAGAAGTACTAAAAATAACAAGCATGTTTGAAAATATGAGTTTGTGTCAGCGACTTGTAATGGACTTTATCAAATGACGATTGTGCCAAAAACCAAAGACATGATGACATTTAAAAGAACAAAATATTATAAATCAATTAGAAACAAAATCTTTTTCTGTATCATAAGTACAAATGCTTGGGTATTTTCACTGACAATAAGTTTTGCTTAAAGTCAGATACTAATACTGTTGATAAAAAGATTCAGCAGAGTTTGTGACTTTAAGGCATGCAGTGCTCTTCTGACTTTACTAGCAATATATTGATTCTACCAACTGTACAGTGCCTTAGTTTGGCTGCTCCACTAAATAAATTTAGACAAACTAAAAGGTGGCCAGCAAGGTGATAGGGGTGAGTGGAGCTAAGCTTCAGGACATTTATTTTAATTGGCCTATCAGTAAGGGCCAGATAAATTTCAGTTATCCTTCATAAGCTGTTTGTTTCCTTTAGGCTCCTGCCAGAGGATGCTCAAAATTAAGAGACAGTCTTTAAGACTTTTATTTCTGTAGCTGCTGAAAGACAGACTTATTAAATGTAGTATAGACGTGCACTTCAAATAACCAGATTTTTTCAAAAACACTGCATGTCTTATTGCTATAGTGGATTTGTACTTTTTCCTGTTCTTTATTGTAAACCTGTGACCTGTGTGCCCGCATGCAGAGTGAATTTACTAATAAAAAAGTTCCATGGGCATAAATAACATATGAGTATTTCAATAATAAAGTTGAAGTTGAAGACCTGCTAGCTTATTGGAAGGTGAGCCACAAGGTTTTTAGTGGTTGTCAGTGTTCTGTACATCCTTTTGCAGCTCCACTGATTGCTAAAAGGAGTGCAGTTGTATGTAAACTTTGAGAAAATGACTTCATTTCTTATTTAATTTATTACTTCAGTAAACAGTTTCCTTATCGTTTATGGTCTTTTGCTACTTTTTAGTTTTTCTTTAACACAACATGATGTTGATGTTGTAGATTATGGTCCCTTTTAGAGAAATAAAAAGGAGATAAAGAAGGATATGTGTTAGAGTGTGGCAACATTGTGAATGAGAAATTGCTATCACTGTGTCCTTAAGTCCTCAGTCAGATCCATCAGGGTTAGAGGTGAAGCTACATGTTTCCTCCTCAGCTCCACCCTCTTTTCCAAATATGCACAGTTCTGGCTTAAAAAAAATAGATAGCATCATCCATAATGCCAAACACAAGGCCATGAATAAATGGGTTATGTCACAGTGGCTTTGTCCACTAATCGTAATACAGTCTACGGCAGATGCTCAGAATTAGGAAACTATAATTGGGACTAAGGTAGGAAAAAAACCCAAAACAAAAAACAACAAAAAAGCTTGATCAGGACTTACTGTACTTAATATATTAAAATATACATCATATTTCATGAGCTTATAAGTTTTGTGTGTTAAATCCAGAGCATAAGTTAGTAGTATAAGTGCAGTAGCGTACATCATTTCTGTCTGAAAATGTAGTTGAGTAGAAGTAGAAAGTAGGACAAAATAAAGGATTTTAAATAAAGTGCCTTAAAATAGTGCCTCAGGCACGTAGTTGACTGTACTTTAACACATCATATTTATAGCTGAGGTCATGCTGTAATTGTGTATGTTTGTGTGTGTGTGACATAAATTTGGATTCAGCTGGAACTGTGCTACCGTGTTCCTCACCAGGGGTCTGTCGTTAGTTGCATGGAACACATCCCCTGAGCTGGCGTGTCCCCAATAGCTATTAGAAATGGTCAATATCAGCTGAGATGGAAAAATCTATCGGTATTGTGGTAATGGTGTCCACAGCCCAAAGGATCTTGCTCTGTCCTTGAGCAGGCAACACTAAACCTGCTGAACTGTTCGTGCCTTTGAAAGCCACCATTAAAATTCAATATATTGCCTAGATAGAAATGCTGAGCTGTTACATAACACAGTCTTCCTCTCCCTCATTGGATAGCAATCATCCATTTTTGGTTGAAAATTAGGATAAATCCCTGAAGGCAGCTTTATTTTATTTATAGACTGAAGTAAGCTCCAACAGCCTGGAACATATACTCATCTGGTACAAAGTGACACATAGAATGAAAAGATGTTGGATGCTCACTAAAAACACTACGAACTGAAAAGTCTCTTTGACTCAGCCGAACTTTATTTGCCTCTTTAGGGCACTAATCCAAAATGAGATCCCAGTAACACTGATTACAGAATGTTATTTATTTGTTTATATTTGAGAGAAGCTAATTATGGACAAATTATTTCATTTAGGATTGTGCAATCATAAGTGCAGTTTGAGAAATGAATATCAGGAAATGTGGTCTCGGAAGGAATTTAGAAGTTAAAGCTTTTAGTTGGATTCAGTAAAAAATAAACACAAATCAAATCAGATCAAAAACAAACAGGCTCAATAGACACCCAAGTACCCCAATTTCCAGCGATTCCCACATCAGCAAACACTTAGTGACAATGGGGATGAAAAACTACTTTTCAGAGGCAGAAACTTCTGAACAAAACTGGGCTCAGAAGTGGGCAGCCATTTGACATGACTAGTTGGGTTAAGAGACAGAGAGAAAAAAAGAGAGAGATACACAGAGATAGCATAGCAACAGCAAAGCAACATGAAGTGCAACAATAAAAAATAAAAAGTTTTGATTCAGAGCTTCAAATTTTGCTTCCACGTATCCCCGCGGCATGCACACCAAATAGGGTAAAATTCAGCCAACAGTATTTTGAGTTCCACATTTTTCAGATTTTTGCCTCCCTCTGGGCTTAGAATGCTTTTGTAGACCTATTTGGTCGCTGTCTGGGGATTTGAAGTTAATGAATTATGGCCTTTTTCCTGCGAAGTTCCACCAATGGTGAATTTTATTTGTTGATTGCAGCCATGTTTTTGCACTGATCTTGCTCATTTTTAAAAGAAACTTCTTAATTTGTCATTTAAGAATTTGTATCAATAGCAAAATTTGTACAAGGAAAATTGATAAAGTTTATTTGCTGTTTCAAACTGTTTTTCAAAAAAATTCAAAATAGTAGAAAATCACATACAGCGGACTTGTGTGGTCCGGGGATTTTTCTGAAGCACACTGAGCTAGACTTATGAGTGAAGTTTGTAGTCAATTAGACTAATGTTAAGAGGGGGATGGCCTTTTCAGTGTTGTACTTTTAGACCATAGTTAAATGACTGCATCTGGATGACTGGTAATGTTTACTAAAGCTAGTTCTACTCAATCCAAATCATAGAATCTGAACAGTAAAAATCAACAACCAGGATCAACACTAGAGGGTTCTGCCCCTTCAGGGCTTGTACCCTAATAATAGAATGTGGCGAGTAATAACACTGCACTAACTGCGGTCATAATTCCAAGATCCAGCATAACCAAGATCCATTGAAACCTGTGAGATAGGACTACAAAAACAGTGTGTGTGTGTGTCTTTGTTTGTTTGGCAGGGTTGGAGTGTATGACTCACTTGTTTATAGTTTGCTTATTTTAAGGTTGGAAGCTATGTGGAATTAGGGACTAGACCTTTTTTAGCTATCTGATAGTTATTTATTGGTGTTACCCATGGGCATAGCGGTCCTCCCATGCTCCACCATCTTGTCCAAATATGGGCAATTCTTGCTCCAAAAAATAAGCTAGATGACACAGCCCTTTTGCTAAACATGAGGCTTCAAAATGATAGTCCAGAAAATGAGTGACGTCACAGGGGCTCTGTCCAGTATTTACTATACTGTCAATGACCTGGACTCGTGTCAGGAAGTTTTGAAGCACATTTTGATCATCAAACACTCATCTAATATACCAAAATCAAGTGCTGGAACACCTGATGACCAACGTTGAGGAGTAAGCACAAGTAAATTATGCACACTGAAAGCTCGAGCGATGCAGTTACTTTATTAACAATACTTATGGATGCGAGATCAAAACATCCCTGATGTTATGGTGTTAATAAATGAATTGCCTCTGGAGCTTTAAGTGTGCAGGATTTCCTTTCCAATCATTAATTAATTGGCCTATGATGTCCTGTGGAAATGACAGTGTCACACTGGCCTTCTATGCCTGGGTAGTTTATTAAACCAGTTGAGTAGGTAAAAAGGCTTTTCAGTTGTTGGCCATGACACATGTTAACTGCCTTATTCATACCCAATTCAATGGACAATAGCAAAAGTGGGTGTAAGTAAGATGAAATACATAGGCCATTCCTCAAACCTGTTAGTGGAATTTTGGATAGTTTTGTTCATGTGCACTCTTGACCACTTAAGCCACAAACATGTCCCTTTGTTGGCTGCGTTGCACATGGAACTGTCACCATTCTCAGGCAGCCTGGTTTAAGATGAGTCATGAAAATAGTAACTTGCAAGGAGAAAATCCCCTTGCACTACCATGAATTCCAAATGGAATTTATGTGCAGACGAACTTTGCTCTAGTATGAAAAGAGGGCCCCCTGTCTCACGTATTTAGAAAAGTATACTACTTGAGAGTATACCTATCTTTAAACCATCTCAAGATAAATCTGCTCTTCTTTTAGCTTTAGTAAGAAACAGTTTAGTAATAGTTGATATTGTTTCTTGCTAAAGTGTTAAAAATGAAAAAAAAGTAACATAGTTCTGTGCAACCTGCTAAATGTTGATGAAAGAGCCAATTCTCAATTGAAAAAAAAATTAAAAAGTATTTGTTTCATCTACATGAAAAATTTAGTCCCCTGCTATTTAGGCTAGAAATGGCTCTGAGATATTTTTAGTGTTTGAGGGCTCACAGCAAAGGTCACAGCAAAAGAAAAGAAAAGAAAAGAAAAAACAAAATCAAAAGCAAAACAAAGAAAAATAAACAAAAAACAGGCAGTAAAGGTTTGGTTACTTAGACTGCTGAAGTCTCAGATTAGCTGATGCAGACTTTTACAGTAACTATAGATAGATTCAAAAAATATCTTATCCTGTTTTGTAAAATCACAAAGGGGGATGGGTGGCTCAGAGCAAATCCCAATCTGCAGAGGGGCAATGAAATGTCTGAGTCCAGTTCTGATAACATACTCAGGCTACCTGAAACTCACTGTTGCCTCTGTTGTCGAGGAGAATCAAACAGCCTGACGACTCTCCTGACAAAGTGGATAGTGCGTGTGTGTGTGTGTGTGGGTGCGGACACTCAGTCTGGTCCACAGTCCTCTCCTATTATCGACCAGCAGCAGGGTGTCTTTATCTCCTGCCATGCACCGAGCTCTTCACTCTGGCAGGCTGTTGGGCAGCCCAGTTGCTCTGGCACGGCATCACAGCCTCAGTTTTGGAAAGAGCTCCACCGCCCTGTCACTCCTGGGTAGTGCTGAACTTCTGACCCCATCTGTCTTGGAGACAAGTGTCACCACTCTGTAATCCCTTAATCCTTTTTTACCAAAAATTTTTCTAAATAAAAAATGCGCAGTGTTGAAAATGTGTACAACCTTGTCCATGTTTTCTGCTGCAAAGATAGACAAAAGTGTCTCCATTTCAGATAGACATAATTTCTGTAAGTTTCAGTTTATGGTGGAAAGAAGATGAGTGGGCTCAATTTTTGCCATCTCTTCTTACCATCTGTTGTATCTGCCTCGTATTGCCTGTGTGTAAAGTAAGCCTGTTTCAGCATGTAAAGCTGCGAGAACAGGCGGAGCTGAATGCAGCTGAGCGAGTGACCGACTAATCCCCTTAACACATGGGACAGTGCCGGCACCGGCTCTAATTGATTCCCGAAAATGACTGAGGCTGAACCTGCGAGGGAAATGAAAGGTTTGAGATTCCTGCGTGGGATGAGGCTTCCAGCAGCAGCGGCAGGCGCCAGGATCTCCAGGTGTTACACGTCTCCATCCATAATCGAAAGATAAGAAATGCAGATTGCTGCTGTTGCTATGAACATAAATATACTCTTATACATTACACTTCCCCTTTAGGACTACAAACATTTTCAACTTTTGACTTTCCAAGAGAGAAGATGTTCGATTTCTTCTTTCCTCCCCCCTCTCGCTCCCATCATATATTTATAGAATCTCTTTCTGGGGTTGGGAAGGCAGAAAAAGAGATTATGATGGTTCCTCTGAGTACTGTCCTTCGTGCCAAACTTCTCTATTTTATTCCCTCCTTCTGCATCAAGACATCCCTCCTGATTAGGCTGTCAGATTTTTTTTCTGTCAGACATCTCAATTTGTAAACATCTGAAAACATTTCCATCTCACGCTGTGTCATTCTCGCAACAGATGCAAGCAGACACTGCAAATGAAAGCCCCACAACATTATGCTATCAAATTGGAGCACTTGGCCTTGGATCTTTAGCGCTTACAAATGGAAATTCATATGTCACTTTAAGTGCGATGAGTGTTTGCATGTGTTCAGTGAAGAATATCATCTTTAAAATCCTCTTTTATTCAAAGCATTAATAGTTGTTGATTGAAATTTCTCTTGAAGTTTTAAAGAATCTGTTTATGATGCAATTAAGCAGCAAATGTTGCTTTTTAGCAATCAGCTGTGAATCTTTACTGCACGTGTGTAACGTGACATACAGCCTCTGGATACACTGTCCTAATTAGTAATTACTGCACATAGTCATGGATCCAATAGTGTACCAACTGATGTCCTACATTCCTGTATACTGTCAATTCTTTTGTGAGAGGAGGTTGGTGGGCAATTGCTTGTGTGTTCTGTAACTAAGCCCCTAATGAAAACACACCATCATCACCTCTTTTTACACAGTGTATTCATTTTTTATGCATTTTGAACAGTTTCTTCCCATTAGCAGTGTGTCAAAAAAGTTATTTCAGTGTGCAGTCAGTAATTACAGTATAATCAACATTACTTTTGGGTTGTGGGTTTTATATTACTGAGAGGAGGTCTTGTTTAAGATACTATAAATGCTCCTACAGCCTCCAGACCTCTAAGTTGGAGGGCCTGTGCACACATTTGATTGACAGCAGCAAGGCCAAATGGTAAGAACAGTACATTAGAATCCTCCCATGGTGATCAGGCCTGTCCAAGTCAAACAAATGCAATGTGAATTAACATAAGAGGATGATTATAATAGCTGATTTTTTTTCTTTTCCTATATTTCTTACATAACCACATAATCAGCACCTACAAATTTTTTAACTGACCAGATTCGAGTGACCATAGTGACCATGATTTGTGATTTGTAATTTCCATCCCTAGGTATTTAGATTTGGTTGTGTTTAGATTAATAAAAGCCAGTTTTTTTCAATCAGCGTTCAAAAAAAACATAACCAAAATTACGTGTGTCCTTGCTTTTAGATAAAATTGTGACATTAATTAGAAAGCTATGGTTGGCTGCGGTTACCGCTTTATTCAATTTTAAGAATAACTGAACAGCCAGACAAGCTTCTAATTAATCTTGTGATGAGATTGTTTATTCAAATGTTGTCTCCAAGGACAAAAAAACGAATTCTGAATCCCAGCTTTTACAGCCAGCATGGATGAGAAGTCCCTAAAGTGCTCAGAATGATTAAAATTTTGACATCCATGAAAACTTGGTAAATCCATCTGCTGAGGAAGATCATCTGATCCAACAAAAGTTTCAGAACTGCTACCAAATGGACCATGAGATTAGATAGTTTTGTCCACTCTGAAAGTAGAGTTTATAGCAAAATAATTGTGATTGCACCGGCTAATGTGCAGACAAGAGAGACCACCATGGGACCCAATGTGACATAATGCTCTCTACTTTGAATACTTTATTCCTCATAAAGAAATGAGCAGAGGACAAGTACAGCTATTTGAAGAGGAGATCTGTGTGAAGTAGCAGAAAAAAGACATGCACTATAATTGCAGTTGAACTTTAGTCAGTACAGCATAAAGTGAAATGTGTGCATATTCTAAGAAGTGTTTGTCAATGCAAAGTACCTCACTTAACTCTTTCACTTAGGATAACATGACTGTACAGACCTCAGCCTGACACATTGCACCTCTTCAAAGATACATTTCAGATAACCACAGTTTATTATTTCTTACAGTTATTCTTTAGTGCTACTTGAGATGTTTGGTTCCTGAAGTAGGGATTCATGTTGGAGAAAGGAATTTCATCAAATGTTACCTTTGTATAAAGTGACTAATCTTTTTAATCCCCCAGTCAGATCGCCCTTTAAGTGGAGTGACAAACAGATAGGGTGGATTAAGAAGGAGAAAGGGCAGCCTGTTCTCTGCAGAAAAACACTTTAGGAGAACTGTGAGCACCAGAGCAAGAGTGCAGTGACAAAACAGGTTGTCCTTGGTATAAACATGCTTCACTCTGCAGATTTGGAAAGGTGGAAGTTCATGAAGGTGTGAGTCTCTTAGAAGTGGGTTTATATATGATAGAAATATTTCTGCCACTAAGAATTGAACATAATGTAATGAACAAAGTAATTTTACAGCAAATTAAAAGCTGCGGGTGTGTCATGTGTTCATTGTAAAGCTACTGTTAAAAAAATCCTCAACACTTCCTGCAGATCTTTCCAATTGAAAGGCCCTCTAAGAGTTTAAGCATGTTTTGTGCTTCTGGAAAATTTTACTGTGAAAAATCTGTGCGGGAAAGTTTGAGTTTTACTGACCGTAGCTTACAGATAGCTTACAAACCCATTAACTTTAGCTGTGCAACCTCTACATGTACATATTCTTACTACTTATTCGGCCCATACACCAACACACAACCTGAATTGCTTTGAGTTTCTCACAACACACGTTCTTTTTTCATACTAGGTACTGCTGTTTGTACTTTTCTTGGCTGTTTTCTTTATTGATGTCAAGATAGTGACCATAAAATTCAATACTTCCTGTAAATGCTTTGGTAAAAATGGTAAAATTAGGAATTCCAGCTCTTGAGTCACTGGAAGACTTTCAAAGGACAATGATGGTGACTTTTTTAATATCTGCTATTATCAAAAAATCCCTTTGGACCAAAAATAACCATGAAAGAATTCCTCTACCAAGTATTGTGTGTGTGTATCTGTAGCCTGATATGATTTATTCATTTGTTCCATAGAGCTCCATTGTTCAAAAACTATTAAAAGCACATCAATGAGCAACACTGTTGCCCTTGGGTGTCATGTTCCCTCATTAGCATGAACACACACTGTCATTTATTTTGAGTCAATCCCACACACACACACACACACTCTCTCCTGCTGCCCAAATACTCACTAGAGCACAAAATGTGGGTTAATCCATCACCCAAAAATAGTAATCAACAAATGTACTGCTTCTTTTGGTTTGAGTTACATTTTCTTGAAATCTACAGTGGCCACATATATGAGGAAAAGACTGAATCTTTCTAAAAGAGAAGCTGTATAATTCAACCAAATCTTAAGGATAAATGTTGTTGGCACTGTTTGTTTATGCTAACCCCAGATATGTTGAAACTTTGCATCCCAGTTTTCAGTTTTATCCAGTAAAAATGCTATGGTTAAGGACTGGTTCTGTTTAGGCCCAAAAACCACTTGGTTAGGGTCTTGAAAAGATCACCAGCAAAGACAGGTGAAGTTACTCAAGCTGAAAACAACTTGTTAGGGTATTAAATTAAAATTAAAAAAATTCTTATTAAGAGTAATTCTTTAATAATTATCTAAAACCAGAGATAAGCAGAAATTTAGATCATCAGAGAGACAATTGTCTGTTTCACATAAGCCTTGATTTAGCAAGCAGTAACACTAGCATAGCATGAATAGTGAAAAGAAAGGGAAAAGATCTCCTGGCTCTGCTCAACTTTTAAAAATACCTATACCATCAAATTTCAAGACTAAACAGACTGCATGTTTCTTGTCATCACCTTGAGGTTATTAGGGAACCACACAGTTTCTTTGACGTCACTACCCCACAACCCCACCCAAACAGGTGATTACTGTTTTCACAATTTATTAATAAAAGAAAAAATAAGTTACAGCATGTGGATTAGCGAACTTTTGGAGCAGTGGCTCCTTACTATCAGATGGACAAATGAGAGAAAGGTATGGATAGCCTCATTTAACATGTGCCAAGAAGGCAAACATGTATATTGTCTTTCCCAAAATGACAACTGCAACAGCACCACATTCAAAAATATCTTTTCAGCAATACTTCATATAGAAAGGGACTTTGACAGTTTTTTT
>JAPZDY010000010.1:1495258-1517624 GCA_029783645.1 Ctenochaetus hawaiiensis | reverse complement strand
CAAGGAATCATAACGTTTTTCATCACTACTTCATGTACGATGTGTAAAGCACACATTGCAGTCTTTACTTTCAAATATAACATAACAAAGTTGAAATGGAAAACAAAATTGTCATTCAAATTACATATTAATAGATTTCCATGCTGCTTTACTGTGTTTTATACTGACACAAAAATTCATTATTTGAATTATTTCTAATACAGAGGCCCTGACAGGATCTCCTGGTGTGGTATTCAATGTTTTATTTTTCCACATACAAGCCCTTTTCTGTCTGTTCAGCTTTCAACTCAGGATGAGTGTGTCTTCAGTTAAACCCAAACCCTCATTTTTAAGCCCTGTTGAGTAGGAGATGCCAATCCCTGCACACCAATATGTGATGCTACATGCTAAGCATAGCATTTATGAACAAGTCATACATAGTTCTACCAGCTGACTTTGAATTGTTGTTACACCACCATGAGCTTTATCTGCTACACCGTCTGCTGCACAAGGACACTTGAACACACACTGCAGTGCGTAAAGGTGAGACCAACTACAGCTGGCTGTTACGGCTCCACCTCAGGCATCAACTCAGGTACCTTCACCACCAAGGAAGTTAGCTTCCTTGTCCCATTTTCAATACTATATGCAGCACACCAAGGTCCCCGCCTCTGCCTGCTAAGCAACGTGCATTAACCTCTGCATTGTAGCCAACTGATATTTCTGTTCCTACAGCTGGTGACCCTACAGGGTGGAGACCCTATCCAGCTGTGATAAATCAAGTCTGACAGATTAAGGCTCTGCCTCTGGTTATATGTCAATTAATGTGTTTTTCTTTTGACAGCAACTTCGATGTGAAGAGGGGGAAGAACAGCTTCAAACAAGGGAAAACGTTGAGTGTCATGTCGCTGTACATAACCTGTCAAAACTGGCACAAGTTAAGCATTTGTTTGATACTAAAGAAGTGTTTCCGCCCGGTTTCGAACCGGGGACCTTTCGCGTGTGAGGCGAACGTGATAACCACTACACTACGGAAACGATGTTTGAAAAGAAATATCTCAACTATAGGTTCTCGATTCCCTGTCGGAGACATACAGCCAACTAAAGCTAAATTTCGTGTATCAACACAGGCTAACGTTACAATTACATGAGCAGTCAAAAAGTTAAAATCTGTCAATAAAACAAAACTTTAAGCCTTCTTAAATATTTTGCTCAAAAACTACTGAGAAGCTTTAATTCACTACTTGGGACTTACTATGTCTGACTTACTTTTTAGAATATGTTGAAGAATGCCAGTCAAATCTTGCGCAGGTTTCGTAATGTCACAGCTGTCAGTCATTTACATGAAAAAACTGTATCTTCTACCTTACATCTAAAAGGGGAAACAGCGCCCCCAAAATCACATTTGTGGCCCAAAATGTACTACATCCTTTGTAAAAAAAAAAAACTGCAAATTAATGGTAAAAGTTTAGAGGAGTAAGGACATACTATTTTCGTTGGATACTTAATTTAAATTGGATTGGACCATTTTTGCTGATTATATTGACTACCTGCCTGCTGCTGAAAATGTTTAAGATCAGAGGGATGAGGCTGAAATATTTTTGGTCCAGAAAATCAAAACGATGAGGTTTAATTGGTAAAAAAATTGCTACATAGACTTGAAGAAAACTGTGGTGGGGCTAGGCAATAATTCATCATGGGGAATTCTTTTAACACTACACATAATCATTTTGCCCATTCCTCATAAAAAACTTGATAAGTTCAGCTTTAAACATTTCTTAAACACAACTGATAACTTGGCAAATGCTTGAGTGGAAAGTTGACGGCCCACTTTTGTTAAGTTTAACTGTGATGCTGTAGAAGCCCTGTTTCACATGTTATGTTTCTGAACTGCATTTTGTTAGGGACTATAAATTATTAATTAACAGCTGCTGTTTTCAGTGAGGCTAATTCTGTATAAAGTTACCCAGTGGTGGGAGACTTAGTGGATCTCAAATATCTTTGCCCACTTTATTAGAATCTGAAGGAGAGTAGCATCAATATTACTCAAGTCCCATCTGACTTTAAAGCAGATGTTATGTTTATTATTGGTACAGGAGACTATCTAAATATATTCAAAGTATCTTTAGAAGTGATACCAAAGCAGCCATAGAGTAAGTTTAAGTGTCGCTGTCTTGGAAACAGCATATGGTTTAATTAGTTTATTTAACAGTATACCTCACTGAGGCTTTGAGTCACGCTGTTTGCTTTCCATTTACATCATTTTCCTCAGCTGTAATTAACACAATGATTCAATGTCTTCCATTTCTCTGTAGACCAAACAAAACTACAAGAAAATTAAACTGTGCAAAGCCGTAAACAGTGCTGAGGCATGTGTAAGATGATGTACTAAGTAAATCAGCTTTGTACCTCTGTAATGCACTCTTTAAGTCCAATGTAATGAATGTCACTTGAAGGACTCAGTGCAGCCTGAAAAAAAAAGAGCGTTCAATTATTGTGGAGTTAGAGCAATTCGAAAAGGTTTCCCAGCCTCTCTCTGCCTGAAGCGTACGTGGAGGCTGGTGTTCTCTCTATTTCGCTGCCTGCATATGTCACCTGTAACATTAATTTGAATAATAACTGAATGCTCTCTCTTCACTGTTGCCTTCCTCTCCATTGCCCCCATAGCCTGTGCCGGGTGTGAGAGGTCGTCTCATTTGCGTCCCCATTGTTCCGAACACGTCTGTGGGCGTTCCAAAACCTTTCAGTCTGGACAGATGCTGAATGTCAACACTCTGAGCAGTCAACAGGGGATTTTCTGCAAGCTTCATGGCATATTAGAAAACCCGGACTTCACCTCTTTGAAAAAAATGGTAAAAAAAAAACATAATTTGATGGTGTGAAATAGGATAACTGAATTTTTCTTTAAATTGCAGGGCATTCAAAATGATAAGGAAAGGTAAGTAGGGTGCACTCTGTAATCCTCCTCCTCTGCAGCTCCGGTTAAGTGATTCACTCTCCATCTACCGCCTGCTTGCTTGACGACTCTGCACTTTGCTTGAGTTTGGCCGAAACACACCATCTGAAAAATCTACAAATGCAAATTGAAGTAACAGCCTTGTTGCAGCGCAATATTTCTGCTGTGACAGATCAACGGGAACATTTCAACCATTCTTCTTCCTACGGCTCCTCACACTACTCATTAGGCCCATAAATAAAGCTCCCACTGAAAAGTTTTAGAGAAAACCACATCATGTTCTTAGTATGTATTTAGAATACAGACATCAACTTTTCTCTCCCTGGATCCCCACTCCATATCTTTTTTTTCCGCCCTTTTTGTTTGGGATTTCTTGTGAAGTTAGCACACTTCAAAGCCGTCGGATTGACAGCGCTGCAGACTGAAAGATCCTATTCATCTGCCTGGTGGAATTATGCAGACATCTCTCTTGAGTACCACTTCAGAACCTCGCTCTCTTTACTTTAAATATCTGGCCTCTGCATGACACCCTGCAACATGCTGAAAAAATGTATCTGTGAAGGAAAGGAGAAAGAAAAAAAACTCTTGAAGAGAGAAAAAATAAGCTAGTTTAACACAATATTGCACATCAGTTAAATATCTTACAAGCTGTTAAATGGAATGACACTAGCAAGCATTGTGAGTGTGGGATGTTGGAGAAGAAGCACTGTGGGAGGACAATATAACTTTCTTTTGCTGTGACTGCACAGAAGAATAAATCCTAATATGCTATGGTAAATGGGAATGATATACACCATTATTACACTGCAAGATAATGACAAGTAAGACCCAGCACATACCCAAATCTAATGAATTTTCTGCCTCATAATGTCCTTGCCAGTCTCACAGTCTTGGGTGAGCTGTCCTGCTCCCTGGTCTTGTTTCCAGCCGAGCATGTGCAGAGCCACCATTCAGCCCTGACCTCCCTCACAGCCACCAGGCTTCCTGCTCCGGAGACCGCTGCAGTGCTCCCGTTATGTCATCCATCACAGCTGTCATAATCCTATCTGTGCTAATATTACAAACAAAGCTGGGATGTCGGGGTAGTTTATCCAACACAAAAACCACAGTGTGGTGTCATGAGGCAGGGTACAATGTCTCACTGGCGGAGTTTGGACAAAAGGCAACATCAGCAGATTTAATATGAGATCTTACAAAAAAAGAAATCATACAATCCAAAAATCTGTGTTTTACTTTAATGTACTCGTGGACATTAAGTCCACAAATCCACAGCACTTACACATCACCATAAAGTCGTTATCTAACTGATAAATGTGAGTCACACAAAAGCTCAGTACATCATTCTCTGTTGCGAGATGTTTCTCTATCGAAACAAAGGAAACAAAATACAAAGTAGTGTGGGATCGTGGGATTTGTTTATTTAATTGCACAGCTCTCATTGCAGATGAAAATCTATCCGACTGACTCAGGCAGAAATCACAGATGAGGTAATGAATTAAAGTTCAATTCACGTTTACCAGCTTCTCACTCCCTGATCGGTGTTATCCTAAAAGCAGTGACCGACAACAAAAAGAAATGCACCATTGCCTTGAATGACGTTACAGATTTCCTTGAGGCTGAACACTGTTGGAAACATTTGGGATGATAAAAGGAAACAAGTCAATAAAATATAAAGCATTTTTAGACATTTTTACATGGAAATGTTTCATATTGTAGGTTTGGCAGAATTCTTTTTTTTTTCTGCTGTCAGTTTTAGTAAAATGATACTTAGATGTGAATACAAATGACAGAAAATGTCTTGTTTTTTAAAGAAAAAATAACTTTCTAAGGTAAACAAAAATCCATGACATATGACCAGTTTTGATTTTAAGATGGATTTGCATTCAGTGGATTTTATGAACTGGTTAAATTAAAGAAATATAGTGGAACCCAGCAATGTTTTTTTAATATGAAAACATTTTATAACATATAAACATTATTTCAGCTTAAACAAACTGTTATACAGCCAGCTGTCAACATGTGACTCATTTAAAAATTACTTACAGCCTCCTATTCCTCCTCTTTCAGCCTGAGCTGGGATCAGTCCCTCTCACTTGGCTGGTCGGGTTTGCCCAGTAAAGAATGAGCATTTATCACAATGTGCTCTCAATTATTGCCATGTGGATCTTGTTAGACATTCTATGTAAAGCGCATCCCTCTAACAATTTTCTAATGATGAGCATACCGGTTTGATGACAATTACATTCAGTCAAGTTGAAAAAAGAAGTTTGGTGCAATGAGATCTACTATTAAGACCATCCAGCATAGATTCAATCAATATGTTGTGATGAACGATGCTACTTTGTAGTATAAGCTGCAATGGCTGCAGCAATTACAACAGCATGATTACAAGACTAATTGGACATAACAGAGTAATTGTGAGTTAAACCAGCACAGCCGCAGTGGTATGAGGAACATCCGCTGAGCACACAGAGGATAAGTGTTCTGCTGTTGCTGCTGAGCTGGCTCTTCCCTGAACAGCTTGTAATAATGTTGGTGGTGCAGGCAGCGTTCGCGTCACATCCCCTCAGAAAAAAAACTGATGCACCCGCACCCCTTTGGTCAAACGCACAGCAGCTGTTCTGGAGACAGACGAATGGTGAGGCAGAGGAACCCGTCTGACCGTTTACCTCCAGCATCATCCATCATCGCTGACAGCACTCGATCATTGCTCATATTAATAAAACCTTCCCATCAATATTATGGGCTAGGGTATTCCCTGAGCTACGCTCCATCTAGGTGTCTTTGTATAGATGTATATTGTACCATAAATCTAACCTCTCAATGGCCAATCAATTAGAACTTACACACAGGAGAAACAGAGGATATTAGTGAGAATATGAAAAGACTGTAGAAGCATATGCAGTGCATGAGTGCATGTGGTCAAAGACGGCTAGAAATATTGTATGTGCTCAATATTTTATTGTAAAAATGGCCCAGTAAGGTTCCTGGAATACCTGTGAAATTTAAAAATGTGAGATCAAAATGTTCTTATTGCCTTTATTACCATGTAAATGTGGGATCACATACAAATGTGTTTACTGCACATCTATTGCATATTAAAAGTCGACCGTGGTAATTTATACTAGGCTAATACTAGATGGTTCTTTAAAAAAAAGAAAAAATGTTATTTTTCTCCTAAACCTGAAACAGTAGAAAATGTTCCAGTTCCATGCAGCCAGGTTTAGAAGATGAAACAGACAAAGACCAACTACTGTAAACACCAGCTGGGATTTTAGATACAGTCTGTTGTTCATAGTAGTTTATTTAGTTGCATTTCGTATATGGAAAAATGCTTTTGGTTGGCTTTGGCGGAAAAAGCTGTAAACAACTGACTTGTGAAATACTGCAAACACTGAAGACAACAAAATTACAGTTTACAACATTTTTTTTAAAGATCTAACTGTTTGAGAAAACAGAGTTAGTCAAGGGAAATTTTTAGCCATGTCATTCTGTTAAAGTTGGTCTGGGGTCACCAAAATCTTAAGCAATCATCCACTAAGGAAAATTTCATAGCAATCTGTCTGTTTAATTTGAACATATCTTGCATAATTGATATTTTGGCCTGAGGGAAGTGCTTGAGCAGAGCTTGTGGAGCTTACAAACCTGGAAGGATTCACCCTTTTGAAAGCAGAAATGGGCTCAGTGAGTCATAGTTCATCAAGCGGATATTTTGGCCTGACGTGGGGACATGAACAATAAAAAATTGTCTGTTAGTTTTTTGGATACCTTCTTTTGGATCAGTCTGTTGGTAAAGAAGTGATTGTGACCTTGTCTTTGTTGTGGAAAAAGCATGTCGTCTCAAAGCCTAGAGAATGAGCAGAGGTCAGTAAAGCATGCTGGTGGTTTCCTTTGACATTTGGAAGGTTGTTCACCATGATATCATCCCTCGGGTCCAGACTGTTTATGTTGAGTACAACTGTGATGTTTTGAGGCATCTGAGAAAAAAAACCTTCTGGGCAAACTACCTGAACTGTGACACCGTGTTTGGCTTTCCAACATGACAGTGGACCGGTTCACAGCACACTGGAACCCCACAAGTTTCTCACCAACAACAACAAACCCCACCACTCTGCTCACTAGATATGTGACTGTGACTGAGACTTCTTTCTGTTCCCCGAAATCAAGTTTAGTCTCTTGGTCATAACTGTTCCAGTCTCAGGTCCATGGTCAAACCACAAATGTGAACATACTGCTGGTCACAACAGAACACAGATGCTGATGATGACAAAGTGATGTAACTTGTGAAAGTTATTGCTTTAACCTGCTACGTGCTCATTACCATGCAGCGCCCCATTTGTGCACAACAAGAACAGTCTTGTTAGTTTTTTTAATCACACCTCATTTCTGAAAAGGAAAGCATAATTTACTACCTTTGTGTGTCTCAAACAACTTTTCTGCAGAGAATAAAAAGTTACTTTAAAGAATCAAAACAACAAAAAACAATCGTAATTTATCCTGCGCTGGTAAAGACATGTTCCTTTTACATTTACTTTACAAAATAAAGTGATCTTGATTCTTTGAAAAAAAAGTGAAAGAGAGTCCCCAGCCAGCTACTTCTGCAGTATTAAAGTGAAATACAAGTACTGTCTGTACATCTTCAACATTTTTCACTAAGCTGGAGCCCTCAGGAAAGCTGTCACACAAAAGTGCTCTGACTTTTTGAGCTGCTCAGGATGCAAGCTTGTCACCAACATATTCAGCAGTACACTTCAGTTCTGTGGAAATATGGGACTGAAGCAGATTATATGAGTGCTAGTTTTGAAGGTCTGTGATGTGTCTCCTGCGGATGTGACTAGAATAAGGCATTGTTGGAGCTCTGTGCGGAACCTCTGAAAGCAGAGCATTCCTCAGATGTAATCTCCTTTGCCCAGATGAAAGACCCAGTCATAACGGACCATCTCCTGCTTATGAGGCCTCCATGGAGCAGGTCCGTAGCTTAGAAGGAGATTACAATGGATTTACCACTGATCTCACACACTCCTTTGCAACTCCCCCTAGCCCCCTGCTACCTTCACCTCCCAAAAGTACCACTCCGTGTGTGCTGCAGCCACTTGTCGCCAGATTTGTTATAGCTTTGTAGGTACGTGAAGCAGTGATGAGATCGAAAGCTTAAAGTTAAAGTGGAAAACGTGCTTTGCGGTCAATCAGGGGATGCTGCATTTTTGATCCACTCGACAACAACACTGCCGAAGAGTAATTCTTCCCCTTCAGCTCAGGAGTTTGTCGAAATCTAGGTCACTTCATGATAATGGGGTGAGGATGCAGTCATAAGGATGAGGTCACAGTGGGGAAGCGTTCAAATCCCGCTCTGCCCTGCTGATAAACACAAACCACTGTCTCTGCTCCGTGATGCAATATAGGTCAGTCCTGCAAGGATCTGCATGCATCACATACAGAGCTTTTGGGGTAAGGGGTAGGGGGCTTGATGATGAATAATCAATGAAATGGGATAGTTGGGTGAAATAGTCTGATGTTTGTGCACCAAATCAACAGGATGAGCAACAACTAGCTGTGCTTGCAGCGTAGCCTCAGAAGGCATACATCATGGGACAAGCTTAGGTGCAAGTGATTAGTCATGTTTATTACCACAGACGTTAGGAATTTCCTGTAAGAAGAAACTATAGAGCTAGATAGCGAGGAATATAAATTTCATCATGTCCCTGCAATATCTGCAAGTGACTTCATCGTGACAACACATTTGTTTATTTGGCATTGATATGTATTCTGGCTATAACTCTCCCCTCAAAGAATGGCTTTCATATAAAAAAAAACTAAAGTAATAAAGTAAATTGACAGATTTCTGTATTTGTGTTTTTGTCTTTTATCGGGTTCAAAGTGGGTGTGGCTCTTTTGGAAAAACCTGAATTGACATAATATACCTTTTTGGCATCAAGTGTCATAGTATGCATTCTGAGTTCACTCTTTTATTTTGGTGGTTCCTCTGTCAAGCTTTTGTTGTTACTTCCTATTTTTGTTAATTTGTCACCGTTTTGATGACTTCTGTGTTTCACCTGTGTCCTATTTTTCTCCTCCTTGTGTATATAGACGTCTGCGTGTCCTCAGTAATGTGTTAGTTCATCTGCGTATCTCCTCAGTCCTGTGTCTGTTCTTCATGTTCCTCAATCCTGGTGTGATGACTTACTTAGTTTTGTACTTTCTCCTGAGTTTATTATGTTGTTGTCCCTTAGTTTTTGTTTACTTTTCATCTTCTTAAATTTAAGCTTGCTATTTATTTCTTATTATGCAAGTTAAAGTTTTGCTTTTGGGTCTCTTTTGTGACACCAAAGAGGATGTAGCAACATTGAATCATCATGCTCTGATGACAGTTGGTAAGATTGTTTGCCAGATCACTAATATCTGATTAAACTACACCCACACACTGGAGAAAAAGATTATTATTAAGTATTAGACAATCTGAATGTTGTTAATTTAATATTTTTTATTACTATCTGTAATCATTTCAAAATTTATTATCTGAATAATGTAAAAAATGTCAAGAAGTGTGAGTGGGTTAAGGGCTTTTGACACCAAATGTTCAGGTTCAGGGAAAGATCTGTGGTCTTGATCAGCTGCTGATTTGCACCCTAACTGCAACAACAGATTTGTTTTTTCAAGGACTTTTTATTACTTCATAAAAATAATCTGCTCACACATCCAGAAAGAGGTGCAACATTACAATGAATACAATGTGAGGTTGTGACGTTGCCACTTGTTAAATTTAAATCTCATGTTCACTGCCTCGGCCTCCGCCAATGTCAGTTAAAAAAGCTTTAGCTTCTCATGCTCTCTGCTGCCCGGCAGGTAGTTCACTGCCTTTTTAGATCCTTTGAAACATGAAGTTTCCTAAATGGTAAAGTTTGGGCTGGAATACCAAAACTATGTGCTAAAAAATGGTGAAAAGACCATAGAACTACAGAGAACTACAACTGATAATTGAGTTTTGGGGTTTGAAAACCAAAACAATGATCTAAAAGATAGCCAGCCATGGAGATTGACAGGCAACTGAATTTATGATAATTCTTTGTGAGTTTGTTAATTCTTATCAATTACATTCATTTTTACTCATTAGATCTTACATAATTGTGGCCAATTCACACTGATGTCAAGGCAGCAATTCCCTTTCTTCCAAAACAGATTTTACAAAGAAAATCAGTTGCTTTTAGGAACTTAAGACTAATGACTTCAGTATTTGTTACGTGTCTAAAGACCTGATTTATTTCAGGCTACCTTGGAATAGTTAGTTTTTCTAATTAGCAAAAAAAAAAAAAAAAAAAAAGCATTTGGGATTCTCTTAAAGACCTTATCAGGCCCATTGCAACCTAGAAACCATTTAATATATTTTTGCGGATAAAAAAATATGTAGAGAAAGACAGGGACTTGTACATAGCTTCTTGTGCTGATAGTCTGAAGAAAAAATATGGGACTTATGCAGTTTGTAATTGTTTCCTCTTTTTTTCTTGATAATATTTGTTGTTTTTATCTTGAAAGCAATTAAACTAATCCACTGGTCTTTTTATTGTCAGAGATAATGACAATAACATTCTATTGCATTTTTTCTTCAAATTAATTTATTAATAAAAAATTTATCAATATAATAAGCCTATTTATCTATTGTCTTTGTGCACTGTCTTTCTGCTCCCATTTGCAGATCCAAAACTGGTTGGAGGCTAAATTACTAATAAAAATCAAATAATAAGACTCCAGATGGCTCTTCAGTGTAGTTTGAGTGATGCTCATTTTGAGATACTTCTTTTTATAACTGTTCTATTTCTCATTTGTGGGTGAAAAATTAAGAATGAAAGCTGCCTTTTCACTGTGATATATCCCTCCTGTTTCTTCCTCTGGAATCTGTCTTGTTCTCCTTCACTCTTCGGTCCTTTGATCTAATATAATTAGTTTGTTTTATTTGTTAATACAACAGAATTTGCCATCTCACTTAATTATGAGAAGAATATCTGATGCATCTGATGTGTCAGAGCATCTTATCAGCTTCAGAACACGACTCTGTTAAGCTCATAAAGACCTCAATTACCAGTTACTTACAGACAATAAATCCAAGGCTATGTTTTGTTTTACATAAAATCTTCCTGAGGATTTAAACATTTTTTTTTTTGCTTCATGTCTTGTCATGCATTTTATGTTTATATATTTTGTATATTCCACAAAGAGCTCAAATGTCAAATTTGTTGAGCTTTTGTGGGTCCAAAAAAAAGAGAAAAAGTGGGGCCACTATGTGTTTTAATGTACGTCAGTTCAACATTAACTGATTATGGAGACATCAAAGGGGAATAAAGATAGAATGAACCACAGCACCCTGAGGAGATTTTCCTATCACAGACTAAAGGCAGCACAGGAAGTATTGGGTGTCTTAAAAATGTTGACTTGAGGAGAAGAGCAAAAGTCATTACTTTCATTTTCAAATGAGACATGCATACAAATCATGTCCTTGCATTTTTTTATCCAGTCTTCTCTAATAGCTTGATAGTCTACTTTTATTCTTATGTGATATCAATCTGGTCAGTATTAATAATGTGTGATAAGGGAGTGCGTTTCCTTTTTATTTTTGTAACCTTTGTCTAAAGACACTCACGGCATACAAATTTAAACACAGCTTTTATTAACGTGTTTTTCCCACTCAACTCTTCAGTAAAAGCGCCCTTTGAATTGTGGCCTCTTCCTTCTGATAACCCATAAACCTCGAAAAGGTTGCAAATGTTACAGCAGTTTTCTCTTAACTTTATGCTTGCTGTTATAGAAGGAAGGAAGACTGTGGAGTGGGATTTATTAATAAAAATGACCATAATTTAAGATAATACCACACTGATTTTCTTGTCAGTCAAGCAGAAAGGAGGGTAATAGCATGCACAAATGCATACTCCTGCATGTACTTACAGAAGCTGAATATGTCAAGCAAAAACTTAAAGTTTGTTTCAGTCATGAGCAGTGTAAGACATTACTATTAAAATTCAGCCATTACGTGTTGCAAATGCAAAAATTCCAAGACTGTTCCTGTTGCACACAAACGAAGCTCTGTACTGAAACGTGCTGTAGCATGTCCAAGCAATAACTTCCATGAGTATATACATAAATACATTTACAGTTAAATCACTTGATAATCATCAGCACCTGAGTTACACATGTTCTTGTGCCCACTAGTCCGTGCATAGTTGTGGTTTTACCTTTGACCTGAGCCTTGGGATTTTTGACTTTAATCCCAAAAACCAAAAGTCACAGGAAGCCAGTTCTGCCATACAAGGGGGATAAGATGTGATGACTGTGTTGTTCCAGTCAAGAAACTTGTGCATTTCCAATAATCTCTAGGCAGACATGTTGGAGAATCCACTTACCATCACACCACAGTTCAGGTCTTTTGCATGCAATGCTTTTCTTGATTCCTTAGAATTTCACAGTATTACTTGACATTAACAATGTGTAAACAACTGTGTCTCCATTTTAGTTGTTGATCCAACTTTTGGCACTTACGATGATCTTAAACATAAAGTTTGGGTCATCTCAAGGGCATTGATAGAGATCCTTGCACCCTCCAGCACAGTACTCCTTTTGCCCAGAAGTCAGGCAATTGCAAACGTGTAAAAACTATAGGTCACAAAACTATGTGGACCACAGGTGCTGATGACTGCCCAGCGATTCTGCTGTGTCCCCATCAGAATCTCTGACAGCTACTATGGCACAGAATAAAACTGTGTTGTATTTGTTTCTCTTTGGCAAGGCATCTTACTTTTGAAGAATCTTATGCAGTTCTGTAAAAGTTGCATACAAAGCATAAGATAATTTAAGTGGGCCATTGGAGGGATTCTAAACAGCTGTTTTTGACTGTTTGAGCTAGCAAGAAAGCTACCAGAAAGTAGAGCTGCATTTTTTTCTGCTATATGACTATCACCTCACAGGTCACAGTGCTCTGTTGAGTGCTTCTACTTTACCAGGACATAGCCTGGCACATGGGCTGGCAGTTTGGTGAAGCAGTCAGCTACCACAAAAAGAGTAGGGATATATGGTGCTAGCTGATAGCGACGTCACTGATAAGCACATGTTAAGGAGTCACCTTGGTTTGTTTTGAGTGGAAAGGTGGGTGAGCTGTGACCAAGGCAAGTAAAGGGTGACTTTTTTTGCTTGTATATTTCAACATTACAATGGAATAATTATAATGTACTAATAAAAGAAAACAGAAAGATTAAAAGAATATAATAGAAATACATCATTTCTGTATGGCTGCATATTTTTGTTCAGTCTTCCTATCCTGTTGATTATCCTGTGGCCCCTTAGCATTATCTAATGACAACCAGGATGGGCTACACTGTACTTAGAGTCATTTCTGACACTTTCATTTTTGTGTTTTTTGGCTTGAAAACTTTAAAATGCTAAAATATTATCATATCATAAGTGTAGAATGCTAATGTTCCAGGTCAATAAAGTCTCAAACTAACACAAACAATAACAGGGCCGAGGACATGTTCTCAGTGTTTTCACTAATAGCTACTGCCCTAAAGTTGATAAAAGGTCCTTTATTTTAGAGCTGGGTAAGTAACAAAGAACTACATACTTTAACAGTTGTTAAGTTATGTTAAACATTTTTAAATGTGCAATGAGTAATTGATTTCACTGTGCAGGTAATTTTTCCCACACCAGTTTTGTTATACAGCTACCAAACTTAATAAAACATCAAAAATCTGGTATCAACAGCTAATTTATTAATCTTTTTTTTATTTAGTTCAGTATCGACAAGGTGCAAAAGATTTATTTGAATCACCTTATAACAGATTATTTTAAATCATTATAACCTTCAAATCAGGTAAAAACAGGGAAAATGGTGTGACAGCAGCAATAAACAGAGGGTTGCACTTTTTATCTTTTTATTTGTGTTTAACCTGGACTTCACAGTATGAGTACCATCAGCATGCTGAATTATTTATGTAACTACTGGCCTAAATCTGAGTTTGCTTCCTATATGCACAAGTCGAGGCAGTGTCTGAATACTAATGTAACATGAGTTCAGCAAGGACATGAAGTTCTGGCTTCACTTTTTATTTTATCACCATAATGAGGCAACAAAATTCACTGTCATAGGAGCCGACTTGAGAAGCTAAGGGTCACCATAAACAACAAAGGCTAGAACTTTATGAGACCCAAGAGATAAATAGGAGCTGCAGAAAAAACATTCTTGTTAGAGAACATATGTTTCGCTTGCATCCCGTGTGTAAAGGTCACAGTGAGACAGAGTAATGGCTCTAGCATATTCATTGCTGCGTGTCTTCATCTAGGCAACCATTCATTTGCCGCAGATGAGCGGTGGGGACCCCCACATCATTTATGAGGGTGAAATTATGTACTCAGTTGCTGCAAGGGGAAAAGCAGAGTTATGACTTACAGTAATATGACTTTCCAGGGTTTAATGAAGACATCACTTTGCTGCTGAACTGCATAACTGTTGGTGTTTTGTGCCGTATTTAAGGATATTATTGAACATTTGGACACCGTTGGAGAGCCTGGGCAACTATATAACATGTTTTATAGTCATATTGTCACCATTAGTGCTGCCTTTTATTCATTTTCTCTTTGAATCTATAAATTGCGCATCCTAAATAGATGTTAATTATTTTATCATTTTTCATTGGCGTCCAATGAGCTGTAAGAACCCTGGCAGCCTTCTTATGCTGCTTACAAGGATTTAATTTAACAGTTTCACAATGGGACAAGTAAACTAGCTAATTAGAGGAGAATTTCAACAGTAGCATATCATGGTACCAAATTGTACTGCTTTCCTCTTTGCGGTTTTTGGATTGAAAACAATCTTTGGTTCTGTGGGTGAAATGGAGTTTTATTCCTTTTGAACTTTGGAAAATAACTTTTCAAAGCCAAAAAACAACAACCCCATCAACCCTTTCCAAAATGATAATGTCATGTTGTTCCTCAGTGTTGTTACTTGAAATCAATTACTCATTACAAAAGAAGCCTTCATAGAAGAAGAGGGCCTCAGCTTCACAGAGCATAGTTTCAGCTCATCGTTCAGCAGACTGACATTTTTACTGTTTTGATTCACTGTCACTGCCTCATAGCATCACCTTCGATCACAGCTCTGAAATCCAACAGTATCTGTACAGAACAAAACACAACAAAAGAAAACAAAACCAAAAAAGCAAACTGCTAACAGCAGAAACAGTTATTAGATATTGGTTACTTGTTTCTGGTACTCAGCCCTGCTCTGTCAAAGCTGTTTTTAATTTCAAATCTTTTACACTTACATGTGTAGAAAAAAAAAAACAAAACAGAAAATTACTCCTTAAATCCACAGTTGAACAGGCAACCTACGTTTTATATTTACTGACCATCAACAGCAATTTCTGGAAAACTAGACATTTCTTTAAACTCTCATATGAAATTGAAAAAGGGTTGTTAGTAGCCTACCCTCATTGTGTTAACTGTCTCAAACAAACAAAGATGTGTGAGGCTCCAAAGTTTCAATTTAATGTCCATAAGCAAACCTTCAGTCCCCTCCAGGTCAATTGTTTTTTTGAATGGATGTTTAGCCAGAAGCCCTGAATACTTCAGGATTAAAGAGTTTTTACATTTTTGTCTGATAAAATACATTAGAAAATGAATTTGGATTACATAATCATACCAAGCACAAAAACACATCTACCTACTAGTCCACCTTGAAAGCTTCATTGTGTTTATACTTGGACTTTGAAAACACATTTTCTAATTATTTGAACTTAAAATTTCAGAAAAGTGTGTGCTTTTTACTTTTCATGCTTGCATTTATTCCTTGAAAATTACATAGGTGATTTCAAATATTATCTTGCTTAAAAAACTGTTAAGTATTTAGTATTTTTTTCTGTAGTATTCCAAAATCCCACTGGCATTTTGTTAATTGAACCATCACAAAAATAAGGTTTGGGTGTGCCAACAAAAATGCATCACATAATTTCTGAAATTCAGTCATGCAGCTTTTTTAATTTTCTTTGTACATTTAACCTTTAAATTATAGCAACTACCTTTTTTCTGATCTTAGTCCACAGATTAGAGATACCCTTTTCAGTTTTTTATTCATGCTCTGTGCAGTTATTTAGCATGATGAGAGTGACAGTATGCTGAGAATCAGAACATTGCAGAGTTTGACAAAACAGTGACTCATCAGAGAGTGAGACCAAATGTCTCTCTTGGCAGCCACACAGCGGCACTGCGTCAATGCTAAAGGTCAAAGGTTCAAACTGCTTAGTGCACTTTAGATCTTAACATGTGGCACACAGGATCTAACACAGGACAAGTCAGCGGTGGCCGAGGGACACATAATGAGCACACAATGCAGCAAAAGAGGTAAACTGTCTTCCCTCACATGTTGAGATAAGTGAGGGTTGTAAAAGAATATCTGTAGAGTGTAAGAGTAATGTAAATTTTCTAAATATTGCATCAAAGTAATGATTACAATCACATCAATAAATCATTATTATATTAAACACACATTGGATATTAAAGATAGCAAACGATAACCCTTAAACAATCTGAAAGCATTTAATTTGAGATCCTTGAGTTAATTAATTAATTAATTTTTCTCTGATATAGTTTTCTACAAAAAAGTGCATTAGTTTATAATAAAATTACATTTGTTTCTACAAATTGACTGGTAGACACAATATGATTCCAGTTTCCACAATAAACGTCTGTGAGCTGCTAATTGGGCCACTAATAGCTTGACTACCTGTGATGTCAAAAATCCCCTGGTATGTTGACATGCATCATACAGGCATCACATACATCATTCTGTGCAGTAAAAAATTAAATATATATAAAAAACATATATTTTTATACATATAAAGTATATATTCTAAAGCACAATAAGCAAAATAAAGTTTTGGATGGATAGGGTTTTACATTGTTTGTTGCCTTTGACTATGAAGGCAGGTTGCTACCATCCATACAAAAATAAAAACACTTTCTTGCTGTAACTAAAAATTTTCATGTTGTTATTTGTTATCACTTTATCTCGTTATGTCATTTTTTTTTAAACTTGCCCTGTTGTAAAATTATTGCATATATATTTGTACATTGTTAATTATTGTTTTTGTATTGTCATGTCACGGTGTGTTTCCTTGTCTCCACTGGAGCTACATATCCATATTCTCTTTCATGCTGTTCTTCACTTATCCACCAGAAGTCGGACTTTCACTCCTTTCCTCATCACCTGACTGCCCCACCCACCTCCATTTTACCCTACTGTTACCTGGACTTCTACACCTACCTCCTCATGTTTCTACTGTCCCTTATCAGCCCTGCAGGTACTCAACCAGAGTATGGCTACTAATACTAATTGTTTGTTTTTGCTCTGTACTTTTAGTTTCTTTTACCTCTACCTGTTGCCTGCCTACCTTCCTGTTTCATAGCCTGTACAGAGAGAACGTTTAGAATCTGATTTCTGTGCCAAAGTCACTGATCTGCACCAGCTCTGCCTCCATTGTCCTCATTTGCCCCTTGTCCTTAAGACCACAGAAGAAAATGAACTATGTTGTTGCAAACATGATCAGTGAACCTCAGTTTTCTATGTGTCTTTATTGCACAAGTGCCCATAGTGATCTGTATCTTAAAAGCCATGGTTGTTGATGTCTTCCCTAATTATTATAAAGGGAAACTTTTCGGATTTGTAAGATAGTTGGATATATTTTCATCACAGATGATATGGATTTTTCATATTTTCCCCCTTGTTTTATTTGCTATTATTTTCATTTCTTTTTTTAAAAAATATATTTTCTGGTATTCATGCTTTCTGGTGTCAGGACGTTATCTGTGTGACAACCTGTATTGTCACAACCTGTATTGTTAAGACTGTGTGGTAATAGTATCGGACATGATAAACATTAAAATAGTTATCAACTAATATCAAAGAACCCTGCAAAGTCATATATGTATGCGTCTGTTTATGTATAAAATCTAATCTCATTCTGTGTATTGCAGTACTGGGTGAACTCAGTGAAGCCTCTCTTTCATTGAACAGATTTGCTCTCAAGAACCACTGACATATACATTAGGAGAAATGAAGGGCTACATGTTCATTCATGTACATATATACATATATACAGAAGTTACAAAATACTAAAGACAAGTAATTACTGCTACATACACATTCATAGCCACTTATCTGTATTTGCTGGGGACAGAATAATATTTGTCTCTATGGATACCATTGTTTGCTACATTAGCACACACTTACAGTTACCTGGATTCAAAGCAAGCGGTGACTCTGGATGACATTTCTTTATGCTGGTTGCATGAAAATGGTAAGTAGGCGGAAACTGTGTAATCACTGTACTCAATTTAGCATTTGCTAATAATTATCAATCACGATGTCGCTGTGCTCCTCACACAAAGAAATTCACACCTTTTGCATAACTGACACAGAAGTGAAGTGCTGCAGAGAATGTTAATGTAGGCTAATTAACTGTATATTGATCAGATGATAGCTCACTTACCATGTTCTCAACCTCAATGTGACTGAATGATGCAAAGCAAAGCAGAGCAAATGCATGTTTTTTTACATATTGTTGATCTTTCTCAAATTTGTCCAGTTTTATTTGTTTTAGGAAGGTCAGAGAAAAAAGTCTTGGGGCTTTTAAGTAGCACTGAATAAAAAAAAAAATTAAAAAGCAAAAAAACTCACTTATATGTACAATAGGTTATAATTCCACATGAAAATGCAGAAAAAATATCTATATCTTTGTCATATATTTTGTCGAGTTGTGTACTTACATAAATTAACATCCCTATCTAATAACTCGCTCTGCAGAGCTTTAAATTTGTATCTCCATAAATGACCTGTTTTGTTGTTTGGGTTGTTCATTTGAGAAGTCAAATGCTGAGTCATGGTGCATTCATGTGCCGCTGAGAGATTCTGAAATCTGAGCTATGTGAGAGTTGGCTGCCGTACAGCGCTGCATTGATGAGACTGATGTAAGAAAATCAAACCCAGACGACACACAACAAACAAACATGGAGATACAAGAGGGGACACAAATTGAACAGCTGCTTGCTTTAAAAACTGGCTGTTTATCTGCCAACTTTTGGTTAACACTGAATTAAGTGCATCGACGTTCAAACAACAATAGTGTTAATGACGAGAAAAATAGATTTTAAAGAAAAAAAATCCAGGTTTTTGATTTGATGTATCAAGATATATCAGCTGTAAACATCCCAGCAGTCTGATCCTAAAAACAAACCATGTCAGTTCCTGCTGCCTGGTTAAGGTGCAGACAGAGTGTGTGTGTGTGGGTTGTGTCTGTGTGTGTGCGAGTCGAGGGGGGATCATAGCCAGCAGGGAGGCAGCTGGGGCCCTCCTGAGACGTGAGCCCATGACCCTGAAATCATGCGCTCCGAGGCTCCCAAACAACAGGCCAAGTGCCTGAAATCAGACACCTCTCCCCCCCCGGAGCACCGTCGCTGCTGCTCTCAATGGTCTCAGACAACGAGGTCTGCAAGGGAACAACCAGGGGATGAAGTCGACGTCATTTAAATTCTAGGTTCCCCAGTCCTTTAACTCCCCACCATCATTCTCCCTCTCCGAGCACCAAGCTGGTACTTCACGCCTGACATTGATCTGTACTTCAAAACCACAACAGAGCCTCACGTTCCATCCCTCAGCTGACACAAACGATTTGTCGAGATGGGCTCTGACATCGCTGACAACTGGCAAAGCCCCACGCCGGCCCCCCCCCCACCTCAACGTTCCCCCCCTATATCCAAGCTGACAAGGAGTGTTTTTGTTTTGCAATGCAAAGCAGGGCTTTGCTCTGTGCTTTTTCTGGTATTTGGGCACATGACCAAACACATGTGCCACACACAGGCAGACAGGAACGTCTCTTTCTATCAGCATCCATCCTCAGGAAAAAAAAAGCACCATGATGTGCTGAGTGTGATCGAGTTGAGAGGGTCAATGCAATTCACTTACCTTACACAGCAATTCATGTAATATTAATAGAACCTTTTCCCTCATGAAATGTCCTCTGTTTTTTTTTTTTAAAAGAAAACGATTCTCTTCTTCTCTGCTTTGTATGATGATTGATGCATTTACTGCAGCAGTTAAAGTGTAATAATGTATGTCTGGTAAACCTGCAACACACTGTTTGGAAAATTCACAAGCATGTACACAAATGACTTGACATGTGAAAGTCATTGCTCTCTTAAAGTTCATGACTTTAAATGCAGCGTTAAAAGTGTATAAATCCATGTCATACACACCAGATAGTGTATCCTGCTGATAACTAGCATTGCACTTCAGAGATACTTCACATAACTTCTCAGAGGAAGACTCTTGAGTAAAAAGATAGAGGGTCACATCCTGTAGGTGTGAGAAAAGAGTCAAGTCTGTCTCTGTCGCATTCCTCAGACTCATCACCCAGCACAGCTGAGATCATGTCCACATTGTGGGGAGAAATGTAAAACCACTGTCAATGTGTCAAAAGCATTTCCATCAACATTAGCTTGTTAGTGCTGTTATCTAAACCGCCATTGTCAAAACTGAAACAACAACAACAAAAAAACAGACTGTGTCTTCATCTCCCTTCTGATTTATTTTAAGTCAATCAATGTAGAAGCTCAAAGAAAAAATAAAAAGTTGAAATCATTTTGCTGAAATCAGTCCTGACTGAGTTTTTCTTTTCTTGCACAGTTATTACCTCTACAGAGAAGGTTATGTCTCTGGTTCGGTTGGTTGTTTGTTGATCTCTCAGTAGATTTTCATGAAACTTGAGTGTAGCACCCTTAAAATTTAGGATCAGATCAGAATTACAAGGCAAATACATAAAATACATAAATAGTCAAGGCAGAGAATTTGACCTTGGCAGGATAAGTGCCATACATCATCCCATAGATGGTAGAAAAGTAAGCAGTCATTATGGAGGACAGTGGTTTATTGCAACACATTCTCATCCCAGTGTGTCACTTATCTTTGCTTTTGTCACATCCCTTGGAATTTGATACAGATGCAAATAGTGCTCATTTAGTGTCTCTTTGTCTGATGTGCAAAGCCTTCCTGCCACAAAGCCTTTCTGAACATGTAGTATACATTTTGAAACAGTCACTGTTTGGTTAGATTGATGTACCAAAAGTTCTTGGTAATGTTTAGGGAAAACTTTCCACACACCAAACCAAGGTAAAAGATATTTGGTTCACGCTTAAGGTTTAACTTTTGGTTTCGCACGAGTCTTGATCTTTAGTCCTCTGAGTGCTCTCTAGTTGTGTGAGTGGTTGTCACTGTTGGGGGAATCAGTTGCTGTTTTGATATTTGATGCAAATGTGTTTACATTGGTGTTGATTAAAAGCCAGGTACATCTCAAACACATGCTCTAGGCTACCATCAATACCTGTATGAAATGTCAAGCGGCATGGCAAAGGGTCAGTACTTGAGGAGCTGGGATTAAGACCATACTGTTTTATCAAAGAACAAGTGCAACAGTAACAAAGCTTTTTTCTCAGGCTAAGTTGTGGCTACGGAAACATAAATACATCCATATCATAAAACTGATAACAAAGTTACTCGTATACAGATGTAGACTATTGGCCGTAGTGGAGGTCTGAGTCCTCAAAGTGTCCTTGCAGTCGCATAATATTTTGGCACGATAACACTTTAATGGGTTTTATGATAAAAAGAATTTAGCCTCCCTTTTAGAGGCTGTAGCTCAGGAGGTAAAGCAGGTCACTTGTACAGAGCATCGAAGAGTCAATGGTTTGATTTCCAGTTCCTTCAGTCTGCATGTTGAAGTGTCTTTGGGCGAGATACTGGACCTCATATTGCTCCAATGGCCATTCCACTGGTGTGTTAATGTGTTTGTATGAGTCCCTGATGGTTTGCACTATGTATAGAAGCCACCTGCCATTAATGTGCGGATGTGAGCATGAATGGCTTAATGCTGACTTGTGCTGTAAAGTGCTTTAAGTAGTCCGAAGATTAGAAAAGCACTATACAAATGCAGTCAATTTAACATTTGTACCTCACCAGGAGAGGTTTTTTTTTCTGCTTATGGTCCTTTTCCACTTGCTCTCAGTCATGGTACCCAAAGATGGTGTCAGCAACTGACTGAAAAGACTTTCTGAAAATAGAGATAAATCCAACATGACAGTATTGCCCTGTAAAATCATGTTATTGCTGCATGTGGCAGAAGTGGCTGCTGTTGAACTGTCAGAATACATGACATGGTCTTTAAAGGTATGTGGTAAGATGAATGGTTGTTTTTGCCAAAAGTGACTCTACATTGCTGATGCTTTTAAATAAACACATTGCATTTGGTTTTTATTTACAAAACACTGGACATGGATTCTGTCAGTTATGATATCATTGTACTTGTAAGTACCTGCTGATATCTTGGTAAATTCTGCTGAAAAAAG
>JAPZDY010000010.1:1480148-1495158 GCA_029783645.1 Ctenochaetus hawaiiensis | reverse complement strand
TTCTGCTGAAAAAAGGTTGAAAGCATGCTGGTGGCTGACTGCATGTCAGTCCTTTTTTTCTCTTTACACTGGCTACAATTAAGGCCTCTAAATATTTGTTGTAAAGTTTATTAAATTTATTTGGAAAAGAAAATTAAGGCCAACAGTATAACAACGAAACAGAAAAACAAACAAACAGTATGTATAGTCAGAGCTATTAAAGTTGAAACTAGCCATAATTTTCTTAGCATCACACTTAACTTCACCCCTTTCTCCTGCATTCATTCCACAGCATGAGCAAAAGAATATGACAGTGTAAACACATGTACAATACATCTACGTGTGTGTGATTGGTTGTGGTAGAGCATAACACTAAACCATCCATTCTGAAATGGCTCAGTATAACACAACCTGCATTTTAAATTAGGAGAACACTTTGAAAAAGCTAATTTTTCAGAGGTGAAATACAGCGTTGCTGTGAGGAAGGACTTCAGTTTGTCTTTGCCACATTACTCTGCCTATGTTATCACAAATAATCCATCTTATATCAATTCTGAAAATTGAAATTCACTCAGTTCTCTTCCAAGTACCTCACTAAAGACTTTTTTTGGGCGAGCTTTCCCTTAAGCCAGAAGTGACCCTGAGGATCATGGGACCCTGTCTGCTGCTTAACCTCCAAACTTGAACCTTTCCGGGAGGGGGAGTGTGATTTACTGAGTGCCAGATTCAAGCAGTTCCCAGCGACATGATTTACAGAGTGCAAGGAGATCTCAAATCAGACTTAGAGCTGTTCTAGTTTACTACAGGCTTTGCTCCATTTCCTATAAGCAAACCGCAGACGTTTCCAAGTAGTCACTATTCACCCCCGCTGATGACAAATTCTTCACGCTTCTCCTGGGTTATTCATGTGTGTGATCCTAATTCGCCTATAGCCCTTTTTATATATGTAAACTGCTCCTAAATGGAACAGCTCAAGTGGCTCTTAGATTTGTCGCTGCACCCAACAATATCCCCTGAAACACAACGAGGGCAGAGGAACAATATTCCACCCATGCATAATTCATGTTGTGCTTGACTTTTAACGAGGTGCTAAAAAACCTGACATGTGGCCCACTCAACACTCAATACCGCAACATAAATTCTTAATACTTTTTTTATGAACTGCATCAGTTCGAGCTGTTTATCTGTAATAAAAATCTTGAATTGTAACTTAGCGACATCGCATTGTTGCCACCGAGATCATATAGTATGAATAAAAGTGTAGTCCTGGGGCTTTTTTTTTTTTTACATCAAGATCCACATCGGCTCGTTTCAGCAGCTCGCCTGTTAGCGATTAGCCCGTGCAGAGTGAGAAACACCAACCAAGGGCACACACTTTATTCTCTTTTATTCAAGATTATTTATCTGAATGCACGGTGAATTTGTGCCTCAATGCATTTTAATGCCCTTTCTTTCCTGGTCAGAGGCTCATTGCATGCCTACACTGTCATTACAGCACTGATCCCGCTGCAAAATGTATTGTTTACCAGGCTGCATGATGCTGCTTTCATTTAACCAGGAGGAGTGCGTACATGTGTGGGTGTACTATCTCAATATACTGCCATAAAGAAGCTGTTCAACACTCACATTCCCCGCCTTGCTATCTCTCAGTATGACAGCTGCTGAGTAACTCGACAATATTGTCTGAGCCCACAATAAGAGGGGGAAAAACTAAATGTTTCTGGACCGTAAAAACGATTCCATGTGCTACACACTCACGTCTTGTACGCCTCTCTGATGCTAAATCTCAAATATGAGTGGGCGTTTCGCAAGGTGAGATGAATATTGTGACAAGTGTGTCATGACTTTTGGATATGACATGACCTGTGAGCAATGCAGCCCCATTTTTTTTTTGCTGGTTTGCACACATGGAGCAGCTTTTCTGTTGGCAGAAGGAGTGTGTCCACCGCTGGGCTGCCTTTGAAGGAAGAGTTGCATAGGTTCATTTGTCCAGACAATATGTGTTCTTTTAATTAGGATCTTTGTTAGATAAAAAAAAAAAAAAAAGTTTGGCGAGACATGAAATAGGATTCAGATAAACTAGAACACATGCTCTTTAATATGCTTTTTTCTAGACAAATTTAAAAAATCTGAAGAGATTTTTAACGGGAAAACTGCCAAAAAAAGAGGTTATACTCTGTTTCTCTGTAGTATAAAAAAAACAAACAAAAAAACAATTGTAATAAATTATCATAAAAAATAAGGACCACATGTCCAACCTTTAATACTGCAACAAACCTAACCCTAATCCTGGCACCTGCCGTCACACAGAAAAACCCCAAGGCCACAGGAAATAAACAAAAATGTATGAGATAAATAGGACAGTCACATATCTGTTACTGGTTATGATAATCAGTTACACCACATTTAACCCACTGTTTCAGCACTCTGTCCAGTTAAGTAATTATCACACTGGCCATCAGAAGCTAGATCAGAATCATATAATGAACATCCTGGTATCATGACTATGCTACTTCCACACACAGATGGCCTAATTAGTGGATTGATCTGAGCTAAGAATGAGATGTATTGACCAACTAGCACTGACCTTGTGACAGAACTACACCATCTGTTAGTGCGGGTCATAGAGAAGTGTTCCCTGCAGAATTCTATTGATCTAGCTGTGTAAATACTGCCATAGTTTGCTGCCTAACACGCTGCAGATGTTTTCCAGGAAATCCCCCTTATACTACTGACCGT
Organism: Ctenochaetus hawaiiensis; assembly: GCA_029783645.1. NCBI lineage: Eukaryota > Metazoa > Chordata > Actinopteri > Acanthuriformes > Acanthuridae > Ctenochaetus > Ctenochaetus hawaiiensis. The sequence continues at coordinate 1,492,440 of JAPZDY010000010.1, read as the reverse complement.
TAAGATGAGAAAAATTTAATTCAAACTTGGGCCGTTCCAAAGTCCACAGGCTGAAGTCATGCTTAGGTAAAGGCTCATAGTTAAAACCTCTCCTCTAGCCATTCCAACACTTTACTGTCTCTTTGACTGACTTTTATTGTCTATGTCATAGTGGCCTCTCATGCTAGTGTGCAAACATACAGACGCACCATCGTCCCCTATCAAAGCTTGAACTCCTTAAAGAAAATGTCCTAAGAAATAAGGCACCTGCCTGCTGTATTTTTTGTGTAAAGTCCTGCTCCAACTCCCATAGAGCTCAACCATCATCCTGTCCGTGACAGCAGTGTCAGTTGTTTCTGTTGGCCAGCTCACTGTCTGCTCTATTTTCCTTCAGCATCTGGAGCCTGCTTACACGAAACCTTCACAGGGGGCTTTTTTTTAGCCATGGACATGTGGGGAGTGTCTTTGCAGGCACTGTGTGAAACACTGGCCTGCTTCCTTTATGAGAAAGATCCAGGAACATGACGAGAAGCTCTTCAACAACAGTTTATATTTTTGATTTAGCAAATTCCACTTGAAGTAAAAACTCTGAAATTTTATTATCTTAACAGTTATACATATGCTCTAAACTAAATGGCTTTATATTTGCAGCTCCACAAACTTTTCTCATGACACAGCACTTTCGATACATTCCCCTGACCATGAAATTACTAAAAGGCATGCTTCACTGTGTGCTCCACTGAGTCTATTTACGTGCAAGCTAATGTTGAGGTTGTGCATCATATCCTGTTTTAATCATATTCTGAGTGTTATACCTACATGGAACATATAGCAGAGAGCAGGCTTCTGGTCACTGTCTGTTGTGTGTCTTTGAACCTTTGACTACTCTGCCAGGTTTTGTCTCATTTCTGGATTGAATTATGGATCAGTTGTGTTTTGTGGTGGTTGCCTCGAAACTGCTGCATGGCTGAATCTCACTGCTGTTATCACTCAAAGGCCTTGCACAGCTGGGTAGATCAGTAAACCAGATGAGTAGTTCAAAAAGCTCTTGATTTGTTGCCCATTTATGTGCAATTTTAACTGCAATTTAATTGTACTTACCTGCTGCTGCTTAACAATGTACACCAACTGCCTAATTCACATCCAAATAAAAAGTTAAGAGTCAGATAACTTTTTTGCATGATTCACTAAATCAAAAGTTTGAATACAAAAATCTTGTTTTTAATTACTAATATAAGAGAGGCACAATATGTAGTTGTCCAGCAAACCTGCACAGTAAATTTTTCTCAAATTAGTCGCAGTTTACCTTGAAAATAACAACTGATCCTGGGTTAAATAGGTTAAGTAGGCACTCTTGCCTACCAAAGCCATTAAAATACACCCTTATAAGCTGTATTGAACGTGGACCTGATTTAAACTTGATGTGCCTTGGTATGAAAATATAGCCCTTTAAATTTCAGTGTCAGTTTGCTTTGGTCTGAAATTCTGGACCTCAGTCTGTAATAAGGTTTAAACAGAACTGACCTGATGAGATATGTTCATTGGTTAGGTTTAAGAAAAGGTCACTGGTTTGGCACTTAATGCTTCACCTTTGGTTTTGTATGTGTCTTAAACTCTGGTCCCTTGGAGGACAGTCATGTGTGACCTGTCAGTCCACCCTGACCTCCATCCCTTTTGGGACTTTATCACTCTTTCTGCTACGTGGGGTAAAGCAACAGCTAAGAGCACTGAATACTGAAGCAGATGTGTTTACATTAGAGTTGGTGGCTGACATACATTCTTCATTTCCAAGTTTTTGTGCTTTCTTTAAAGACATATTAAAAGCTCAAGAAGGTTCAGAAAGTATTCATCAGTAATTAGAGGGCACTTTAGTTTCTGAAGGTAACCATACAGGCGATCATTTAGGTCGCTGAGTACAGTTATTATGCAAGTGTTTAGTATGAATAATGTTCTTGTAAACACATCTAAACTACACCAAATCTAATCATCCACTAATTATTTAATTATTTATTAATTATTCTGGTATGAAACAGGCATTACATCCATACTATCCAAACTTTATTGTGATACAAACTCACATATCATGCAATATTTAATCCCTGTCTATGTGACAGTTAAGTGATGGAAGAAATTTTTCCCCGGACCACTTTGGACCTCCAACCTTGACAGATTGAAGTGAGGGCGATTGAGTATACTGAAAGTAACATCTGTCCAATATGTAATGCACTTAGACTGCAGTTGATTAATTGGACTGGATTTAAATGTACTGTATGACACTAATTGACACTAATCTCAGGCATGGTAGCAGTGTGGCTCAGCGGATGGCTAGGTCGGTCTCTCCGTCTGTCCATCACTTCATTACTTCCAGAAATAAATCACAGTGTAATGGATGCCCATGATACTTTGTATAAGTTTACCATCTGCATCTTGTCCACACAGTTCAAATGTGTATTATAAGTCAGAGCATTGAGCAGCAAAGAAGCACTCAAACTTTCCATACAGTGAGCAGTTTTTCTTTGATATGTCAGTATTCTTGATCTATTTTCCCATCAACACTAGTGCATACTGTATGACTGGTGAGAGTCTGTGGGAGGGGGGTAGAGAGCGAGCGAGGTAAATATAGGCACAGTTCAATCCAACCCTGCTCCAACAAAGCAACCTGACTTAAATTAAGCCTGGACTAGAGACCCGTTTAGTTTAAAATAATGAATAGCTTTGGTTGAAAATGAATTCATTACCTTTTTTATTGGTCATCAAACAGGTTTTGTTGAAAGAATAGATTTGAAGCATATATAAAGCTTCAGGTTGCAGTTGTGTCAGTGAGACACTAAGCTGAGAGACAAGCCTAAATGGGGCCACAGCAGATAACTGCATTGATCAAAACAAGAGCTTGCTGTGTAGGACTGGTGAGTAAAAAAAATATGCCTGATTTGTAGACAGCAGGTGGTGATCTCCTGACCTTTTCTCAAGTGCCACCATGAAGTTAAAAATTTGACGTTCAGAGTGAAATAGACTAAAGAACTACTAGATGGATTGCCATGAAATCTGGAAAGAACTTTGGTGATCCCTTCATTTTTACCGTAGTGCCGTCATCAGTATAGAATTTTAATCGTTTGGTTAATGAACAAATACCTGCAAAACTAATGACACTTCTGCCAGCCTTGAATCCATATTTTAATGTAGTGCTTAGCGCTAATTAATAAATGTTAGCCAGCTACAATGCTAGTTAGGAGAATGTGTTTCATCAGCATGTTAATTGTCATTAGTGAGCGTGTTAGCATACTGACTTTTTAGCTTCACATAGTTATCATGACTGCAGAGTAGAAAACTGCTTTTTATCTTAGCTACATAAAGGCACTGGGTATAAAAATCACATCACACAATCATCTATGATGAACGTACATTCTCAAGATTATGACCTTTAATTGCAAAGTTATTACAAGACATACTGTGCAACTTATGTGGCTGTTCTGTATATTTCTAAAATGCAAATATCTCTTGAGTTGTGATATTGGGTTTAGTTTGGCCTACTTTAATAATTCTTATCATCACCCCAGCAAAAGGTAAATTTTATGATCCCCACTTTACTTTGTTAGCTGAAAGGCAAAGTGAATTACAGGTTAGAAAAGGAGTCTGGCTTTCAGAGAAGAAAATGCAAATCAAACTGAATACAAAGTTTGAAAGGAATAAAACTATGCAGAATGTCTGTTCGCCCTCTGCATAGAAATAAGCATGAATGGGGCGTCCTGACAGTTTGTTGAGGTATGTGACATGTCCCCTTCTCGTGACATTTGTTGCATGTCATCCCTTCCCTCTGTTCCGTCTCTGCTGTCACTCCCCACTGTCGCTGTCCAGCAGAGCAGAAATGTCACTGAAAATAATAAGAAAAAACAACTAAAAATTAACCATGACAAGCCAGTGAAGTGCCTCAGAAATTCAGCACACCATGCTCTGTATTGAGCTTTTTGTATTCCTGCTCTGGTGCTGGTCAATACATCTGTGACAGCAACTGGAAGTGGCTGTCATGTGTAGCGCTGCTGTGTATATTGTTCAAATTAGCAGGGCCGATATCTGATTTCCAGTCAGAGGCAGTCATGTGCAGTCGTGACATATTAATTGGGTTGAGTGCATATGTGTCAGCAAAATGACTTTGAGCGAGTGCACAGAGAGTCATTAGATTGAGAGCTGTCTGCTAAATGTGTGTGGATAATGTGTCTGAGAGACCCTGTAGTCAAACAGCAGGATCTGAGCTGCACTGAGCAGGACTGACACACTATTCTAATGATCAGTCCACTGAGTAGATCATGATTGCTACATCTGCTTGCATACAAAGGCTTATGCAAGATGGACGACTTTTCAATTGTGAAATCTGTTGGCTTTCAAGCTGCACAAATCAATATTTTTGTATTATCTGTGAATTGAATCGAATAATGTGATACAAAATGTGTTGCTTTGATTGCAAATCCACACAGATTTATGACTGACTCTTCTCTCACATCTACAGAAGTTTTTAAGCCTTGGTTTAACTCTTTGTTCTCATTTAAGACCATCAAATTGAACTGTTGTTATCTAAGAGCCTACAGACCAAATGACACACAAACAAAGTAAGTTGCCACCTTAAAGCTTCTAAAGATTTGGAGGAAACCAAAACAGAGCTACAAAGAAAGCAAATATTAAACTTCTAGTTAACACGTGAACAGAATTACAACATTCAAAGAATGCTAATGTTTCTGTAAGCAAACAGCTTGGTTATGATACAAGGTTGTAATATTCGGATATTCAGTTTTCAGCTTGCTTTGATTGCCCCAGTGTGGCCCTAAAAATCAACGAATGCTGCTTTACTCATTTTAGGCGCGACTCAAACAAAGCATATGATATTGATGTTGATACAATGCGACTTACCAAGTTTGTGTCAAAAATACCTCCCCTGTGCTCTGAATTAAAATTTAGACAAACAGACACAGCAAGAATCAATTGTCTCTAGACATAGCCTTTCCTCAAATGTCCATTGGGACTAAAAGATGCTTCCAGAAATATCTTGCTAAAAATATATTTCTTTTAACTGAAGATCTCTCTGCAAAATTAAGCTTAAACTTTTGTTTGACTTCCAAAGATAGTTCAGTTGATTAACTTCAGGTGAAGGCACATATTTTAACACAGAGCATGAACTGCTTCAGCAAATGAAATGCTTTCCCTGATGCAAATTTGTGTCATGTATACAGGCCTTCAAATATCAGTGCTCTGTTGTAGGCTACAGCTGACTGACTTCATAGCAACATTATTCTTATTGTTTACACTTTTACCAAACATAGTTTCTGGGGTAAAAAAGGCAAAATTATTCCAAGGCTCTACTATACTTTAAATTGTGTAAAGCTTTTTCCATGAAAACTGTCACAGAACATGTAGAATTTCTGAACAGCCCCACTTATTCTGAAAATGACAGTGATACGTGACATATAGCCACGATGCCATGAGGGAGTTATGGCACAGGGTTCCAAGTGTCAGTAGGTTCCCAGCAGAGCTACAGTGGGCCTGTATTGATTTCATGGGTACATGAATGTGTAACGAGGGTGATTGTTTATTGAATCTGTTGTTTCATAATTTGTTGTCATGGCTCGCACCGCCGATATTATTTTGAAGAAGGGACAAATGCTCAGAAGTCATTTTTCACTCTTAGAAGCAAGTTTAGTAAAATATTATATTTAATTTGAAAAACTGGTGGGTCGTGCCACAGCTGTGCCTTAACTTTGTTTTAATTTCCATCAGCACAGATTAATAAATTGTATTTGCTCTGTGTCATCCTGCTCAAATAGATGACAAATGCATATAATGTGGCAAAATGACACTTCTGGGCCAACAATGAATCTCAGGAGATGAAAAATTGTTTAACGGAATCATTGGCGGGCGTTTGTTGTTGAGGCTTTTCCAAAAAAGGCGACCATGCAGCCACTCAATCTCCCGCCTGCTCCCCTTTCTAGATGCGAGCTGTCACATTTTGATGGCAGCCCTCGTATTTGGAACAAATTATGTGTGGAAGTGCAATAGAAAATATGCCGTCCACTTCTTGACACGCCTAATGAAAATGGATGGCTGGGTAGCGCGAATGGGACCGGACACCTGACAGTCTATTGTCTCTCTCCATCAGTGCACAGGAGTCAGCTCAATCCGGTCACACATCTCTCCCAGTGGAAATGAAGATGTCCCATCTAATGGGAAGCATAATGGCTGTGGACAGATGGAAGACATCTCGCTTTAGCCCGTATTCCCCTGCTTCGTAATGAAGGCACGGCTTGTTGACAGATAAGGGTTTGGGGAAAAACACGAGTGGATGGTGTGTCACTGTTTAGTTTTTTCGGCCTCAAAAAATGTATAGGAGATAGGACAAACCAAGCCAGAATATTGGAATATGTGTGGGTGTGCATAATGTACTACCATGTGTTTGTGTATGTGACTGGGAGAAATAATGGTGAGCTCTCAAGACTGTTCTCTGCCTCAGAGCATCAGGTCAATACATGCTCACCAGGATGTGAGGCCCCTGGCAGGCAGGTCATGTCACTGGCTGTAAAAATAGCACCTGGCAATCCAATAGCTCTGATTTATGAAGCATGTCAATACCCAGACTATAACAATGCATTGGCTGGGAGATGATTGGTGGTCTCTCAGTTGGACAATAAGAACAGCCCTGCTGCAAGATTGACACTTTCCCTGGCACCATAAACCCATCATTTCAGCTGTTAAAGGACTCAATTACTGATGGCAATTCCTCTCAACTTCTCAACTTTTCTTTTCTTTCATTATATTTGGATTTCTTTTTGTTCTGTCTTTTTTTGGAAGATGGGAAATTTTATTTCAGCATGATTCAAAAACATTTCACGATTATCTCTGAACCAAACAATCTGAAAAAATGCCAAAGACTTAATAGCTATATTTTAGCTTAATTATATGCTTGAAATTACAGAATTTGTTATTTGCTCATTATGCAATCAAAATATTTATCTATGCCTCAGCAGTACTTTAGGACTCAGTGAAATTGCATTTTTGGACTGGATTTTACAAACTTAAGATTTTAGGAAACAGTCGCTCATCAAGCTAACAAAGGGCAACATTAGCATCCTTCGACTGAGGTTTATGAAGATAAACTGTAAATCTAATATTAACTCTCCTTTGAGCTCTGTTTGTTTCCACCAACTCCTGAGAGAAATATCTGTCTCTTTGGGTTTCTTTTTTAGCACATTAGCCAAATGCTCTACTTTGTTCAACAGCTAACTAATAACATGGTCTGTTGTTTGGTGTGGGTGGGTAGTGGGTTTATCTGAGCTTTTTTAAGTACAAATAGCTGCCTGCTGTTTCTTAAAAACTAGCGAACCAAACCCGCAAAACTGGGTTATAAAATTAAAACATTGATTTAAAAAATGTGAAAATGCTCTTAAAAGCTAAGGGGAGCTGTAGAGTTGGGTGATAATTATCTGTGGGTTTGTCACTTAACAAGTGACACTTTCAGATTACACATAGTCTTTTGATCCATTGTAAATATACAAATATTAATTAGTGCAGCTTCAATGTGATTTATTCTCTTTGAAATGGGTTTTTCAGCATGACATGTTTTTATTCTAAACCAAGAATAAAGAAAAATGCACTTTGATTTTATATGAGGGCAGAACTAAAGTTTGTAATGACTTTATTTTTTAGATGTTTTGGGGATTCACACCAATAAGTGAAGGATGAGGTCACAGTTAAATATACAAGGGTTTTTCAGCAAGTGACAGATTCCCAGGGATTTTCTGTGAATTAGAATAAAGAGTCATCGCTCATCTTCTCAGTAGATGTGCACTGATAATAAGGACAGGGCATTCTTGATCTTGGAAACTGTTGTATCAGTTATTCCTCATGAGTGGTTGCAGATTGCTCAGATGTCATTAAACTGTTATACAGCTTTTTGTTATAAGTGGGTCTTGTTATATGTTTTTTCTTTAGTGTTTCTATTTTTCTGTTTTCTTTTTTGGAAACTGCTGTTGAAGGGTTTTTATAAGAATAAATCAGGTACTGAATCACTGCAGGAATTTGAGTCCAAGGAGCCTCAAGGTGCTCTTGACAAAACAAACATACAAATAAACAAACATAAACCAAAAATGAACAAAACTGGACTGGACGATGTTCTGCATGGGCCAAAGATTGCAGCCCATGCCCAGCCCCAACCCAGTGAGGCCTGATATATTTTAGCCTTACCCCGCCTGCGATGACACCAATTAGGCTCCAACTGCTGCGGTTCAGTGACACTTGAACTAACTGGCTTAGACCTTACACGATATTTATCAGGATCCAGATAAGAAAACTTGATCGATTGCTTTTTGGTACAGCAGTCAGTATTTTAAACCATTAATATACCCATTTAAATAAAGGCATTTAAAACACCCATTACAGCCTACATGCTCTGCCTATAAATGTTTTTTTGTAAATGATGAACTGATTCAGAAGCTGCACATGACATATTTAGCACTGTTACTGCTTATCTGTTAGAAACATGCCTTAACATTATCCTTTAATTTCACGTGGTTTGACATAATAAACATCTGCTTTGAAAGTTGTGTGTGGACAAAAAAAAAATTGCATAAAATAAACACACAAGATGATAAAATATATGAAATAGTACAGGGCATTAAAATGCATGTTTGTAAGAACAGATTTTTTCTTGTGTTCCAAAATATTTCAGAAAAAAAGAGAGAGCATCTGGAGGACCCCTGCCTTGAGCTACAGTATTTGGTGTGTTGTGGCTGACTTTTTTGTTGAGCATCAGCTCCTTTACTTTGGAGATGTTTCACATTGTCTGGACACTGGGATATACCCTTCCCCGTAGGGACTGACTAAAGTCAGGGCTTGGAAAGTGCTGAGCAGCACAATTGTCATTTATGAAAAATGGAGACACAGAAGAGAGGGGAACAGAAATAGCAGGGGGGCTCGCACATAGTAAAAAGAGTGGCACATGTTGGCTTTCAGGGGTGTTCCTGTGTCTCTGGCCAGCAGAGCCACTATCAATCACCAGCGATTCTGTTATGTCAGGGCTTGTCCTACACACTGACCCCACCCCCTGAGCCTGAGACATCAGAAACAGGCAGGAGGTACATGGGAGTGGTGGTAAGAGGTGTAATACTCCAGGGGTACTGAAGCTGGTTTTACACAGTTTCTTATTTTGATACAGTAAATAGATACAGTTCATAAAAAGTACACTCCCTGTAAGTGTGTGACAGGAGGTCAAAAGACTGTGCAGCTAGTAACATAGCATACTAGCCCCAGTTTGTGGCTCCTGTGTTCTGCTATTATGCTTCAGTCATCTGTTTGAAAATGTAATATCAACAGTCTAAGTCTTTGTATAGATTGTAACTAATGTAAAAAAGTGTCTAGATGTAGATTTAGATGACTCACAGCAACATTATTCCTGCACTCAGTCCAACAATCTACAGACATGAAAAACAGTCTGCATATAACTTTGATAGCCATTTACATTCAGATAAAAGTTTAATAAAATAACAATAATGTTAGCTAACCTTTAAGTCTGAGTGCTGTCAGCGTACTTTAGGTGCCAGTGCTAGCTGGATTTTGCTTTTTCTTGTTTGATTATTGACCCTGTTATTGCAAGCTAACATTAAAAGCAAAGAGGTGTGCAGTGTGAATTCTGCTCATAGGTCTTTTTCACAGATAACATTTTGACATGTTAAAAAGCACAATGGTTAGACTGCAGGGTGCCTTTAGTGACAGCTGCTTGCTCAGAGTCCTAATATTGTTTGTTCTGGTTCTCTGTCACAGTGTTGTGGCTTACAGTAACACATAAAAAAAAAACAGTCCATGTTAATGTTATTAGTTACAGCTGTGATTTTTATACTATGACAAGTCTAAATGCCCGCTGCATAAAACATTTTTTTACAAAATAATTTTAATCAATGTATGCTTTAGTTTTAATTCATTGACAAAAAATTAACGACTTTCTTCAAGTTTCAAGGATGTTGCCTACAAAACTATGTCTAAAGAAAAAATCTTTTAACAACCTTTTTCCAACATGAAACAAAACTTAATGAAAAGAAACAATCAGAATGCAGACACACCTTAATTTAAAGTACTTCAGATTGAGTTAATTTACACTGAAATACATACTTTTGCCTTGGATTTGCACCAAAATATCAGTAAATTGTTTTTGAAATTTACTTTATATGATTTATGATGGGACAATGGGGATGCTGTTTGGGGATGCTGTTTACCATTACCAGTTTACCATTCTCACTAGCTTAATAGTAAATACCAAAAGAACATTTTGGCCACTTCAAGTGTGTTCTCCTAAAAAAAGCTCCCCATCCTTTAGTGTTATCTGTGAGAGGACGAGTGGTGAGAAAAAGGAAAACATCTTGATTCCTCCAACGCAGAGGTCTCGCCCCATGGTGAGCTGCAGAATGGAATGGTGGCATCATTCCATGCATTATTCAGGAACGTAAATTAACCCTGAGTAGGGATACTCCATCAATCAAGGGGGGCTGCCATAACAGGGTGCCGGCTGAGGGCATGCGGCAAGTGAAGGGGGGGAGTGCGGATGGAGGGTGGAATGCTGGGTGGAGGAGGGCTGGCTGGTGTGGCTGGTGGTCTGTCAGATGGAGTGTAATGGAGAGGGAGTCCGAAGTCACAACTAGAATTAGCCACCCACTATTTCAACAGGTGGCCCTGACAGTCATGCGTGGCATGTGGACAGGCTCAGGCAGAGGCGCTACAGTCTATGTAAACCAAATACTGTCTGAGCCCGTGTGGGAACAAAACAACAAGTGGATGAGGATTTGTGGTCTTGAGGTGTTGATACTACAGAATAATAGTTTAAAGGCACAATCTGTGACATATGTGCACAGAAATAGTGTCTGTTTTTCATATGCTCTGTCTCCGACTTATGTTACTCCATGATAATTCAAACTAATCCCAGTACATTAAAGTTTATTTTTTTCAACTTTAATAAACTTCAAATATTTGTTAGAGTTCTTCTAAGAAACCATTGTTTGGTTTCAAAATCTGAAGTACCCGACTTGCTCATTCTTCCTATCTGATATTAAAGACAGCAGAAAACACAAAAGAACTCTACACGTTTTGTTTAAATCTCTTTAGATTTCAATAAGGACTGGGCCACAGGATGCCACTACACTTGCAGAAAACTAAAATTAAATGAGTTCATTTTTTTTGGTTTAAAAAAAATGCAATTCATAAAGAAAAAATAATATTATATAATTATAATGACTAAATCAGTTGATTTAATCTTTCTCAGTGTGCTGTTTATAAACACTGTCAGAAAATTATTTCTTTTAGTTATTAACAGTTAACTGGTCAACCAAATTGTCAGAATGTCAGAAAATGTTGGCATTTTCTCTTTCTGCGATCATGGGTATGTTGACGTGTCATAAGATTCTTCCTCTTTCACTTTTCAATTTTTATGTTGAGCACTACAGTTAAGGTCCGGTTACGGTTTAGGCATAAGAATCACTTGATTAGGGAAAGGAAAAGATCATGTTTTGGATCAAAATGCAAACACTACTCATGCAACTAACATGGTTTGAAAGGTCCTGACGTCTTATTAAAAAACACCAGCCTTTATTGGCTGAAATGGGAAGGAAATAGTGGCCTTGGACAGAGGTGTGCTGCTTGGCTGCCATCTCGCCTAGCTCTCACAGGACCTTTACCCCCCCCCGCCAGTAATGAAATAGCTAGCTCATATACATGGAATCTGATTTACACCACTTTAATACTTGATCTCAATGTATAAAAGTTCATATAATACACACGTATAAATTTAATGTATCAGTGGTTTGCAGAAATGCTCAATGCCAAACTTTTGTTCTGAGCTGTAGCCAGCAAGTTTGCAGCACATAGAGTTTAATCCTCTTTCACTTTGCATCACTTTAAAGTAAATAAGGACAATAAGTCCTAAAAGTACTATGGGTGAATAATGGAGTGAGTGTTCTTGATATTCGTATGTCTTTGCAACTCAAGCCCAAACAATTTTAATTTATGAGGTGTGATCAAAATCCTCTGAGACTGTTTCTGTTGCACACATCAGAGCTCTGCACAGTGATGTGATCGTAGCAGGTGCAGGCAATGACCTTCATAAGAAAAAATTCCAAGTTACATCACTTGATCCTCATTAGCACCTGAGTTACATGTGTTTTTGTGACCACTGGCATGTGTGCATTTGCAGTTTCACCAATGATCTGAAAATTGGTTTTACAGCTACGACACAGAGATAAAACTTCATTTTGGGGGAACAGAAAGAAGTTTATGGAGCCAGTTTGTG
>JAPZDY010000010.1:1455415-1467518 GCA_029783645.1 Ctenochaetus hawaiiensis | reverse complement strand
GCAGAATTCATGGAGATTGGTTGAATTTTTGTTAATTGTTGCGATCGCAACATTGCGAATTCCTGGAGGGACTGAATACAGTAAATGTAGTAATAATACAATATATTCAATATATGGTGTCAAATATTACTTTGTTAACACTAAAAGTTATACATCATTGAAACACACTACTTTGTTGAGCACAACCCCCAACACTTGGAACTACAAGAGTGATGATGAGTTGTCAGGAAACTGCACAGCCGCTGCACTGAGCTGTTATTCACCAAGAATTAGATACAAGATGCTATTACAGGGACCCAGGGTAGCATCACTTTTTGCTATAGCAGTTAGCAGGGATAAAACATCAACATACTGTCACTTTATTTCATCGACTATGACCACTTCAGGCTCAAAACTCACATAATGTCTCGATAAAGCATGTTGAAAACTGAGTTTCTCAATCCTTTGTGAGTCCCAGGGATATCATGTGCGCTGTAATTTCTCCAGAAACCAGTTGGTTAACACCTTTCCTCTAATCTCCTCCCTGAGAGTTAGAAACTCATGGAGCTTTATGCTGCAACTCATCTGGGAGACATTTTGGACGATTACTTGCGTGGGATGTGGTAATGCAATTATATCTCCACACGCTGTGTTGCTCAGGGCTTGCTAGAATGACATTAGACTTGATGGATGCAGCTATCAGGCTCATTCTCATGATTGTCATGTGGCAGTCAAAAACAGTGACTTAAGTTTCCTCCCACACAGTCTTACGTCCAAAAGGAAGCCGTTACATTCACTTTGCACGTACTGAACTATGAGTGACGGATAATTTGAGCCAGATAATGAGGTAAATAAAAATAAAACAGAACAGTGATAATATTTGTAGACCTTCTGCTGTGTCATAATGAGCACAATTAATGAGATGCAACAAAATGTTAATTTTCTGCATCCTAATGAACTTAACCGACGACAATTATCAAGTCTCATTTGACGACTTCCTCTTCTTTGACAGCTTTTCCAGTACTGACTGCCGCTATAGCTCAGAGTTTGAGACCCCCCCCCCACCCAGCCCCCCTACCCTTCAATGGCTGATATTTTCATAGGCAGCTCTCACAAATTCCAGCAAGAGTTAGATCACAATTTGTTCCAGATTGTCTGTGCGGCAGTTTGTCGGAGGAGCAGTTTAAGGCAGCTATTTTGCAAACTTGGGTCTCTCCTCCAGCACTATGGGAGGTTTGCCACAAAGCAGCCGAGCTGTTTTGTGTGCACTCATGGGTCATTTTGAAGTTCTTTCTCCTTCTCCCACACAAACACACACACGCACACACAAACACACAGAGAATTAAAAACATGCTTTATTTTGGTCCCTTTTAAACAAATAAAAAAACAATATGATCATGTTTTTCTTCAGATTTGGGTGTTTAATGAGTTTGGCTTGATGTTAGTGGCACTGTGTCTTTATTGTTTGACATTTTTGGGTACCAGTGATCAGTAGTAGTCATTACTACAGTCTTCATGTTCAGTGTATAGTAGCATTGCACATACATACAGAGGATAAGACTTATGTTATTTTGTCTTTTCCATATTATAAAAATGCATTCTACTAAAAAAAAAAAAAGGCGTGTCTATGGAAGCCTTTGTTATCTTTTATGTCTTCACCATAGAGCTTCACTGTTGTCCAAAGACTTAAAAATCCATCAGTAGGCTACATGGGTGCATCAAGTGACATGATCCTTCACATTGTTTATTTTTTAATTTTCACAAGCACACCAAATATGACACAAATCAACTACTAAAAACTGCCCCAAGTAAATACATTACTTCCTCCAATTTCTTTGCTAAAATGAAAGTGTCCGGATGCCTTTTTAAAAAAAAACATGGCTGTGGTATTTGCGTGTGCTTTGTCCCTACTGTTACATACAGGGCAGAGAAGTCAGGAAGAATTGAGTATTGTTGTTTTTGGTCTTCATATGAGACTTTTTCAGCTATATATTTGTTATAGATAAGGCAATCAAGACATTTTTTTTTAAAAACAACATTAAATCCACACTGTTCTGGATGCAATTTCCTGATTTGGATTTTTAAAAAAAATATGTTTAAACAAGACAGTAAAAGTTGGATTGCTGTACTAGTCTGTCAAAATGACAACTTAATTCAACAAAATGAGGATATTAGAAACAGGTGAAATAATCCAACCCTACTGGCAGATTTTCTCTCCATTGTTTTAAGAAAATAAGATTTTCATGGTTCAACAGACAAAATGTAAACATGGAGATTTTTTTGTAGTGTATTCCAAAGAGAAGGCCTGAAGCACATGATATTCTCTGTGTAGGATGTTGTCTTTTTTACCCCAGGAAAAAAAAAAATTACCAGACACTTTAAAGGGCAACTATAAAGCTTTCATAAATTATTTAATTAATTTTTGTTCTATAAAGAGCAATAAAATGGAAATGTGTTTATTAGCAAATGTCCCAGATTGTTGCAACAAATTCCCTTAACAACCTGCAAATAAATTACAATTGGAAGTGAAAGCTACACAGAGCAGCAGCTCCTCCACACTGTGCAGCTGCCAATAGTCACTGACTCCCAACAGTCCTGCCAACTGCTGCTTGTCCCTTCTCCCTGGCAGACTCGTCTTTTTAAGGCCCCTCGCCACTACAGCCTTTGAACACAGCACAGGCTGCAGGACACACTGTACCGACAAGATAAACATGCCGCATATTCAAAAGTCACGATGAAATTAATTTATGTCTTTTCATCTTTTGAAATTACTCTGTTAATTTCATGTGTGTAACATCATTTATTGCATTTTTACATTCCACTGGACAGTTTTATTCATCCGAAAATTTCTCTCATGGCCACAAAAACAAGGCTGCTTTTATCTTGACTTGTTGCCTTCTGATCAATACCGTCTCTATGTCTTTGATTGCTGAGCCCATACACACATGAAGTCTGGATTTAAGCGGTTTTGGTACCGAACCATAGATATTGCCAGCGGGTGGATCTGAACTCTGGGAGAACATATGGGGTCAATTAGGCAGAGTTTGCTCCTGGATGGAGTTCAACTGATCCACAATAGGGACCTGCAGAATAGGTGGTCTCAGGCCATTTGGCAAGGCAATTGTGGGCAGCCTGTGAGTTAGCGACATGAAAGTATCAGGTGTTAGCCAGCAAATGATCCAGGAAAGGTGAGGCTGGGGTAGCAGATTGGCTGGCTCAGGCCTCGTGTGACCAGTGTTAGCAGATAGAGAGGAGAGGGAGAGGAGGGTAACCATGCATGATCCACTGCTCTTCAAAAACACAATATATCAATGCTCTGCTTAAATACACTTAGAAAGCAACTATTATTTCCCAATTGTGAAACTGCAAAAAAAAAAGTAACTGATTATTATTTGATACTGTTTAAGATAAAATATAGTTTTAATGAAGCAGGTTTTATAGGTGTCATTTTTTATACATATAAGTCAGGTTTAACAAAAAATATCAAAAATATGAAAAGAAGAAAAGCTACAAACAAGTTGAACTTTAGCTAAGTTTCTTTTTTCCTATATATGCATTTCATATTTACAGGTTCCCAGAGATACATAATCCAAGAATAAGGTCATATTTTTTGGCTTCTCATCATACATTGCATACATACATGCATTTTCACTCATAGACACACACGCTCCTGTTGACCATACCAGATTAACCAAACACTTTTAGATAAGGCTAATTTAAAAAGGCACACCTTAAAAACACACTGAAGCTACAAACACATCAAGTTCAACTCCTTAAAGAGCTGTACAGGAGAAATGTGTGAGATATGGGGCAGCGTATCACTAGAGTAACCACTATCTACTGTTCACCATAACCTTGGCTGGACTGTTTTTGGCTAGTAGCTTGCTTGCTCAGTTAGCCATGAAACTAGTAGCCCTTTTGGCTGACCAGTCTGGACAGGGAGTACTGGAGAATGTGTTGGTGCTTACACTGCAGACAACAGAGGCTGTGTTCAGTGAACGCAGCCAAACCAAGACTGAACACAGCCTCTAAGATGAAGTGAGGCCAGTTTGACAACAGAGATAATGGTACTAAAGTGATCTACAGTGGCTCCAACCACGACTGTAATTTAGGGGCTACAAAGACATGGCACTTAGCATGCTAACTCCTCTAGATATGTCTGCAGCACAAAACACAGATTGCTTTAAAAATTCATCAGAATTATAACTTCTTTGCTTTTTGTTAAAATTATTTGGTTATTTTTTAAATCTTTTAAAATAATGTAGTGCCATATCTTTCACTTTTCCTCTGTAAACTACACAATGACTCTATCAGTGCAACAGGAGAAGCAATATTGCTATACTTAATTACCAGACAAAGGTACCCTTAGTATTGCTCCAGATAAAGCTGAAAGCTCATTTTCATATGTGGAACCTGGATGAAATTGCCATTTGCACAGGTTAAGGTGGCAAAAACTTTGACAGCAACAGTAATAACAAAACCAAACTGACTCTTATTAGAATTGACCAATGTTAGCAAGTCTGCTAGGATGACATATGACAAATTTGGAGCTACAGAAAACCATGTTTCTCCTCTTACAGTGAAAGTAAACTATCTACTCTCTCCCTTACTTGTACAGGACCAATTTGTCCACTGAATGCAGAGTATAAAACAGGCTATCAATCCTCCACTTGATAACATGTCAAATAATTTGAAATCCCCAAATGCAGAGTGAAACTGGGATTAGTAACTGTAATCAATACTTGCTCTAAAAAATATTGTTATCAGATAAGATAAGATATACCTTTGTTAGTCCCACAATGGGGAAATTTGCATTGTTATGATAATATAATATAATTTGCTTTGTTATATTATGTTGTTGTTGTTTAACTGGCTAACACTAGAGACTGTTCACTTCATTTCAATGGTCTACCCTTGAATTCTGCAGACAACTGACAACACTATTGATGTGGAATAATTTAAAACACACACAGTAGTATTATACATTTTTTCATATTGTGGTTGAATGTATTTTAAGCCAAAGCTATGTTAAACCCACATAATATCATACACATGGCATGTGGATCTAAAGTTGGCTGGTTGGTGTTGCATTTAGGTAAACCTAATTTTGAGTGAAACATGATAATATATTCCATGAGACTTCAGCTGAGGTTAAGAGCTTGTTCTTGGATCTCGATGAAGCCCGATGACATAGAGTCTGAGCGAAAAACACACAACTGCACGGTCATATCCGTAAATAAGGCCCTCAGAAGAAACACACTTGAAGCTTTTAAACTCTCTTTGGTTTCTTTTTGGTTTCTGAGTCATGCACAGTGTAAAGTTCAAACTGTGCTTTCAGGGCATAAAGTGATTCAAAACCACAGTTTACAGTTCCCAGCAAAGCCATCCATCAGAAAAATGAAACCATGGTTTGAGCTTTTCAAATATTCACTTTGGTCTGCAGGATGAAGTCACAAGTTGTCTACATGTTGTGTAAATTGGGCAGTCACAGTGGAAAATAGGCATGGATAAAAAAAAATAATAAAAAAGAAGGAAATAAAAAAAGAATAAAATGGCTACTCAGCAGAATCAAGGAATGTCAAAACAGACAAAAAAATCCCTGTGAGCTGTCTACCATGAAAAATTACACTGGTGAGCACAGGATAGACGTTTGATTGATCTTTTTTATTCCACCGTTTATGTTATGGTTTGTGAACATGAATTGGACCTCATGTTTGTCCGTGCAAGAGAAACTTTATAGGTGTAATATGGAAACCAGAGGTTGTCATTAAGTC
Source organism: Ctenochaetus hawaiiensis (assembly GCA_029783645.1). Classification (NCBI taxonomy): domain Eukaryota; kingdom Metazoa; phylum Chordata; class Actinopteri; order Acanthuriformes; family Acanthuridae; genus Ctenochaetus; species Ctenochaetus hawaiiensis. The sequence goes on along the minus strand of JAPZDY010000010.1, from coordinate 1,461,765 downwards.
AAACTGAGTATTTTGAAAGCTGAAATACCAATCATGTAATTACACACAGACTCATTTTAAAGGAAATGTCTGGTTTGTTACAGTTCCAGTCGTATTTGTACAGTTTTGGCCATCGTGGAATACCCAGGAATCACAGCCCAGGTTAGCAAAATGTCATTTTTAAATGAAAGCTACTTAAGTATCAGCCCTGGCTGGTTATCTGTTTTTATCTGGTCATGTGCTCCTGTCTAGTACATGACCTTATAATTAAATTCTAGTTTTAGGAATGTTATCACTCTTGTTGCTATATTGTGTTCATGTGGAGCTTAAAATGGAGAAAGTTGTGTGAAGACGAAATTACCCACAACTAACACCAGACTCGATCTTTTCATGCCAGTCTGCACTATGGATAATTTTGGCCCAAGGTTCAAGTAATCTGCTAATCCAGCCCTGATTATTCCCTAGTTATCTTTCCCAATATTGGTATTTCATGCTAAAACAGGAGTTGAAAATTTGAGTTGAGAAAAAAGTTTGGAGAAGGAGAAGCCACATTTAAATTACACTAAAAACACTACCGAGCTGGCAAAAAATACTTTCCTTTTAATCAAAAAAGAAAACCAAGCAAAAAACAAGTCAATTTAACAATTTATGTTCCTTTTAACCTTTATGGTGTTTGTATTAAGTTTTGTGCTTGTTTATTGAATTTTTTATTCCCTATTTGTTGCTCAGTAAAAAAGTCTAATAAAAATAATCAGTTTCAACTTTTGACCTGCTGCTCCTACTGTGTTTGTGCAAAACTTTCCTGTAGATCAGGAAAACTTAATACGTTCTTTATTTCAATTGCACTCCCTCCTGGTTTTTCTTTCCAAAAAGCTAAATCTATCTGAAGCTCTTTGGCTTATGACACATTAATATGATGCATAACGAACTTGTGGTTCCTCTTGTGTTATGGCCTTGGGAGCAGATTAGTCTTAATTGTTTAATAGAAAAAGAGAGAGGATATTTTGGCAACCATTGGTTTACATAATCCTGATCAACTGCTCGCTTGACCTGTCTGATCATCCAACTACTTAAGTTTCTGGCTCCATATCGATATTTTCCAAAATTTTAGCCATGACTTTTGTGAGTACAACAATATTTTGACTGAAAAACAAAGCTCAAGTTGTAATGATCAAGGTTAAAGTAATTATAAATGCAAAGGTCAGTTTAAGTTGAAGGTTAAGTTATGAGTTTGACCGTAATGGCTGTAATATATCTCTTGCACATTGTTGAACTGGGCACAGTAGTGACTCATTAAATCAGTTGTCACTTAAACCACACACATGAGATCACACTATGTGACCTCTGATCATCATGTAGCATCTGTGTGAATTATGTGTCGCCTCTGAAACATTCCACAGTTGTAACATCTGGCATTTTACTACAGTTAAGCTGTGAACACTGGAGAAAATGTCGAAAAATAACCATTTTCTATGTGAAAAAATGGCGTTCTCTTTATTTTGGGGGGTGACATTTTCCTCCTCATGCATCATTTATACGCCCCCTAGAAAACAGCAGATGGGAAAAATGGAGACAGAGGAGATGAAATTATAAAATACCAGCCCTGTTTGGATTAAAGCTTGTGTGTGTGTGTGTGTGTGTGTGTGTGTGTGTGTGTGTGGAATGGTACCTCTCCTGTCTGATTTTATCTCTTTCTATCTGTGTGCAACTGCATGTGTGTCTATGTGTGCGTGTGTGTGCGTGAGAGAATTTTTCGGTTGCATCTGAGAATGTCACAAATGTACATGAATGGAAACAGTGGGGCATTCCAAGCAATGTTGCAGGTCCAGGGGATAATTCTGCCTTTCAACTGCTTCCCATTTATTCCATAGCTGCAGCACTGTCATCTCACCCTGGTCAAGATGAAAAGCATCGTTGTGTAAAGAAATTGAAATGAAAATCCTTCTGGACCCAGCAGGATTGGGGGGGGTGGGGGTATTATCTATGACTCAATGGCACTTCCCTGGGATAAGATCTAATTCTGGGAGGAAAATTTCTTTATATGGCCACCTGCTGTCATCAGCTTTGTCCCAGGATCACAAGTTGTTCTGGGTGACCGGGCTCGGGACACGGCGAGAGGAATGCACTCAGCTCCCCGCTGACATTTAGATCTCTTTATTTTCTCTTTCATTCAGCCTAGAGCTGGCTGAGAGAGGGATGGGGGGGTAGTTGGGGAGGGGATGGGTCCTGGATGAGGGTCTGAGGTATAGAAGGAGTGGGTCCCAGGAGGCTGGAGCACAACACCAGCACCACCCACACTTCAGCAGCAACATGAGCACCATGACAAACTGCATTCAACAGTTCTCAAATTGTGCAGCAGAACACACATAGTGGGATAATTAACAACAGTCTGATCTGCTGTCATCCTCTTAATCTGCACCTGGGCGTGTATTCTCATTAAAAAGGCTTTGCTTCTTATCCCATGGCCAACCATCCCACCACATTTAAGCTACGTCTTGTTACAAACAACATACCAGACATGTAAGCCTTAGCAAAACTAAACAAAAAAAAAAGAAAGAAAGGAATTTGATTTTAAAAGTTTTTTTTTCAAAATATTACTTAGTGTTGTATGAAATGCTGCAGTGTAAGAAATAACTTTTGCTTTAAGTTGCACTAATAATTTTTACTTTCAGCTCAATATGAATGCTAACAGGTATGCTAACTATTTGTTTACATGTTAGGCACAACATATTAAAAATGCAACGATATGACAATGTTGTTTTTGCAATTTATTCTTCTGCTTCTTGTTGACCAAATAACAAACTGAAAGTAACAGTTAATGAAAGAGCCACTTAAATACATGAGGATCAGTTTACTAATCATGTGAAGTCATTCTCAACAGTTGCATAAAGTCCTATCTGAACTCAATAAAAAACCTGATGCTGATGTCATCAGTGACACCTCATCACATAATCAGGGTTATCTTAGCCTGGAGATGGAAACAAACTGCCGTTGTGGAGATCTAAGGTGTAGGCGTTTATTTACAAGACAGGGAGAGTCTGAGAAAAGTTGTTGCATCATGGTAAGATTATAATCCTGCATTATTGTAGGATCCAGTGTCTTTCAAAGTTATTTCATACAAGAGAATCAAAGCAGAAAAAAAAAATCTTGCCTTGTACTGCTTCAATTTTGACCTCTCTTTTTAAATTTGTCCCCTAATTTACAGAACAGCAATACTAAATCACTGGAGAGGCCCTTTAATCTACAAAGTGACAAGGAAATAAAGTTGAAAGTAAAAAGTAGCATACTTTGACTTTGCTCTGTCCTTCATCATAAAGTAGCATCACCACTGTCTTTATTTCCCTCTGAAAATGAATAAAAGAAACACAATCACACAACTGATGCTTTGTATTGAATCAACTGGTGGTCGCGCAGCAGACAACTTACTTATCATTCAGCTCTTTTCGGGGAAGGGGAGAGGGGGGTCTGTCGGTCTCAGTGAGCCTCTTGTGTCTCTGCAGCAGAACAATAGATCCTTGCAAAGAAGTCAGCTCAGAGCCAAGAGACAAATCTCACCAAAAGACACCTTTTGTTTCTGCTCAAACCAAATCTGCTGCTCCGTGCCACATAATTGATGGCCAGGCGTATGTTTCTCTTTTCTTCTTGGGGCTGAATGGGAACTGTACTGCCGCCATTTGTCTTTCCCACGCATGTCATCACAAGACAGGCTCTATATAAAGTACAGCCTCGTAATTCATGCTGTTGTTGAAACTGGTAGATATGATCTTGTTGAACATAAAAATATCAATGTATATATAAACCGAAGTGCTGCTGGGTTGAAAGCGCTGCCAGCTGATTACAGGCTTAAAAATATGGAGCTTTTTTCTTTCTCTATCAGAAATAATGCCACCATCCATCTGTGCGGGCCACAGAGACACGACATCTGAAAACAAAAAGAGATATCTGAATGTTGGTAGCTGGTTGCTGTGGAGGTTTAGCCTGCTTGTGATTGGTTTTAGGGCCTTCAGACAAACACCAGAAAGGACATCAGCACAGCAAAAGAGAGGGATTACAGTAAATATTGACTTTGTGCAGAGAAGGATAAATATCATGTTAAGAAAAAATGTAGTAATGTCAGATTTTTGACTATAACATTTATGAACATTTCACTTTTTTCTTGGAATTTGAAACTTTGCAAAACATTTTATAGAGCTCTATTTGTCCCTGTAACACTGAGGATATTTTTCAACCACGAGACTAAATTTCTAAGCTATTTTTTTCTTTAGCATTAAACAGTGATGGAAAATGTGAGGCACAGGACCAGTGGTGCAGCTTATGAACAGGCCAAGCAGGGAACAGCTTGGGGCCCAGGGCCGTAAGGGGGCCCCTGAAGGCTGACAAACTTTTCTCAACAGAAATATCTCAAAACATGGCAACCGCAGTGACCACAAGCCCCTCTCACTGAAACAACCTATAAACAATTTGCAATGACATCTCAGTGGGTAACTTTCCAAAAGAGGCCTCATGTCATTGCCCTCTGTCATCAAACTTGCATGATTCTATAGTGTATATAGTGGCAGGATGTACTTTGCCAAACTATTACCAAATTCTGTCCAACTTTATATATATATATATCATGTAGACAAGATTATAACTAATCTCTGTCCAAATTTTTTTTAAATACAGTTTTTAGTTGTTTTTGTTTTGCAATTGAAAATTCTCGAAAAAAACATAAAATCCAACTTTATCATGAAATGCTGTAAAGCAGCAAATCTGTGTGTCTGGTCTAACCTCACGTTTAGAAATTTAACCTTACTTGGCATTTTAAAACAAAGAGGCAGCACCAGCCTCACTGCTAGTAAACTGCGCGTTTAACATAACATAACTCAGCGAGGCCCTAAGATTTTAAGTTCATGCAACAGATGTCAAGTATAAAAACTTCATAATTGGAACTCATAACTACTTAGTGAGAAAGTGTTTGACTCTGACCTGTCAAAGAATGTCTGCCATCCTCAGAAGCTGCCGCATAGTGGTGAGCGCTGTAACTGCAGACTGTGTGACTAACACTCTAAAAACGTTAACATGAATCTAAACAATTTCATCTTGATATGTTTGTTTTCAACTTTTTAATGTAGGAAACATTATTATAATAACATCCCATCAACTATTTATTTTTCCATTTTCTCTCCTTGCTGGCTGAGTAGCTTCTGATGAGAAAAATGGACTTTGTGGTGAGAGGATTTTCTCATCTGCTTTATGCAGAAATTTAAATATGTAATCATCTGGTACTGAGTAATGATTTAGTAATCAGAAAGTTTAATTGATGTCATGTTGATCTGGTAACTAACATTTCAACGATGGTCCATCGTGTTCTGACATCCAGATTGTCTCTATTAGCTAATGTCAGGTTTGTTTTGGGCATCAAATCTACCTTCATTTCAAATCCAAAGACACAAATTAAAATGTTATTTTTCAAATGGTTATAAATGAACGAAAAGGAAATTGAGCTTCATTTAAAATGTACACTCCAGTAAATTCACATTTGCTTTGGGTGTCTGTATGGACATTCCAAAGAAAAATCACCAGCCGCACTTTTTTTTTTCACCCAGCGGGAGTTGGATCAGGTTTTTTTTTGTTCTGGGCCAGTTCCTGTGCTGTGCATTAAACACTGCCCTGTGTCAGTTTTTATTGAGCAATCTCAACTAACCATAGCTATCACCACTGCAATGGATTGCAAACTGCTTCAAACATGGCGGAAGAACTTCACGTCTCTAACATGACTCTGTTACTGTCCCTTCAACTCAAGAACCAGCACTTCCAGAAGAACCAACCGGGCAGGAGCAGATTTCTACCATTATGCTGCAACTCTTGTCAAGTAACCGAAATCAGTTTAACTGGAAATTTTATTATCAATGTTTTTTTTTTTTGAATATCCATGGACAAAGGAGGTACTGGGTGTTTTGCATTAACAGATTTTTAACAACAGCAAGCTGACTGTGCTCCACTGCAAACATCAGTGGTGAGTTTGAATGTATTTTTAATAACAGGGTTGATTTGGAAACTATGCTGACTTTGTCACGTTCTGTGTGGCCTCGGCTAAAATTAATGCTCTTTCTCACTGTGCCTCAGTGGCATATTTTATCTGCTGTTGATATATTTTGACACTTAAGCTATTATGGTCTGGGTAGACTAACGTGCCACTTAAGGACATATCTGGAAAATGTGGACTTTTTTTTTGGTGTTCTTTGTGTTTGTCTCAGCTCTCTTTTTTTTCTCTTTTGTGGTTTGTTAAGTAGCTAGCTTTCTCTCTCCCCTCTGTGTGTGTGTCTGTGTGTTTGTGTGTGTGTATTTGTGTCTGAGGAGAGTAATACTGAATGTTTGTAGGATGGGTG
>JAPZDY010000010.1:1398896-1426460 GCA_029783645.1 Ctenochaetus hawaiiensis | reverse complement strand
AACTCTCATTCTCAATTTTTTAAGTAACATGAAATCTGGTCCCAAATTAGAGTTAGAGTTAGTTAGAGACATAAAAATTAGAGTTAGAGTTAGTTAGAGACATAAAAAGTGTGAAAATATTGTACAGTCATCCTTTATTGCCTTTGTCATGAAGAGTGGTGGATACTAGAGGTTGCTACATGTAAGTGCTTATAGTGGTTGCAACCTGGAGGTTTGGACTCTCAAGAGAGTCACAAAATATTCTAGGAGGATGTTTTATGATTCATACAGTGGAAGCAATAGTTATCTTCTTAGTATATAACAAAAACTATTTGTTGTACTTTTAATCCTCATTTTATATTAAAAAAATTGTGCTTTAGTTGATGCATATTTATTACTACACTTAATACTTTTATAACCCTTTAAAGACTCCCATCAATGAGAATTAACTTAACATATCCATATGGTTAATTTTTATATACTGCAAACATGTGATCGCAGTAAGCATTAAATGCCATGCCAGAGCATTACTGTCTTGGAACTGCAAGGTACTGCAGGGCATCAGAGGAGTAGCCAGGGGTAGCTACTTATCTGTATTTGCAAGCTGAGTCTCAGTATTTTCAAAACCAAGGCGGACTGCATTTGCTGATGAGGTCTGTGTGTTTGATGAGCAGAGCTGAAGCTACAAGCGAAGCTGCAGGTGTAGAGTTACATCTAAACCTTCCTGCCAGAAGGTCAGTCAGTGCTAATGCATGCTATGCAGCCAAACATTGTTAAACCCATAGAACTTATCTGAGATTCTAGTGGAGATCAACGCCGCCGAGCCAGGTCACATCACCTTGTTGACCCACTTAGGGCAAAGGCAAATCAGGCTTTTCTGAGTTTGTTGTTCAGGTCTAAAAAGAGGGGCGATGGTAATGGTGATGATCTACAGACATGTTTTGCTGTTCGTGGAGCCATATCATTACAAATGACACAGTGGAAGAATCATGACAGCTGCTCTGCAGAGGAATGCATCTTGTATAAGATGGAGCTGAAGAGGCAGAATACCTGTCTGTGTGTCTCCCCCCGCTCCGTCTGGCCATTGAAGAGACGTCAAAACAAATCTGATCACAGTCTGTAACCTTAGCTAAGCATAATGGACTTATTCCTGGTAATTTAACCTCTCTGGTGTTCATACCTGTTAAGCACGCTTGAAGAAATAGCTGATTCTAAGCATCAGTCAAGACAGGGAATTGCACTCAATCCTCTTTGTTATGCTAAGCTTTTCAAGCAGTAACTGCTAGCTATCAGGAGACAATTTCTGTCTTCTTATGCCCATGGAAGCTTGTATTTTTGGGCAGGTTTCCATAGCTATGTTACATGGATTCCAGAACCTTGAAAATTGCTCATATTTCCTTCCACCTCCTGTCAGTATTTTCTAACTTTTTCTCCTCTTTGTGTACCTTCCAGGCACGAGAGAAAGTAACCACCTCACACAGCTGGCCTATTATCATATGAATCCAGTTGTCATTATAAGATATTAGTGTGGAAAATATGCAGGTGCTGAAACTAAATATTAATGCATTTCATTTTAATAACACTGTTGCAGTCAAATCCAGATTGTGATGAACTCACAACAACAAAGTTTGTATCATATCATGTTTTTTACAATGCAGTGGTTAGCTAAGTTGACTGCAGTGGGCTCTGACCACAGCTCAGTATTCATGTTGCACACTTCAGAACCTATTATACAATACTATCAGTCATTAAGATGTTGTAAAAAAAAGTGCTAGATTATTATACACCTCTGTAAACATAATGTAATGTGTACCTTTAGTCACAGGTTTGGCTGTTTTCACTGTTCACTGCCCATTTAGAGAAGAGTTCTTGGATCAAATTTGGGTGCTGTGGGTGTTCTAGGTAATTTCAGTGGAACACTTGACATGCAAGCTGGTGGCGTGGTAACCAATGTGTCCAAGCCCTGATTAGCATTTGAGAGGAGGAGGTCGTTCAGAGGGGGCTGGAGTCAGCTGTTAAAAACCCCAAAATTTCTCAGGCTGCAATATGGTCTGACTGCATGCCAGCATTTATTCTGCACACTACAAAACATACTAAACATCCTGTCATCTAAGCTATAGATTACAAGAAACATTTAGTGAAAGTGTAAAAAAGTTAAAGAACAAGGCTTTATACATTTGAGATTCAAATGGTTTAGCGACAGCCTGGCCGTCAAGAGTCTCTCAGAAACAGAATTAGGTCTGTATTTTAGAGGCATTTTGACAACTGGAGGCAAAAGGGTTTTTGAAATTGATCAAAGGACACTTGTGTTTGGGATTATGGACAAAAATGAACAAACTGCAGGAATTCATTTTCTTTGCAACACTGTGTTACTTTTAGCATCGAGCAGCTAGCTTGCTGTCATGTTTTAATGTTTTTTTAGGCAATAGTAACCATATAGATTTCTAATATGTAGTCAGTTTATCCAAACAACATCTGTTTGTAAAACTGCTGCAACATTTTTCAGACACAGGGAGCTGCAGCTTACAGGATGAGAGCAGGTTGTCATCTGTCAGTCCTGCATTTTCATCCCTGGCAGAAAATGATCCAGTGAATTGATCTGTGCAGATCTTTGGTGATTGAACACTGGTGCTGATGTATCTTAGTCTTATGGAAGATAAACCTAACAGATGAAGTGGCTGTAGTCTGAGTTGTTGTTAACCTGTCATTATTCAACTTCTCTAGTCCACTTTCTTGTCTTGTTCTGCTAGCATTTTAAGCTTAACACCCCCTAATGTCATTATGATTTGTTTTTTAAAAAAAAATTAACAAGCCAAGGCACTTTTTTCCTCAATAGCACATTATTTATATGTACAGCCAGATCTGTTAGATTAAACACTACACTCACACTGTTGAAATTCATCTAACAGTCGGGCAGGTAAATGATACACACAGAATACTGCATGGTGTACTGCAAAAGTATCTGAATTAATACACAGTGATGGTAAGTGGTGACTGCTCAAGTCTGTGTGAGCTGACCAATCAGAGCAGGCTGAGAGGGAGAGTTTCAGACAGAGGGTGATGTAGCAGTGTACAGTATGAGAGACAAAGTGTAGTAAATACCTAAATTACAGTTTGAACCTTCAAACAGGCATAATATGGCCTTTTAAGTGACGCTGCTGCATTCTTTTTTCTTAATCTTAGTGTAATGCTTTTATTACTAGTACTAGTAGACCAAGTGGCTATAGTGGCCTCAAAAAACAGACAACAAATACGTCTCAATAATACCCTTCACCCAGGCAAATGCCTGGAGTCCTTGAGGCCATAAAGCGCAAAGCTAAATTTGTGGTCTTAATGTGCAAGGCTAGAGGATAAGAGGAGGACTGGAAAAGCTAATAGCCAATTCTTTCAACTAACAAACTGCAGGCTGTGAGTTCAAATTGAATTGTTCTATCTGTCCAAATGAACCCAGATGAGAAAAAGGTTCCAGAGTTTTAACAAAACAAAGCTAGGGGCAAACACACTCTCTCCGAAGAAAAGATAACCAAACACCATTTGATACAGCCAGTTGTCTCAATTACACACTTTAGCTGTCAGCATTCCCACACGTCTGTATTACAACATGACAAACTAATCAAGTACCATGGGAACAGGGTGAGCCTGGGAGCCATCTGCAGCCGTATGGAGGGTGGGACTGAGCAAAGCTATTCTATTCTCTGCGTCTCGTTCTGTTTCTAATAACTCATCAAGTACCGTCCTGCAGGCCTCCTGAGCTGTTAAGCTCTGTTCAAACATGATCTTTGCCATGTTGGTGATTTGCAGGACAATTGGCTCACTAGGGATGTGAAAAGGTCAGGCTGAGGTGCTTGTTCAGTCCCCCTATGTTAAAGCTGATACACAAGCAGTCCTAATCTCCCTCAGACCATGCTACTGGCCACCTAGCTGGTAATAGGAAACTTTGCTGCATCACTTTCTCCCAGAAGAAATGAGGCCTCCTGGTCTGGTTTGGGCTCAACAGGGGTGAGCTGCAGTTTGTTTGGTTTCAGTTCTAACACACCAGTCATTAAGGTCAGTTAAGTGATTTAGACAGACACCAGAAAGTCAGTCATATGGTCAAACCCATTAGTCCACCACTTTGGTCCACACAAATATATATCAACATATACTGGATGCATTACAATTCAGCAAAGACATATATTGTTCATAAAAGAAGAATCTCAGTGACTTTGGTAATCCTGTGATGTTTCCTGTGGCTCCATCATCAGGTCAAAATGTTACCTTGGTTGATGACCAAATACTTTAAATTTGTGTAATAACAGTACCATCAGCTTCAGCTGTATTTTGTATTTAGGGCTTAAAAAAAGGTTGGCATGTTGACAAGCTAAACCAGTGGTTCTCCAGCTTTGGGCTGTAAATAGCCACTAAGGGGGAGTGTGGGTGACTTATGGAAAGGTATGAAATGACACAAGTTTGAAAGGGTATGAACTATTTAGGGAAATTAGACAAAAAATTTTTGATACTATTTTGTGGACCTTATTTCACAGAAATGTAACTTGGATTTATAAAATTCTACCCTTTTCATCAGTTCCTTCTCCTTTACAGTTGTTAATGATTGATAAAAATTGTGGGGTAGGGGGCATGAACTTTTTTTCAACTCCTAAAGGAGGGTGTGCCAGAAAAGATTTGAACATCACTGCACTTAACCAAACCTTGGCTAATAAAGATACAAATTAACTACTAAATGAAAAGACTAACTACAAATTGACTCTGAACTAGACAAAGTTTTGGGACAAGTCAGACTCTTAAGAAGGATTACAAAAACAACACTATGTTAAAATTTACCAGTGGTATCAAAACATGAACATGACAGTTGTAAGATAAAAGGTCATGACTAAAACACAGTGAAAAACAGTAACTGATAACATCTTAGCATTGCTTTTGTAAGTATGTAAGCATGCTGACATGTAAGCATGTTTGCATGTACTTTAAAGCACTGCTGTGCAGCCTCAAAGCTTCAAGTGTGCAATAGAAACTGTGTTTTTTTCTTTATTTTATGTAAATTTATTTAATTACTTTTAAGTACCATTTAATCCTTATTTTATTTGGATAAAACACAAGAGCAATGATGCACAACTTTACCTTGAGCGTTAATGTTTTAATCACTGCACAGCTGCATTGCGACCATGTTTGAAATGAAACATCTATAGAATAAATAGCTCTATATTCAGGACTCTGCATTGAGAAAATAAAAGAAACAGGTTAATGCATAATTTAAAACATAGCAGACTTTTGTGTCATTCTTATGATAACATAACTTGAGCAAGAAAGGAGTCATCACTGTGCTGTTTTTGAAAAAAAATCCCATCAATCTCTTGTCAAACTCTGTGGCCAGTTCATGTACTTATTTTTTTACTGTTACTTGATTAAGTGTTGATGATGTTTGACTTTGTATTGCAAATTTATTTCCTATGTTTTCGCTTATCTGTTAATGTCAAATAACCTGTTGCAGCCACTGCTGCAACCCGCAACTAGTTGACCCAACCTTTTTGTCAAAGGAAATACCTCTGTTGCTCCAAAGCAAAAATGCAAAAATGTGTAGATTAAATTAATTTTATACTACTATTATCAAGAGTTATATTGGCCAGAAGCTTCTTAGCTAACCTACTGCAACAAAGCTAAATTTGATGTACAGTTGACACAGTAAGTGGAATCAATCTTCCATTTTCCTTTTCTGGTATGAGCAACATTTCCATGAGATTAGAAAAGAAAAGCTGCTGACATACCACATAGCTCTGTGTGTGTGTAAGCATGTATGTATTTCTGTGTGTGAGTATGCGTTGGGGTTGCATCATCAGTGCCCTAAAGAAAAACTGATTATTGCCTCTGCAGTTCATTCTTGACTGAGTGTGACATCAACAAGCAAGTCTAGAGCTGTTTACCGTAGTAAAAGAATGATGAACAAATTTACCTTTAAAAGATGTATCCAAATAATAATGGAAAAAATTAAGTTGCAGCCAGAAGGTTCAGTTTAGCTCCAGCTGGCATCAAGTAATTATGACGACATACATTGTAAGCTTAGACTTGTCTATTTCAATAAAACTGTATCAACCCAGATGAAGATAATAATCATCAAATTTGTGACAGTAGAGTAACGTATGAATTTGCCAACACTGGAAAGGGCAAAAACAAATCCAGCTGTTAGAGCCCTATCACCTTAACAGACCCAATTAATTGTAAGTATTCGAGACCTAATCAGAAACCAGAGTCAGGCTGTATACAAATTATACTCTGATTATAGTCTGATTGGGTTGGGTAGGACCTCATTCTATTGCTGCAGGTCTTTATGTCAGTATATATTATACTCAAGTATATCTGAGTGGACTATCAGCTCTGATCACATCTCATACTCACAGGAAAGGCAGGCTGAGTTTGTGAACTGTGAAGTATTGGAAACATTACTTGCTGCTGCTCATTATTTGAAAACACATCATAGAAATTCCTTCCAGAATGGGTTTCTTTTTTTAAGGAAAAGTCAAAATGACAAATTAAAGGAAGTACCTGAAAATGAGTGAGGACACAGAATGACAACACCAATCCAAAGAGCAGGAAAGTCTCTGATTAGACTAATTTAATGAGTATGAAAATGATGTGAATCATATGCTATGGCTTTTGTTGTCACAAGATTTAAACACAGTTAAATATGGAATATTTTGGAATGGTGAGTTGGACAGTGCTCTTCACCACCAAGTGAAGGTATAGCTTGTGAAATAATAATGTTCAAACTCTCCAGTAGAATTCCAGAGACTTGTAGAATCCATGCAAAGTCGCATTCCTGAAATTTTCTCCAATTATTAACCCACCAGCGAATGCATCCCTACCAGAGTTGCTCACAACAAAAGTGCTGTTGTCCACAAAGCTAAGGAACTTGATGGACAAACAACCAGAGGTTCAGCAGCGTTGGTGAAAAGACAGAGGAGAGGAAGGAGAGGGCATGGCTTTGGTCCAGGAGTCATGGTCAAGTACATCTTAGATCCAGTTTTATTGCGGGTGGAGTCAGGCAGGCACACTCAAGTAGAGCCGAAATCCACAAACTTGATGCTGGCATAGGTTCCTGAGTCCTGCATAGTCTACAGACCAGTTAACTCTGGACTGTTGGCTTTTGTTACTTTTTCTATGTGATTGGACAGTTGGTCAGTGGGTCAGTTGAAAATTTTACACAAATGAATATGCTTCATATTATTGTCATTAAACATGAAAATTGAAAAGATGGTTAATAATAATTGTTTATATTTATAGATTATTTCCTTCAACATGACTGACAACTAGAAGTCTAAGGAAACCTCTGATAATACTGTACATTACTTCTGCTTCTTGATTACAGCTCCATAATCCTGGAGTCCTGTTGTACTTGTTTTTTGGGGGACACGGATGATTGGCTGTCACATGGCATGTCTCCAGTGAGGTGCGAAAGCCGTCTGTAAACCAGATACTGCTGATCAGCACAGTGCTTCAGGCTGGAAGGAGGGACATTTTGCTCCAGCTGCTTTTCTGTGTCTTGAACAGTCCATTACTGTCCCTTCTCCACTGCGATTGGGGAGGAGGGGCCTTTATGGGGGGCAGTTGTTGAGAGGCCGTGGCCCTGCTGTGACTGGGGAGGTGGAGGAGGTGGTGGTCTGAGGCTGGTCAATAGAGTTACGGGGGTTGGTGTTGGGAGTGTTCCATTGTCTGTTAAATTGACATTAGACATTATTCAGGTCGTTGGCGAGGCGTAAGCTGTTAGTGCAGTGGGGGCTTTATGTTTGTGGTTAGTCATGTGTCTGTGACCTCAGAACAGAATAAGAGTCGTTAACTGAGACTTGCCTGTGAAGTTCCTCAGAGTCTAATGTCCAGTTGTTCAACATGGCTCACCGTCTTGCTAAACCTGTATTTTAACTCTGAAACCTGTCCCTCTCCCCTCAATTCTTCATTGTTTGTCACGTTTGAAGACGTTTTTCAAAGATTCATTTAAGATTGGATCCAAGAACCTCTGAGGAAATTAGTCCTAAAAACATCTACCCAACAGCCAATCAGGTTTCCAAACAAGCAATTAAATTTTCATGAAACTTTTTTTCTCTTCTGTGTAGAAAATGTACCACATCTGTATTTAATCATTTGTGATGCAGGCTTGAATTCCTAGATGTTGGAATGTTACTCCTACTTTCCAGAATCACTGATAATGAAATTCACAGCAGGTGGGTGTTTTGTGGTGGAGGCAGAATGGGTGGGCATGATCTTTGATTAGTTAATAGCTGGAGCTGTCAAACTGACAAACACACACATGCACACACACACTCTCTCTCTTTGTATTAAGACCACCGCTCTGGATAGATGTTTGTTTGTTTTTTTACATTACCTTTTTAGCGAGGGAATGCATGCTCTTTTGGGTAGAATGTGACTCTTCTTTTCAAAGAAGGAATTTTAACCACCATGTAACCTTGTCGCTTGATCTGCTTTTGTGTTCTCTAGATACAAGTTTCTTAAAGTAAAGGGCTGTTTATACCAAACAGTGTTTTGCATAAATTGGTATAGTTATGTTAAGGTCTGACCTGTCATCCATGTAACAATAAAGGGGCCTGATAAAAATAAACCTCTAAAATCAGGTTCCAGACCTTTTAAAAACGCCACCAAAACCAAGATATTTTGACTATTTTAGTATAAGATAATATTTGGGGAGAGGATGTCATTTAAATGTAGTACTTTAAAGTTAGCAGTTAAAAAACACAATGTTCCAGAAATGGGTGTAAACAGCAAAACACAGCAAAACAGTACAAGGAAAGAGTTTAAAAAATTGCATTTAGTGAAGATGTGAAGATGACATAGCAGTAAGCACACAGCACTGCTTTGAGCTAAATGCTAACATCTACATGCTAACATGCTTTAAGACAACATTAACATGCTAATGTTAGCCGAGTATAATAATGTTCACCACCACAGCCAGAGTTTTGCATATATTGGTTAATGAAGCCAAGTATTAGACAAAAGTTGGACTGATGATGGAACCGAAGGAAAAGTGAAAGGATCAAGTTATTTCAACTTAAAGGTGAAGATAAATTCCCCTTAGAGGATAATAAATGTAGCATTTTTTGGATTCTTCAAAAATTGTAGTACATTTTTAGATGTTTTACAGGATGACTAAACATTGGCCTGATGATGTTGCAAGAACCTCAGTGTTTAGTCATCCAGGGAAATTCCAATTTATCCTGAGGGGAAAGTTAATGTCCGAAAATAATTTCATGGCAATTTATTAGACAATTATTGAGATTTTTCAGTCTAGACCAAAGTGGTGGACCAACTGACAATTCTACAGAGCCAGCCCTTTCTTCTACAGTGCTGGAGAAAGGATTGGTTGCATCTATTGTAGTTCTGCTATGGGGAAAATGCTCTGGTTTGATTTATTTCTTTAAACCAATCACAATTGTCTGTGGCAGTGCTAAGTCCAAGATGCAGTGCTGGTGTTCCCGCAATAGGATAACCCACAGATATCTGGAGAGGAGGGTAATCCTGACTGAAATGGTGACCCAAAGGCAGGCTCATATCCACAGTCCACATTTAGTTAGTTAGACTACTAACTAACCAACAGGCCTGTAAACATTGACATCCACTGAGCCATGATGCCAGACACCTCTCACCTATGAAGCAACATTATCAGTGCCTGTTCAACCATTTCTGTAATGTCCTGTTCAAGTAAGGTGTTAATACAATGATTTATTACATTTGGAAAAAATCCTCAGCATAATTAACAATAACAACAACAAATATCATATATTGGAATTCAACAGAATGGTGGTTTTATTTTTTAATTTTTTTAAATGTTTTTTTTTTCACGTTTAAAACCAAGTTAATGACAGTTGTGGGTCATATGACTATATCCTGAATGTCTTTGCTTATGAAATACAGTTTAAACAGATAAAAGAACACATAACTAAAGCTCTTTTTAAAAGCTCAGGTTATGGTAAGTCATGGGTTACAGATTGTTCCTGCAGTAAAAATGAGGTTTATGACTCCTCAGTTGTTTACAGTGCTGCTCACATGGTAATCATAAAATCGTATTTTCGCGATTTAGGATAAGACGTTTTCCATTTCATAAAGTGAAATAAATAAACATTTGAAATGTAATATTTTGAGGACAATATGGTTGTTGTTCAAATAAAGTAAAATGTTGAAAGCACTCTGTAAAATATTTAACAGCTGTATGAATAAAGTGCATGATGTGATAAATAACATCTTTAAGCAGATCAGAATGTGTGTATCTGACTGTAGTAGTGAGAAACATGAGGACAGAAAAGATTCACATGTTTGCAGGTGATATAGTGTGAATAGCTGAAGGAAAACATTCATGTGATTTCTATTCTGCCGATTGTGTCCCTGGCTGTTGAGAGGAGGTTGCTGTGCAGCAACTCAGTTCACTTTTCATATGTTTTATGGATTGCCATAACTCTGACACTGATACTGACTATTTTGACAGTGCATTTTGTTTCTCAGCTCTGTAGAAGGAACACAGCCACTCTTATTTCAGCCCTACATGTCTCCACAGCAGTTTGCAGTGTGGGAGGGCACCTGCAGGGCTACAGATGAGATGGCTGATGCAAGGTTCCGGTGGTGCCCAACCATGATACGCCTGAGCACCACCCTGTGAGCCGGCACAGGCCCCTTGTCCACTTCTCTCGATCATAAATTTTGAGTGAGGGATCATGGGTTCATTTAGCTGGCTGTTTAGCCCTCGCAAAGTGGTTTTTGGCCTTTGACTGGAGGGGGCCTCTGTAACATGAGCCCTACTGCACGGGTCTGCATGCCAACACTGAGCCCAGGACTCAGGAGGCAGCCCCTTCCTTCGTGACAGTCACTGCCCAAGGGCTTGACATGGTGTCAAGCCCAGGTGCCGCGGTGGCTCAGCTTCTCTTAGCGCTCCAGACAGGCCAGATCCAGGCTCTGACAGGCTCAGTCTGTGGGGAGAGGCTGAGTCCAGACGCTGCTCTGACCCCGCTGCCCTCCTGTATGTTGTTTACCTTCAGGTGTTGGCACCTGCTCAAAGAGAGAAAGGAGGAAAACACAGGGGTGTCTGCTTCTACCTTTACCAGACAGGAATCATAAATTGACAATTCTGGCCTGGCTCGAAACACCTCAGCCAGATCTTGTGGGCCCTGTGGGGCTGCCAAGAGCTGACTGAAGCTTGACCATGGCTTAAGCAGGTTCTCCAGGCCAAATTGATGTGAATTCATCTTTTACCTTGACAAGAAAAATAACAGTTTAATCACAAGGTTCTCTGTTGTTGCCCTAAGAGAAAAACAAAAAATATTTAACTTATGTTTGATACATTTTTCAGGTATATAAGAAATGGATTTCAGATCATACAACATTTAGATCAACCTCAACTCCAACCAAAGTCTTCAATTACAGTGGGAATTAAAAGAAAAAAAGCATCAAAAAATCACCTGAGTAAACGTCAAATGTAAAAGTGGATGCCACCAAACTTCCATCATGTTTCACCTTGCTCCATGTGAATGAGCTCTCTTTCATTATCTTGATTTGATATCATGTCCTACATTAGGTCCAACAATGTGATGTCCAAATGAAAATTTTAAAATACAATGCCAATTTTAATACATTTGGCCTTTCAAATTAGAGGCTAAAAAGACTGGACAGCAACTGCAGCAAATATACTTTCTTTCTGATGGTTTACTGAACACTGCTCTATTCTTGGTGAGCATTAGTGCATGAGTAATTATGGAGAATTATTCAAGCACAAGCAGCATAATTATGCAAAGTCTTTTAAATGATGGACAAATCTGTTGCATTACATTCATTGTTTTGCAAATGCGGTTGATGATTCTGTTATCTGTCTCTTGCTCTGCAACACCTGTTTTGTATAATTAAAACAAACTTTGACATGGAATTGTGACTGTGGCAATTAACAGCATCATAAATGCTATTCAACCTCAAAAATAGCTGGCTAATGGCAGTCCACAGGTATTTTTTCCCCCCTTTTTTAATGAATATTCTTGCTTTTGGCTGTTTATGCAGCAAACACTAAACTAAACCAGAGGTGTGGATTTGAATCCATGCATCTTGGTCAGAAACTCCAGAATGTAGCAATTTATTTTCAGAAAACCATTTTATCTTCGTGTTTGTATATTACATTTAGAATTGCATGCCTTCATTTTTTTATGCCCAAAGACACCCACAGAGCTATTAATTCAGCTTTGTTTGTATTTTCTGCAGTAAACAGAACTATTAAGTGCTGTTTAGATCCTGTTTCTTGCTACATTTTTAATTCTAAACTCTTTTATATTGGTATATCTATTTACATTCTCACAGTTATGTTTTTCACATAGAGCCCAGAGCAGCTACCACTGAGAGCAAAGAGGTAATTTCTTCTTGTTGCTTCTGGGAATTGGTGGATTTTAAGTGTATGAGGACAAGCTTATATTCTACATTAACAAAAAAAATAAAATAAAAAATGACACAGGCTATTTACAATATCACAGACATTTATATAAATTGACCCCAGTATGGTAACATTCATTTCAGCCTTCTAATATAGCAGTCATAAGCAATATAAATACACTATATTGATGCTTTCTTGATGACAGCATATTATAATGTAGCTTTAGCAATTAAACTTTCAATCTATTTATATATTATCACACTGTAATTTCTAATATGAAACATGCATCACTAATGTACTAACAGTTAAGGACTGCTTGATTACACAGTATTCTATAACTGTGACTGAATATAATGGGTTGTAATTCCATAAATCTTACTACTCATTCGGAAGTTTAAATGATTTGTAGGCAAGTTCAGTAACTGATGTTATCTGGCAGTCATTTTGGATTTACAGATGAGTTCATTGCTGATTCGAGCAAAAGAGTTATTGATTATTGCATCAACAATTAAAGTAGATGTGCTTACAACTATATTAGGCTCTAGTATATTATTAATTATTATTAAATTACCACATAACATGGGCCATTCATTCACAATACTTGACCTTTTTTGTGAGCATTCTCCACAGGTCTTATTAAATTCAAGGCTAAATACCTCCAAAACTGATGACATTCTCATTAGTCACATTTATACTTAATTCCAGGCTAATGAGCTAATACTAGCATGCTAACACCTGAAAAAAGAGGTCAAACTTTGTTATATTATCTTATCCTGTACATATAATCACTGCCATTACTACTTACCATGTACTACACAGAAATATGTACAATGTACTGCTACATTAAAATAGAAAGATAGCACTTGGGAAGCAGACTGTTTGACCCTTATTAGCAACACCTTAGAGAAATGCTATTCCACAGAATGAGTTAGTAAAGCATACTTTTCCTTTTCTCTACACCACAGTATTTCCACAACTATAACAATGGGCATTGAGTTCTCTAGGCATAACCCTAAAAATGTTAACAACTCTTTAGTTGCCAGGAGTGAATTTTGTATGGAAATGAAATGAAATCCCTGAATGTTTTGCTTATATAATAAACATGAAAATGTTGCAACTTCGCCAGTATGTCCATCAAAAACAATTCCTCAGTGTATTAAAAAAAAAAAAAGAAATTAGTTGGGTTTGTTTTTCTCTCAAAATATATTTGCTGCTGAAAATTTGTTGTATATGGTCATAATTCTTAGGAGAGTGAAAGCAGACTAAATGTGAGAGGCCCAGAATGAATAAAGGCTTTCACTGCATTACACAGTGTACTGTAAAATATGCTCAATACTTTTTCTAACACTTGACAAGTAGTAGAGGCAGAAGTAGTGGTAAAAGTAGTAGTAGGCTGTATTTCTACCATTTAACGGGTATAAAAGGCATTCTGTAGCCCTCTTAAACAAATGGCTTATCTACACTCGTGTCAGAATCCTAAACGAATGAGAGTAAAGGTGGGAAAATAGAGGTGTATATCCAATGAATTGTTCTATTGCTTGAACTGTAGTGTAAGTAAAGTGTCATCCTATGTCTGCAAATATATTCCCCCTGGGGTCAAAGTCAATAACCCATTACATGGATTAAAAGAGCCTCTTCTGTCCTTCACCGTTCACTCCTGGACAGCAAATAGCTTCTGATTTTTATTCATTGGTTTCTATCACAAAGAAATAGTTGGTAAAGTATGTGTCAAAGCAATTTACTCCCTAACATTTACTCCCACACAGAACAAGACTCATGCTGTTCGCCTAAGCATTGGGCTTCCTGACTCACAAAGAGACTAAAAAAGAAAAAAAAATCCCATCTTGAAGGAAATCTCAAGCAGATGCATAGAAGCAGGAAAATCCCCAGGATAAGCCGTTATGGTGTGAAAGCCTCTTTCTGGTTATGAGCTGACAACACACTGCCTTTATTAAACACAGGTTTCATCTGTGACAGATCTAGGAAGGTATTTCAGAAAGGCACTGCAGGTTGCGTTGAACCCGAGCACCAGATCCGCCGGTACAGGTTATTCTCAGCATTTAAACCAGCGCAGCAGAAAAATGAGACGTGATTTGCGCCTCCAATCTTGCCCTTGGAATTTCAGTTCATGCTTAACAATGTACTTACCATTTGATACATGCGAAGTGCACCTGAGCCTTAGATTTCTCACCATAGTTCCATCTAAACACTGTTGCCAAGAGTTCAGGATGTCATGTGTATTAGGAAAAAGTGGTTTGTCTCATACTCTGCAATCTTCAGATGGCACTTTTACAGACTCTATATCTGATACAACAGGAATAGCAGAACACGTCATGAGGGGGATCATCTGTCACACATTCACCGCCCCCCCTCATGTGCATCAGTTGTACTAAGCGTTATTACGCCAATTCCTGCCAAAAAGAAAAGAAAAGAAAGAAAAGTTTCAGTAATGTCTTGTGTTGTTTGGTAATTTCGTCATTTCCTGAATATGAATAAACCTGCACAGAAGAAAAGACTGTAAAACTACAACAAACAATGTGAAACAAAAAAGACATTTATGGAGTCCCTGCCCACAACCTTCTGTACTTGACGCCGTTGGGGGAATTCTCAATTGGCCGTGGAGGTGAGAAAAACCTAACTCAGCATGCTCAGGGCTGATAAAAAATGAACTTCAAATATCTGAACTGTGACTTGTCACGTAAGGACTTATTTCTGGCTGAAAAAATGACAAAAAATATCAGAGGATGAGAGGATGAGGACAGCCGAGGCACTGCATGTTGAGCTACAAATTCAGCAAGGATTTCTTACAAAGCCTCATGCAATGAAGGCCTCATGGCTGTAGTCTAAACGACTGTTGAAGTGACCAATGCACTTGTCAGGGTAACAGTACTTTTCAAAGATAAAAAAAAACAAAAACAGAATGGTTTGTTTGTGTACATGAGAGCATAAGTGTTACACGTGTTTGAATGTAATGTGCAAAAAACCTGTTTGGTCAAGCTTTTTGTTTTTTTTGGCAGTGACAATCCACGGTGGATTATCTAACAAACAAACTTGTGTTCTAATAAATTGTGGGAAAAAGCAACAAGTGACCCCGGTAACAGTTTGGGTATCTGATATGGCCCCTTGAAAAATTAATAATGCAATAAAAAAGGTTTGAAGACAATTCTTTTCTGAAGACCCAATTTGAGGATCTTTCTACTTTATTAGATCTTAAGTCTTATTTGCACATTTTAGGCAGTGATGTAATCAAGTAATAATGACACTGTACTCTCCTAGTTATGTGTAGAGGAGGGAATCAAACCTGTCCATCAGAACTGAAACAGCTAGAATAAATGCATCAGATAAGAGCTGTACAATGGGTTCACTGCAAGACAAGTCTAAAAAAAATCATGGTTGTAATCCGTCTCAGACTGTACAAAATTATTAATGGGGCATCTCATATTGTCATGCATGCCTGGTAAATTGTAATGCTCAGACATAAATAGAAAAACGCTCAAGCAGAGACACATCATCCATCTGCATGGCTTTCATGTTATGAAAATGCATCAAAACACTCACGCTATTCTTATGGCTGTGCCAATGCAAGGTTTTACAATGTGTCTCTACAATAAACAGCTGATAGCATGAAGTTCTGTGTGGCTTATTGAAACATAGCGTGACAGTACAATCTAGCCTTTGTTTTAAAACCCTCATTGAGTCGTGTTCGCCGGTGTTTTCTGTGTCATTCTTTTTCCAGTTGGGTTGGTCCGCCCATAATTGTTCTACATATAGGCATCTAAACCCTATCACAGCACTTTAAGTTCATTAGCAACATAGTGGCACCATCCCTCAATGAAGTGAATCCTCCACTGGCCCAAACACAACCTCAGCATGCCCTGATTTGGCTTTTGTAAGCTAAATGGGGACGAGGGATTCATAGGTAGCTGGAACTTAAGGACAGAGCTACGGTACTACCTCAGCTAACCTGCTCTTTTTTCCAATATGTCCAAATGACCTCAGAACTCAATACTCTTATTTCCCTTATTAGTTCAAGACATGCTCTCCACACCAAAGTTGATACAGCAAAGCAATGATTTATTTAGCCAATTAAGTTGGGGATAATTAGGTGGAGACAATGAGGGAGCCGGGCAGGGAATTTGTCCAGTATGCAGAGGTTAATGATAATCCTCTTTGAGATAAGTGCCATGTGACCAATGGGAGTGCCTGATCCTGCAGACATGACTGGGGCCTCTGAAGTGCATACATTAGGATAAGGCAAACCCTGGCTGATTTACTGTATCTCCCAAGTAGAACACTCATTATTGTAATGTCTTCTAGACACAACTCCACCTATTTGATCATGCTTACTTTGATCTTTAGCACAATTTTTTTTGTCTGTACAAAATTGTGAATAATTGAACATGAAAACACACATTATTTTTCTCAATGATCATGGCAGTGCAAAATAATTCATGAGTGAGGAGAGATGAAGCTCCGGGTTTTACAGCAGGCTACCAAACATCCAGACTTTTTTTTTTCTGTTTTCAAGATTATCGTCGGCAGTTAGTATAATGAAATAATCATTGCCTACTCACACAGATGAAGTGCTTTTTTCCTGCACTTATTCATTTAATGGACATGTTGAGATGCGGCATTTAAATAGAGATGGATGTACAAGCTGTTTCTTTAACTTTGAGGTTGTCAAAATCTGTGAGAAAATAGAGACAAAAAATGGTAAAATGCCAACTTAACATTAGACACAATCATACTAAGATAATAGATTAAAGTTTAAAGTACTCTTAAATAATCAAAATTAAAATTTAATTATAGCATTTAAAGTAATAGTGGGTAATTTAATTCATTAGCTGATAATTAGGAGACATTTCCAAACGATATATCACCACTGCAGCATTCAGATAGAATCCTTGCATCGCCACAATAAGCTAAAAATTCCATGTTGTTAATGTTTCAGTTGGATTGCGTTCTATGCATTGACACCATCCAGAGATTTGAAAAAATGGTAGCAACTCTTGGAGCCGAATATCCACTTTGAATGAAAATATTTTTTTAAATTGGATTGCAGATAAGAAACCCTGTCTCGCTGACATTGGATAATACTCAAACATGTGTCTGTGGATGATTTGACAGAATTATCATGCTCAAAAAATGATGAATACTTAAAAATAATGATCCATCTTTATGTTAAGCTGTTCTCAGACTGCAGGAGTTTTAAAATCCTAATCAGTGTTTTAATCTGGTTTCAGCATGCATACAAGGAGCAACTTGAAATTCTCTCTAATCATTCACACACTATATGATAAGAAAATAATGTTTCATGGCCCACTACAAAATATCATCAAGATGCTTGTGCCAGATGCAGTAAATATGGTAAATGTAAATAAAATGGAAAATGACGAAGCACACCAACTTGCTGTAATAATTTTTGCAGTACAAAAAAGGCATGAGACTAATGTGTCTGAATGGGGGAAATGGTAGGTGGAATGGGGTTAACATGGTTTTTCTTTTTTTTTTTTAAGATTTCATAGCTGGCAGTTTCAATCTTTCAACAGTGTTATGCTAGCTAGCTTTAGCCTCAACGACAAAGATGTTTACTGCTGTTTGAAAACAAACTCAGCTGCCCTGAGGTCTCTGTTATCAGCTACTGTGGTTAGATTTAAAATTCTAAAAAATCAAACATTTTGGTATTGTTGGGGCGGCTTCAGTGTGTCTGTGAGTACTTTGTGTAAACTGCTCACATTACAAGATTATCAGGCCAACAAGTCCCAGATCAGGTGTCTCCTCTAAATGGTCAAAGGGATTAATCTAGATTTGATTGTCTCATGTTCTCCTCTTACAAATTATCTTTAATTTACAAGAAGAAAACATAAAAACAGGAGACAAAGATTTTCATCTGAGCCTGATATCATTTCAAAACCTTATCGTTACCACCTTACAGCCAAAAAAAATAAAATAACAAGTGCTAATATCTCTGCAAACATGTCAATACGTGTTTGCACACAACTGTTATTGTCTACAATAAAACACGCCTCATCACAGCTGTTCAGGATCTACTGTATTAGCATCAAAGCAACACAGCAAGTGAGTCACAGCTGCAGGCAAATAATAAAAACAAACACCTCACCTCTTCTGTTGTTAAGAGAAGCTCCATTACTTGCAGTGCCAACTACAGATGGATTTGAGTCAGAGCAGACACGTGAGTAAGGAAAGGATCATACTGTGGAGACACATCATAAATGTATTAATCACTGTGAAGGTAGATTGCAGGTCTCGACTGGAGTAAAACGCAAAGTCAGACCCTCTGTGGTGGAGTCCACACCTTGGGAAAGCTGACGCACTGTATTTCCTGTTATTCATATCAGGGACGTAAACAGGGCGCAGCAGTCTGCTCATGATGACAGGTTGTATGATGCACCACTAAGTACCACCTTTAACAACACATACTCAAGTACATGCAGAAACCTCCTCACAGGGTGCACAAATAAGATGCGGAGGGATTTGAGCCAAAGGTGGACAGAGCAGCAAACTGGGCTGTTAGTGTATACATTTCTACCTGCTGGGAGAACTGTGGAGGGGAGTCCTGTGAGTATTGAGCTCCTCCCTGTACCTGCTATGCAGCAGGCCTGTGGCAAACACTAAATAAACAGCTTTGTCTTCAGGCAGCCGGCTTACATGTAGCAGCCCAAACAAACAGAGGAAGTGCTGTGGGAGGAGCAGCTGGATGCTTATTCTCAGACACACACTGCTTTCTTTACTGTAGGACATCCTGAATGCCTCGCAGCAACTTGAATACAGAGCGAGAGCTTTAATAACTAGAGCCATATTCAGATTCCATCATTTTTATCATAGTGGGGAGTAATGATAAGTAATGCATTTATAAGTGAATGAAGGACAGGGAAATTCCTGAGTGAATAATGTGACTTTGCATATCCTGGTGCACTCATAAATTCTAGACACATCTGCAAAATTATCCAAATGTGAGCAAAATGATGATTTGCTGCAGCTGCCAGCAATGAAAGAAATATTATTGCCACTGATTTATAATTATCTTTATACTGTCCTGTATCTATAATTGGTTATAGTTGGCACAGATTATTTTGAAATAAGGTATTTTTAAAAGGACCTCATTAACCCATTGGTACCCACTTATTCCAAGAGCCCCTTGTTTTTTACTGTGCATTGTGAATGTATTAGTATTTCTTTAATTATTTTGATTACACTCTATTCATGTAGAATAAATTGCCCTGAAATATATTTTTTGAACTCAGGGCCATTCTACAACATGGGGCTTAAAAGTCATATAAAGATGCAGTTCTCACATGAAGGACTCCATCATTTCAGTTTAGTGAACAGATTTAAGCCTTTGCTGGTGCATACATAATCAGCAACAGGATATTTGTCCCCTGAAGACCTGGAGCCACCAGGCCCCTGATGGGCCCTCTTTGCCAGGTCTGTCCATCAGTCTTACATCGTGACACAACAAGAGAAAGCTACAGAATCGATTTTCCTTATTTGCCTGCCTTGTAGACGTTATGTTTGTTCTAAAATGTTAAATATGTAACAGGGTGAATTACAGTTACATAATCATTAAATGAATATATTATAAATGAATGAGTAATCACAGATTTGTTTTTCTTCTGCAAAGAGAGAAGTGATTGAGTGATAAATTCAAATAATATTTAAAACATGGCATTGCATCGTTGGTTTACTTTCTGCTTCCAGTCATATTTTGTTAATAATTATTTTTTCTTGGCCACAATCATATACTCAAAGGTCAATAAATATTAGGCATATTGACAGCCTTTATCCTGGATACCATCGTTTGTCTTAGGCTATAATAAGCCTCGAGCACTTAAGATGAAGTGGAAAACATCCAAGTAAACAAATCTGGCTTGATTTTATTGCCAAATTCAGGGCTGTCCCTTCCAAATTTCATGCAACGTATTAATCCACTTTGAGTGTAGAGTATATATACTTGCATGTGTGTGTGTGTGTGTAGTGGGTGTCCTTTTTTAGACTTTAACAGCAGGGAATGTCTCAATGGACGCTGATCACATTTTTAACCTCAAAAGCTATAAGCAAAAAAAGACATGCTGTACATAAGCTACATCCTCAGAATTTAAGGAAAAACATCATTTTAATTTATGAAAAATATACTTAAAATATACTTAAAAAATAAAATATACTTTTACCTTTTTTAAATGTAGATAAAACAGAAGTATTGTAATTGAATGCAGTAAGTCTTTCATGGCTTTTGTTGTGGGTTCACAGTGGGATCTTATGAGCGATGTTGGTTCTTTATTTGACTAGTCTTCAGTCTGTCAGATACTTGAGTCAAAGTAGTGGCAGACTACAGACAGAAACTTGTATGCCACCAATGTCAATGCTTACATAGAAAGAGCAGGGGCTGCTGTATTGTGGGTGCATGGCTGTTTGCTGAGGTTGACTGAGTTACTAAGGGTTCCGATTTTCATGCTGCACTTATGGCTTGCTATGTGACCATGACAACCATGAAGGAAAATGGTAGAGGAGATGATTTAACCAGTACTTAGTGCTTACACACGCGTGCACGCACATGGGCAGAGAACAGCAATATCAGTGAAGAAAATGGCCGTGATGGTCTTGAAGCAACATCAGATTCAGGAAAAAGACCAGTATTTAAAATAGTAAAAAAAAATCTCACTCTATTAAGAATTTTACCTTGCAAAACATTTCCTCTATTAAAAAAGCTACCAGCTGTACTTGGCTGGACATGATGAGGTTTCAGTAAGTGAGAGCAGCAGCCTGGGTGGTATGATACAGGCCATCGGTAGAGCTGGAGCAGTTGCTGCTTGCTTCCATTCAGCAGATCATCAATGTTGCCTGGCAGCAGACTCAACTGTGGATGGTTTGTCATACCAAGTATCCAACTATGACAGCAGAATTCCCTGTCTCTTACCTACATGCACCGTTGGTTTCTCTTAGTCATACCCATGATGTTTTCCTAACTGTAACCAAGTAGTTTTAGTTGCCTGAGATAAATCATTCTTGGTTAATCCTCTGGAGAGCGTGCATGTTCTCCGTAATGTCACTTAATCTGTCTGTTAGATTTTGACATTTTAGCCTAATAGTATTGGTGTGGAAAAGGTCAGGAAAAGGGTCACCAACATCTTCGAGAATTGTCCTCTTGGGCCCATTAAAACCCATATCATGTTTCAAACCCATCTGGCTTCTTGTTGTCAATACTTCTTGCTTTTGAACAAAGTATTTAATGGACAGACCAACTGGACAACCAGCAGTCACCATCTTTTTTTCAGCTCACAATTGGCTTCCTTTCCGCTGAGGGAGGAATCATCTGCAAGACCTGCAAGCACCTCTGGACCAGAGCCATTTCAAAGATCATTTTTATGACAATTGTTCTTTATAATACAGTTCACAGTACAAAGAGATGTAAAGGAAAGTGGGAAATAGAGCAAAAAAGGTCAGAAACTGAGCCAACCAAGGCTGTGCTGTTGAGATTTTGGCCCTGAACTTCTTTAAGTTCATGGCTCGCAAATAAGTGCCCCCATTCATGTTTGAACACTGCCTCTGCAGTTAAGCAGACTTTTGGTATTTGCCATGAAAACATAACCTGGAATAAGATCCAAAGGGAAATTTGGAAACCTACAGCACCTATATCCCTGTGCGTGCTCTAATTCTTGTGATGACAAACTGCAGGCAAGTTGACAGGAACCTGATGGAATGTCTGAACGACTTAGTATTGTGAAGCATCAAAAAGATAAATGATCGTATGTGACAGATGTCGGCATGGGTATGTGGCATTCTAAACAACTGCATATGAGTTGCAATGAAAGACAAGTGGAGACAGAGATAGAGTGAGAACTCATTTATGTGTGTAAATTCTGTGGATGGGACACACAAAAAAGTTGATGCACCCACTCTCATAGCTTGCACTTTCATGCCTGAGCTTCAGTGACAGGTCATGAAAGGAAAGAACGCTAAGAAAGACATTTATCAGGATGTGAAAGACGAGAAATGATAACAACAACAGGAGAGGATAAAAGAAGAAGAGGGTAAGGGCAGATTTGGTTGAAGGGAAATTCTGATGAAAAGCACTCATGAAAGCTGGATTAAATGTAAATAAATCATAACAATATAGAAGTAAAAGTCATTTAATTCTCATATGATTTAAATTAACACTCACAAAAGACAGTAACAGAGTTGGGAAATTTTATTTAAAGAGCTAATCTTGTGTGACTTGAAGCCATGGCCCCTTTTAGTATTATGCCATGTCTGTGTTATGACTGTGATTATAAATACACTACATGTAACTACAGTTATCCATTAAGGGAGAACCCATTTATGACCATAGTTCTCTGAGTGGAGTGGGTGGGGTACGCAATGCATGTAGGCTGGAGAGAGGACTGACTAGATACAGATCCCAGAAACAACAGCGTATGGGGAGGGAAATTTTGCAGAGTAAATGCACAACATCACTGTTAACATATTTCTCAAATACTAGCAGAGCATTTATGCACATCCAGCAGGTGTTTACTGGTTTCACTTGTTAGTGCTGTAAACCTCATCTCCCTCTCTAAAAGTTTACTTTCGTTCACCAATTTTTAATGGGAGACTCAATTTATTTATTAAAAATGGAATGGGAATGCTCACAAAAAACTCTTTACACCAAATTGAAGCGGAAAAGTTGGTGCACTGAAGTACATAAAGCATGTGACGTCCATTGAAGCTTATCCTCTAGCTGAGAGACAAAAAGGTGGAGAAATGTGAAGCAATAAGACAGCTGTGTTTCTCAAATTAAGAAACCAATATAAATGCTGTTTCCATCGTGTTTCCACATTGTTTTGCTGCATTTGAAGTTTGACTGGCGTCTTTTTTTGTTTTGACCACCAACTTATCTCAAAGCATCCAACTCCACATATTTACAAAACAGTAGTGGGAAAAAAAAACACACATTAGTTCCTATTTGCCTGCCAGTTTCTGGAAATTTAGTCAAAATTTTTAATCCAAACCTTTTGGATGGAAATTAGATGACAGACCCAAAATGATAAATATGCAATGATAAATTTAGAATCACCAAATAACCTGTTCTACCCACAGATGGAGAATATAAAAAATAAAAAATTTAGCCTGTGAGTTCTGGATTACAACCCAGGCTCATTATTACATATTATTTATCTACACCTTAAAGTTACTTTTTTTCGAACACGCCTTTGTAGGGCATTACTCACGGAATAATTCTTTGGTTTAATTTTATTTTCCCTTATCCACACATTCACACCTGGAACCTCCCTGGTAAAACTCCAGTCTGACTTGTTTGTTGCTTAGCAGTTCCACTGAAGCAGGTGGAGGTTAAAGTTCACCTGCAGACAGGTTTTCTCTGTTATAATGAATATTTAGTTCTACATGGTTTTTACAAAAGAAAAGGAAAAAAAAACCTAAGAAAATAAAAAATAAAAAAAATTGAAAAAGTGGCTAAAAACCTCCTAAAAAACATCTACCTCTTCTGGATCTTTCAATCAGTGACCTGGTGCTCCACCCACCTACGCTGCTTTCACTACATTGACTGGTGGGAGATCTGTGTGCATTAAGATGAATAACAATCAGCCTTTGAGGAAGCATTAAAGAAATTCAGCCACCAGTCAGATCCAGGTTTCAGGTTTCTTTGCGTTGAATTAACCTTTGAGTTTGTGACGTACCAAATGTAGCTACGATACATTGAAACTCTGATTTGAGAGAAGTGCAAAGACACCTCCCTCCTTCAGTAGAGGAAAAGATAGGGAAAAAAACTCTCTAGTGACAAACTTTGCACAGATACAAGTTAGTTTAGTCAAGGTCTGACATTTTGAAAGCATTTTTGAGTGGAGGGGCCTTGCTCTGTCATAAAGTGTGCAGCAGGGAAACTGTCTCTTTACTGTATATATGAAGCACAGTGGGCAGCTCTGTTTGACCGGTGAAAGCCATGTTGGAGGGATGTGACCTGCATACATATATTTTGAAAACATGCCTTCAACACAGAGGGAGGGGGAGGAGGAGGAGGAGGAGGAGGAGGTGGAGGAGTGATCAGCATGCCTGTGCTCGACTTGGATTCAAGCTCACTCCACTGAAGCCTTAAGTCATCAGATGAAGAAAAAAAAAAGAAGAAGCTGTAAATCTAGAAAAGAACACCAAGCCCTGACAAGAAACCCAAGAGGCAATCAACACATTTAAAAACATTGTATCCACTGTATCACATTCTGCATAAAAGTTTTTGGACTCTGATATTCTGCAGCGGAGAGACTAATGGGATTATCATGAATATCATGTGGTGATGTGGCAGCTACACTGATGACTAGCCCAGGGGTGTGGAAAAACAATTATTGTGCAAGACCACCGAGGGGAACCGAGAGAGCATTTTTTACAAAGCAATGCATTTTCTACCCCCCTCATCTTCATAAACCTGTGTGGAGAGAGATGCTTAAGAGCCAATGTGTTTTAATATCTGTCACAGGGTGTCACTCATGTCTCGGCTTTTTTTGACAGGTCGAACATTTTCCCTGAAGCCGCCGAAATTTTGAGCAGCGCGCACGCCAGCGGCTACTGTAAAGTTGATGAGCTGTTAAAGTGACTTATTATGATTTCAGGTACCTTATCTATTATGTCAAGGGAACAGGATTTCAATTTAACGGCAAATATACTTTACAACAGCTCCAACTCATAAAGTGCCCTTTTTTTCCCACACTTCCTTTGTTATGCGATGGCTTTTATTAAGGAAACCTCTTGATATAAGTGTAAGTGTTGGACTTTTCTTGTTCTTTATAATCCTCTGATGCTGTGATATGTCAGGAACTAAAGCCTCTGTGTCTCTTCTTGGCCTTTGTGTGTCAGAGTGACAGATTCGATTTCACATGTTGAATCTCGCATGTAAGAGGATGTAAAGCCCAATTGTTTAGAGATTTAATTATCTGATAACATTGTATGAAGTATGGCTTTTCCAATTATTCTAGATTCATGTTTGGTGCCCTCTCTTGTCAGTCTTGACTCTGGTCAACCTTTTGTGAGCATCTTTGGATCATAAACTGATCAGTATCTTCATCTCATCCTGCATCTATCGTCTCCATCCTGGTATTTACCCTCTTAGTCTTACATCAAACTGTCACTGTTTTTATTGATTTCTCCTCATGATTCCACATTGTCTGCTCCCTTCAGGTCAGTCTTTTAAATCAGATAAAATTATGTATGTCTGTGTCTAGTTAAAGAAACTTCAGTTAATGTCATGTAATAAACAGAGGAAAACTCTCAGACCTACTGGAAACACTAACAATAAGGGCTCTGAAGGCAACAACAATTTTGGTCTCATTTCAAAACAAAAAATTCCTTTAAAAGAATGTTCTGAAATGGAATGCTGTAACCAAAATGGGATGATGTGACATGCTAGATGCTAGTTCTCTATTGGAGAATTTATTATATAATATAAAAATCATAAAAAAAAATATCACAGCCCTTTTCTAAAAAAAACTTTCTAGAGTAGAAAGTTGTTAAATGGAATGTTCTAATTGACCATTAGTTTTTATTTTGTGTTTGTGCTTATGCGTTAATATTACTGATTCATTTTATGTTATGTCATGCATGGTTAGCCCTCTTATCAAAACATGTTCACTTGGCTCAGAAAACCAAGATGGCAAAGGCCAAGATGCCAAATTTAGGGCTTCGAAAACAGCAGTCCAAGAAGTGGGTGACATCACAGTGGATCAGTCCAATACACAATTCTCTATCCATGATGGCTACCCACCACCAAAGACAATCTACTTATAAGCTAAAGTCAACAATTTAATTTAAAGAAGCCCCTCTCCCAAAACAGCAATTATCTAATCAAAGCCAAGCAATTGCAGCAGAACTTCCTTGCTTTGGATTTCTCAGCATACCAAAGAGCAGAGTGATACTTCTATCATAACGGTAGCAGTGTGTTTGTGATACAAGGAGTGGAAAATATTAGCACACCTGGCTAACTAGCTTACCTTAATTAGAAAACTTACACACTCTGCCATTTATGTTATGTGGCAGAATTAAAAATCACAGTCTAAAACCAAATGTCTGCTTTTATCTACCTGTCTCAGAAATCTACGAAGTGTGTTTTTAAAAAATTGCAACATTTTAGAGTAACATGTGCTACTAATGTTATTGTTAACTCCACGTCATGCTAGATAAGGATGTTTGACAGGTGTAGCAACAGTAAACACAATGAAAGATGTTTAAGTCAGGGGTTAATCAGCTGCACTGCTTGAACTGCACCAGGAATACATAGCCCTTGCAGGAACTTGTGAACAGTAGCTACATTAATTAAGAGGAGGAACCAGGGCTACATTTTTGAACTGTCTCAGTGTAGTTTACTGAGTGTTACTGATTGGTAACATCAACTCTGCAAATTGATTCAGTGCTGTGAATCACTCAGTATAGATTATCACGTCATTTTTGGAGACAGATGTTCAGTCTCCCTTTTCACCCCGGCAACTCTCCTTTGCAGCATCCAATTAAACACCTGAGTTGTTGTCAGTCTGTTTACGCCACGATCAGGTATTTTTTTCTTTAATAACAAGAAATCCATACCAGGATCTTTTAGCTCTGTATTATTATTAATTTTTTAATTGTTATTTTTTTTGTTTGTTTGCTTTCTTATTTATTTATTTATGTTTGTTTGTTTGTTTGTTTGTTTTTGCTGTGGCCCCCTAGTTTTTGATACAATTTTCAAAGTGTATTAAGCTAAACTGAGGGAAAAAAATTATCATAGAAAAAGTTTTAGGTCACCAAAGCTGGTTTAGCTTCCTGAAAACTGCCCATCACTAAAGGCGAGAAGCTGCATTGTCAGGTGATGTGAGACAATAAAAATACGATCCAGAGAATGAGGACCTTCAGTTTTTCACAGGGCTGACTTGCACCTAACGGAGCTAAAAAGTAGAAGCGCTCAGGAGTGTGTCAGAAAGATGCATAAAAATCATATTTAAGGTGGTGGAAATCACCCATTTTAGTGTGGACAGAAAGTCAAGAGTCACTAGAAGACTTTTTAGATTTCTCAGTAATAGTATAGAAACGTGTTAAAAGCCCAGACATAAAATTTTATTCATCAGTAAATTTAAAAAAGAGTAGGTATTGGTTAGAGGGCCCAGTTGCAATATTCATATGCATATATTATATTATATTATATTATATTA
>JAPZDY010000010.1:1362787-1392089 GCA_029783645.1 Ctenochaetus hawaiiensis | reverse complement strand
GTGGTATTTCTAGGGACAGTAATAGATTTGCATCCCATTAGGTATGCTAATTTAGTTTGCTTCACTACAATGAAGTCATTTCAACATGGCCTTTGCCTGTTGGATATTATTACCAAACAGAGAAAGAACTAAATTCAACTTTCTCTCCAGCGGCAAAATGCAGCAAAAATCAGACATCGCATAACAAAGCTGGACCATGAATTTAATTTTTCGCATACCTACAACAGCTGCAGCTGCATGTTAAAACGGTCAGCCCATTGTGCGTGCAGCTGATTAAAGAGGGGAAAAAAAAGAGGGAACATCTATTTCTCAGGGGTCTTGAGTGCCAGACAGGCAGCGTGGCTGAAGGCTCTGTCTGGGCTGAGGACAGTCGTTTGGACAGACTGCCTGGGGTAGACACAGGCCAAACATCGCCTAAACTGGATGCTGTCAGCATTGCAGCACAGGCAGCTGGAGAAACACTGAAATAAAACACCTTTCTGCTGAGCATCCTTCAGATTCAAGGGGGCCACCTTCTTCTCTTTCAGGCCATGGAAACCCTAACTGACTACTTCATCCTGTATCCCGAATACTGAGCTCTCACCAACAAGGTTCATTTATAGGGGACAGTAAGGTCACTTGACACTGGTGCTACATTTGGATCTGGGTGATATACAGTATACCTAACAGTCTGATGTGTTCAGTACCTGAGCAGGGTGATACGAGCCCTGTGGAGCCTTGTTAATCCTGTTTCACTTCATAAAAAGAGATTTACAGCTGACTGGGCAGCTGTGCAACCATATCACTAAACTGTGTTCCCAGTTGTGCCTTGACATCTCAAGTGTTACAAAACCCCAAAGTGGCCAATACTTAATCAATATTTAAGACAATATATATAAACATATTTTTTTACATTTTAACTTTCTATTATTTAGTTAGAGTTGAATTGAAAATGCCCCTTTTCAAATTCTTTCTCCCCGCTTTTCCAGCTGAAAGCAAAGTAAATTTTAGAAATGGTATAATTGCATACATAGCAAAGGTAGCTAATGCTTAGACACAAGTGAATATGTCCTGAGTGGTGTGAAATGAGCTTCAGATGTGTAAGCCTGACTTGAGAAGGTTTCTACTTCATCCATTTGATGAGTTCACTTCATTAATACAGAAGAAGCAAAACAAGAGTGGGACTATTATGCTATGCTTTCTTATAGTAGCGGCTAATTGTGCATTGTTTTGTTGAATTTCATTTGCCTTTCTTATTTTGTTTTTCTGGCTGACAAGTGCTTATTAACTAAATTCAGTGTTATTTCATCTTGTTAAGGGGCATGGGGGCATGTACTTGTAAGTCAAAGGTGAGGAAGTCACCTTTCACTTACGCTGGATTGGTGACACCACCTGTCATGTTGCTATGCTAGCTTTGGTTTGTGATTACTTCTAACTCGGAGGCTATGGAGCTCGTAACATAGCCTCTTTTATAGTGTGTTGTACTAGATTAGACAGTGTTTTCTCATCTCTTGATGTGTACAATACTCTCTATGTAGGTCTGTGTGTGGACATAAAGCACAAGCTTAGCCTGACCACTGTTTTATTCTCAAAAAGCAGTGGTCTCTGCAGATGAGCTCTGTTTGCTTCCTTTAACTAGTCAGGTTTGTTGTTGTTCAGTTTAAAAAGGTGAATATTTACATTTCATGGCAGTGGGTGAAACAAAATCTGCCAAGTTTAGTTAGCCATCTCTGTTTTATCTCCAAAGTCTCCTTTAATGTGGCATACTGCATTTTCACGCAGTCTCTTCAACTCAAATCCTCTTCCTCCTCCTTCCAGGAGAAGTTTATGGCTTAAATTAGTTACCCAACAGGACAAACCCCTTGTGTAAAGTCAGTAGAACCCTGTTCGCTTTGCCTGACAATCACACCTACCTCTTAATTACCTACCTAAAAATTTCTAATAAAAATAACTTTTTAAATAATATATGCATCATTAAAAATATACACATATGTAATTAAGTCATACCATTACTTATTTTAAATTCAGTTTGCTTTTGTGTTTTAAATGTCTGACACCTTTTGAGTTTTATACCACTACAAGAAAACTGTTGGTGCTATACACTAAGCTATAATGTCTTTAGGCCAGTGCATGAAATTCTTATGCCATGCATAAACTCTCTGTTAGTATGAATAATAATATAGAAAACCTTTCCTTTTTTTTCTCCATGTAGATGATATATCATAACTGACAGAGAAGTTTGTTTTTGTAGTATCGGCTGTGGGATTCTGGGCAAAGAAAGGAAGCTATGTTAATCAAGCCTAAATAACAAACAACACAATGGCGATGGAGGATCCAATCCTGCCCCCACACATGGATGATGTCGAGTGAAACCGACCACATGTTTCTCATAAGTGTAGATGTCTGGCTATCTTCATTTGTCAACAATGATTTCAACAATCGCACAACCGCACTAACAAGAGCAGTGACATGGGAAATGAAGTAGTCATCAGACCAGCACACTGAAGCATTGTGACATTTCACTAACTGAAAGTAATTTCCGTGTATAACTATTGCATTAGTTTGAAATGAATGAAGAGCTGTGATCTGGAATAATTTGAAATTGGACTACAAAAGAATTCCTTATGAGAGCAAGGCCCAATAATTAGCTCTTTAATTAATTTTCATTTGCATGGAAATATCAAACAGGAATTAAAAGGATTGTCTTTACATACGGTTGTCTTTAATGTGGTTACATCAAGTGCTACAGTTTTGTTTTATGAATAGAGAGAATGTTGAGTCATTTGAGGCTCCATTAGTCATGTTTGCGTCTAATTTTCCATTCTGGCTCCTGTTCTTCCTCCTAATTACAGATTTTTTTTTTCTGCACTGCAGCAAAAGTTAGTTAGTTATAATATCTTGTTCACTCTGAAGTTGCAATATCACACATCCTGTGACCCATTAACTAAGACTCAACACCAATCTGTACATACTGAACTGAAAACTAGAGCAGCATCCCAGACAGAAATGTGCTTAATAAATACAACTGCACACTTCTCTTTTTGAATCTCCTAATTGGATCACAAAGAACTGTGGACTTCTGGTGTACTTCCTTGTCTCCTGATGAACCAATTTTCATAATTGCGACCCAAGGCACATGTGAGTTTAAACACAGGGGAAATTTTGTGTGGAATGATTACTGTTTCTCCGGTGCTTTGCATTTAAAAACTTCACTTCAGTCACAGACAGACTCCAGCAGGAATGTGATTATATCAACAAAACGGTGTCAGGTGCAAATGGCTTTGAGCTGCCCCACAACAATACCAGTTGAGTTTTCAACACTTGAGATTTCCTCTGGGACAGCCATTCCATATTACCAATCTATAAAAAGAAGCAAATTGCCTGCTTGCAAAACCAAACCGCCATTTGACAGGGCCTCTGGGCTGCTTCTCATGGTCGCTATTAAAGCTCCGGGTGGTGTTTTCCTCCAGGGCCTGAAAGACAGACTTCAGACTGCTCCCACCCTGCCTGTTGGATGCCAGGATCAGCCTGCACACAGCCCTACTGGCTGTGGAAGCCTTGTTCGCTACTTACTGACGCAGCCTGAGAAGTGCATGGGAACAAGATACAACTGTGTACATAAGTATTTCCAACTTATTTACACATCTCAGCAGTCTGAGGGACTGTCTAAGATGTGTAATTCGAGCCTGCAGGGAGGAAACACTGGGAGAGGAGTTAAGTGCTGCCTGCTGATGAGATCACTGGATCAGTAACATGCAGTAAAATTTTTGCCTGGGCAGGCAGTGACCATATCAAAATAGTCTGTTTTTAGCTGTGTATATTTTATTATCCTATTGTATACTTGTATACAACACAATAAACACTATTGTAGAAAGAGAGAGTCACTGTGACGTGTAATGCAGTGTGAGATTATTCCTCAGTCATGTTTCATTTTGAAAACAGTCAAAAGGAAAAGTTTTTCCTTGATGTTTAAAAGTTTCCAATCAAAACAATGTTAGCAAACAGATCTGCAAATCACTTGAAAATGCTGCAATATGCATGTTAGATAAATAGGTGGTGGTTTACAAATCGACATCAAACTTTCTCAAACAGTTCAGTTAGTATGAACGAGAAAATGATGGCAAATGACGCTCAAAAATAAATAATTTTGTCAGGGAGAAATTTTGCTGGAGGAGCTTTCATAAACTCAGCAGTCTGCAGCACAAACACAGCTTTATCTTCTGCCATTTGTCTTGCCGTTCTATTGCGATAAAGTTAAAAATGTAATAGTCATGCATGCAGTTGGGCTTCATCGTCACAGTTTTCACAAATATTATATAATGTCAGTCCAAGAAACAATGTTGTTCAGTTAATTTATTTTCTGTTTAATTTATTTT
The DNA here is from genome assembly GCA_029783645.1 of Ctenochaetus hawaiiensis. Classification (NCBI taxonomy): domain Eukaryota; kingdom Metazoa; phylum Chordata; class Actinopteri; order Acanthuriformes; family Acanthuridae; genus Ctenochaetus; species Ctenochaetus hawaiiensis. Next base: position 1,387,734 of record JAPZDY010000010.1, on the reverse strand, counting down.
TTGGAAGCATATTTTCTTGTGTTGCAATGTGAGTTTATATATTCAATTTTGACTTTCTTTAGCCAACTTCACACCCCCCAAAAAAAGAAAAAGAAAAAGAAAAACAAAAAACATTTGCACCATTAAGTGTTTATCTACAAGAATCATATATTTCCACTAGTGAGGAGAGGTTTTTGCAACATTCAGTATATAATTGAATATAATAAATAAAAGCTAAATACATTATATAACCCATACTAAATATATTGAAAATACATTTTTTTGAATATGGAAAAGTTTTTGCCTTAGTGTTTTGATGGTTATATTTGGGGAATTTTTACTTGTGATTTTAAGTAATTATATTAAAATGGTGACTGTGTTTCTTTTATTTTATGGTGAAACGTAAAGTAATCCTGTCTGTCTTTCAATTTATCTTTCTTAAACAGCAGCTAGTTCCTATTCATGCAACCTCCACTGACTAGAAACATACTTGATACAAACTGTTGACTGAAATCTGCATGCTGGTGTACTAGACTGACACTGACTAACTTTTTAATGTGATCTGCTTTTTTTTTTACTGTTTGGGTTTGAATGTTTTTGTGTAGGTTATTATTATTGTTATTACTGTCATTGTTGTTGTTATTATAAACCTTTTTTACTATGACTGTCATTTTTTGCCTCAGTTTCTCTTTTTTTTGCAAGTTGCACCCCCTGGAAAGACAGGACTATATTGTGTCATGGAAAAATAAAAAAGGTTACCGTACCTTGAATCATTATTTGTAGGACTCTTCTTAAAACAGTATTGAGACTGAGTGTTTGTCCCACATAAGGCGTTTAACTGATTGTTAAATGAAGGCAGCATATTTCACTTAATATTTTAGGTTTCATGTACATGTATATTTTATGTTGAATTATTTTAATCTGCTGTTGAAAAGTTCTGAAAAACTTTCAAAGTATCAATATACAGAGTTAAACTGACTCAAACAGACACTGGATACTCGCTGGACTCCTGCAGCAGAGTTTCAGGGTTTGTCTTCTGAAAACTGGCTCTGTAGTGGATTTGTCACAACCATGTGTTAACATGAACTGACCATGTTATCTTTATACAACTTTAGTTGAATGCCACTGTGGCGTCTCAGAGGGACGTGGTCATTTTTGCTCTGTATGAGCTGCATGTGTGTGTGTTTTGTTGCTGCTGGTCAAAGAGTCAAAATGGAAAATGCAGAAAAATACCGAGTGTTTGATCATTTTGAAAAGTGCATATACAGTATCCATCTTTTGTTTGTTTTTTTGAGGTTTTGGGGTTGGCCTGGCTTTTGCTCTGCTGAATAAGTTATGTAGAAAAAGCTCCACTGAGTGAACACAGAGTAGACACACACACAAAAAGACATCGTTTTGGTGAAAAGTATGTGCAAATGCAAATTTGGCAACAGATTTTGTCAAAAAAACTGCTGTCCAACATACAAACAATTGTAATACTATTGTTACATTTTAATATCGCATGTTGTTTGTAAAGCAATGACTATAGTCAACTGATAAAAATACGACAACAACAAAACAATTAATGACCATAAGTTTAGTCACATCCATTGTCATTGATATCTACACAACAGGGTTTATTAGGTGTGTGTCCACAGTTTGCACTGACATTTTACCCCAGCGCGTTTTGTTGCAACAGCTGCATCTTCTTGCAGCCACTCCCTCATCATTGTTGCCTGTTATGACAGAGCTCTTATTGAACCTAAACGAGCCGGAGAGCTGGCGGAGAGCTGGTGCGTGCTCACACGCAAAAGTTTCAAAGCCCTCACTGCCTGTCAGTGACCTGCTGACATGTCACACACTCGCACTTCTCTCTGTTCGCCAATCAATTTGGCAACAACAAGGCAAGACGATGGCAGCTTCATTACTGTCAGCGCCGAACATAATACCTCTAATGCTTAGTGCCACTTCCATGTGAGGATAACAGGGGAGCTTTAATTAGAGGACGCCATAGCAACAGTGAGCATGTTTAGGTTAGGTACAATGAGGTGAAACAGACAGCTTCCAATTTAGAGAGATATCTCACATTAGTCAAGCAGTTAGGATAACTGTTAAGATAATCAGGGTGTTAAGACAATGAAAAATGACAAATGTATCTGCATGGCCTCATTACCCTTAACTTTTAAAAAAATATACTCTAAAGAGGAAGTGGAGGCTGTGCCTGTCACCATGGAAGCAAAGCCAGTCAAGAGGGAAGAATCAAATACAGCTAACAATGAAGCTATTATCCAAACACTGAGTTGTAAACATCTATCAAAGTTAACAGTCAGACTTACAGGTAACATTTTGACTCACTATGCTTACTGTAGTTGTTCACACAAAGTTTTTTTCTATTTAATGAAGTACAAGATGCTTTTATTTTAGGTTTGGATAGTAATATGGCATGGATCATTTCAATTACGTATTGTTTTTTTTTTCTTCTCTACAAAATGTCCGATTATGTGACTGCTCTTGTTTACCTATCAGATTTCATGATCGCGGTGTTTCAGTGTTCTCACATATCTGTTTCCTTGGTATAAAGCAGGACCAGAGCCAGAGTTTAAAGAAAAAAAATTAGGTCATGAGTACAAACAAAAGGATTATTTTCACTGTCTTAAACAAGTCACATTTAAAGATACTGATTCTAAAAAATAAAAAAATACCAGAGTAAACCTTGAAATAACTCACTGTGTGCACTGGTAATAATAAAATGTGTACTCCTCAGCACACATAAATTTCCAAATTTCAAGAAACATTACTAATTATCAGACATGATGTAACCCTGTTACAATGTTTTCATACTCACAGAAGTGATGGAAGCATGTGGATGGAAGTAGTATGCTCCTCTAAGGATGCACGAACACACTTGTCTTGAACTTTTCAGAAACACATTCCTGAGAGGAGGACCTCTTCCTGTGCAACATGTTCTCACTCCCAACTCGTCACATTCAGCAGCTTGGTCAGGAACACTTGGTGAAACCTTTTGAAGCAAGGAATACCCCTTAAGCATCTAGGGCTGTCACATAATTACAATGTAAATCCATCAGCAGCAGAAAAAGCCAAAAAAAGAAAGAAAGAAAAAAAAGGGAAGCAACAGCTCCAGTTGACAAAGTACAAAAAAGTCCCAAAGGGGAGGAGTTAGGGGTGGACTGGTCAGTCACACACTGGACTATAGCCAAAAACCAAGTCTGAGTGTGTGTGTGTGTGTGTGTGTGTGTGTGTGTGTGGAAATAAAAGATTTTTCCTGAATCAAACCAAGATTTTCATTTATTTGCCTAAACTTAGCTACAGGAAGGCTCTGATGCTGAAGGGGTACCCTGGGCTTGAGAAGGTGTTACTATATGACAAGTTAATACTGAGAATGTGTTGCATATGTGCCTGTCAGGAGGAGGTGAAACCAGCTGAGAGGGAAGAACACACAGCGAATGAATATTCAAACATTGCTGGCTGAAAAACCTACAAAACAGCAGGAAACATATGTGTTAACCAAACCCTCTGAAATCCTGTCTGTGATGCACACTGGTGTAGTGATGGTGTCATACAGACAGTTTATTATAAAGGTAACATTAATCCAGATTAACTCACCAATCATTAGTTATACACTTTTATGCAGGACTTGACTGAAGGGCAAAAAGGATTAGCTGCGGTTTGCATAATAAACAGGCCAAGCAAGCAAACAAAAACAGAAAAGGTGGAGGTAAATAAACCTTCAAGTGAGTCCCTGCCTGCTTCTGTCCATTTTTATGTACACAGTTTATTAATCAATATTTGTTGGCAATAATTACAGCTGTTTTGCTTGTTGGGAGGTAATGGAGATTAATTAGTGACCTGCAACAAATGCTTTATGTATAAAGGGATAATGAGATCCGCTTTATGCTTTAATTTTTAAGTGATATGCCAAGTCATCCAAGAAAGTGGGAAATTAACTTTAGACTTTTTAATTGTGTTATTTTTTTGTTTATCTTTGTTTTTTAGGACCCCCGACGGCTCCATCTTTATGGTGAAAGTCTCTCAAGCAGCAGAGCCATTATGAGGCAGGTCTTGTCGTGTCAGTGGCCCGTCTCAGAGGAATCGTCCCTTACTTAAAGTGACCTTCCACAGATTAAAAGCACCATTTACTGTCTCGCCATCAAATCCTATATTTGGCCCGAGCATTAAAGACACTGTCAATTAGAAGTGAATGGAAAGGCTTTTAAACTGTGTCTGAAACTCTGTACCTGCTTGATTATAATGCTATCTTCATACATTACATTCTCCATATTGTGTATCTACCTCCTCTGTGTTTGTCTGCTTAGTACATGTCATACCTATGGAATGTCGTTTGATACTCAAAGAGGAGTCATTTTCTGTTCTTCCTCCTGAGTTCTTTCACTTCCTGCTTTATTTATTTATTTTTTTTAAGTTGATTTATGTTTTGTGGAGTTTCCCCTTATTTGAGTGATGGATCAAATGATAGAGATTGTTGTTTGTTGTACAAATTTTAAAGATTTTCGAGTTAATCAATTGTACCAGATTTAATTTTTACCCCACCTTCCGAGTGCTGTAGGTAGAGAAGCTACACCTAACCTGTGGCTGATTATTATGGGGTGACTTACAACTTATTGCTTACTGCGGTTTTGGTTTGGTGGAGCTGAGAGTTTTTCCTCACACACAGACTCACAGTCTGTTGACAGATAATCAGTAAAGTGCAAACTATTCTGTATTAAGCAGTTTGGCAAAACTCCTGCCTGTCAAGATTCAGTAGTGGGAAGTAAGTAATAATTTTAAAGTATTTGTGACTTTATTTCTCTGCTAAAATTTAACCATTAAGGCTTGTGACTCCTTACAAAAAAAGCCTTGTTTCTTCTCAGGGCTCTTTGGTAAGTTTCAGGTGTTCTAATTTCCACCAGTTACTGTTAAGTAACAGTTTTAAGCCCATAAAGGTCAAAATATACAACATTTTGCAAAACAAATTATATAATATTTCACAAAAAAAAACAAACACACAACACAAAAATATCTGTGTATCAGAACTAACCTAACCTCCCTTGTGGAGACGTCTGACCCCTTGCTTGGTTCAGAACTACTGGACTAAACTAGCGAAATGAATATAAAGTAGTTTAAACTACTCCACTAGGAGCAGCTACACCAATTGAAAGGCTGCACGAACAGTACTGCATCATCATAACCAACGCAGCACTGTATCACCACAGTTAACTGCAGAATGAGGTCTTGTTCTTCATACATTTTGCTTATAATGGAACAAAAATCATTTATCATTGCTCACTGGCTATGTAGCCATTGCTGTGTCAAAAAATAAGCTGTATGACAGTTACTCTCAAGTGACAGAAAAATGTCATTACCAATTGTCTTTGTTTTAATTGCTTTGGAGTAAAGAGTTGAAAAGTTGAAATGTAAAAAAACTAAGATTAAAAAGGCTTTGTGCAGAGGGATGCCCTCATCCACAGCCGCCTTCTTACCTCTGTGACAAGCCGGCCCGTGCCAGCAGCTCTCCACCTCCTCATCCTGGCCACCAGCATAGTTAAGCCATTCTACATAGATTATCTCTCATGAAAGTGAGTCTAAAATCTGTCTTTAATATTTTGCCAAAATCTAATTCAACTTTCTGACCCGGGAAGTGGTGAACTTTGCAACATAACGTTTGTCGTCCGTCCTAAGTAAGAAAATAGATGAGTGAAGTGGGGAAACAGAATATGCCACATCCTGCTTGTATTTGAACAAAAGCAGCTTTTCTATGTAAGCAGACAGATAGCATGACTGTGGGTGTCTGATCAAATGTCATGATGAACCGATGGGTATGTGACAACGTCTCCAAAGTGACATGATGAGAAATTTAAAAAAGGGAAACAAACTTCACAAACTGTGCGACTCACTGTTTTTCAGAGGATCAATCACCCAGAATCCTTATGGCACGTGCGTGTGTGAGAGAGAAAGAGTGTGTGTTCGCGTCGAGACCATAACTGTTCTAAAACAGCCGTACTCTTTTCATGAAGAAAACCTAAAATATCTAAACTGAGTTGTGGCAACATTTCCTCCGCCGTGTATCCCCCCCCCCCCCCCCAAAAAAAAAGCCCGTCTACCCTCCACGCGCCTATTGGCCATCAGCTTTCGTGACGTTTCCCTGTCCGTGTTACGATTGGACAAAACCTCCGCCTGTCTGTTTGACTGACATTCCCGGAGCCACAGTCTCCTCCCAGCGGCAGCAGACGCTATTTGAGTGGGGACCAGCGTATAGTTGTATATAGAGCCGGTTTAGTGTCGTCAATGGGAAGCACGCGAGACGGTGGCAAAGCGAGTTACAGTCTAGATTGAAATCCGCGGCTGCACCATGCTCTCCAGGTCTATCTCGTGTCTGTGGATTACATTTTGCCTTCATTTATGCTGTTATGTAGACAGCGGGGAAGCACAGAATGCGAAGGAAGGTAAGTTTTTTAAAGTTTGGAGTCTTCCATCCCGCTGCATTTGAAGACATCCTCTAGGACTGAGATGTGTCCAAATCCAGCAGACAGTTGCCTTGCTATTTTTCTAGCTTCTCAATAAATCTCACGCATTTTTTTTTCTTTTTATTAAATCAAGAGAAGGCTGTTTCGGATGCCCAGTGCGGTGAGATGAGGCCGGTGTGCGGGGATGACAGCGCTGTATTCCCGGGCTGTTTGCGAGCGACCTCTCGGTGCTTTTACGCACGGCAATTAAACGCAATAAAACACAGATTAGACGCAGGAGCCGCTGTTTTTATTTGACTCCAGCGCCAGTGCGCTATAAGGATAAGTAGCCTGCTAGTTAAAGATTAACAATCTATCATAACAAACTAGGTAGCCTGATATCAGCGGATCGATCGTCCCAGCAGGCTCGCCTCGTTGGAAGTGAGTGAACCGTCTATCTGGACACAGTTCCAGAAGGTTATTTCCTCCAAAGTGGCCTCAGCCTAGTCTTGCTTCTTTGTAGGAATATACAGTAGATTGATGTGGAGCCGTTATCTGCCTCTGACGCTCAAGTTGGTCAGATTAATGGCCATAAAACACCAAAATAGATGATTCAAATAACTCCAAATGGCTGAAAAACCGGAAATTTAAATGGACGGAATTCTGTTTTAATTAGTTCATCACGATATGTTACGCGTAAAAAACAGAAAATCATAGAGCAGGTATAGATTTCCTCTCCACCGAAAGTACAGTGTCGTAACCGAGCGCGGTCTGGATGTAATAGCTGATATGAATTGTAAACCCTCGCTGTTTATATGCGGGATTCCGCAGACCTCCATATCAGACAGTCTCCTGTAAAACACAACCGGCACATATTTTTTTACGCCGGTGCGTCCTGGCTCCGTAGTGGAGCTGTCTGTTGATATTAGTCATAATTAAAACAACTTAATTTTTATGAAAGCCGCCGCGGTGCCGCTCTGCGCTCCCGCACGCTTCCAGAACATAAAACAGGCTGATTTGACAGATCTCTCTCACAGATAAAAACTGCCATCAAGCCGCTTGTTAAAAATGGGTTCACTGTAGTTATAAGGCCGTTTTGAGCTGAAAATATTCCTGAGTTCAAGCGCATGTTCTGTACGTGCGTCGGACCGAAAGCAGCAGCTTTGACCTTAGCGCAACAGATTCCACTCCAAATTGACTTTTATTAAACCGACGAGTAAAAACCCGCAATTAACAAATTAAACGTTTTAAAATCTTGTGTGTAATGGTTCCGGATACATTCCAATCTGTGTTTTTTTTGTCTCCCAGACTATTTGTTCTTTCTGCACAGTGTCACTGTTTTCATTTGTCTCCCAGAAAGTTCCCCCGCAGACAGGACCAGTCTGCTGCAGTGTATATTCTTATGTTTTGCCTTAGCTGCTGCTGCTAGAAATTAGGTCACATATGAGCTATAGATGTCGATGTGTGGCATATCAGTAATACCCAGCCCCGGTGCACCGGTGAGATTTAACCACCTGCTTCTCGGTTTCCTGTCACTAGTGATTTTGCTGGACTCCAAGGCACAGCAGACAGAACTGGAGTGGATCTCCTATCCTCCCAATGGGGTAAGTCTGCAGAATCACTGCATCGCTGGCACACACACACACACACACACACACATACACATCTACTCCATATCTATATTTTTTCAGCTTTCTCTGATGTCCCACGTCCGTGATAGGAATAATAATTTTGAACCTTAGGCAGAAACATATATAGGGATCAGTCGTCTTAAAATCCTATCTCACAAAATCTTCACAGAATAAAAGATAAAGAATGCAAGAGGTTGTTTTTTCCTATTTAACTCTCCTGGCTTTTGACATTTAGAGCACAAAGGCCTTAAGCAAACCACATCCAACTTGCTAGTCTGATTAAAAGCATGCTGTGAGAAACTGGTAAATAAATAATTTTGGTTGAAACTGATAAACTGCACAATCATTCTTTAAGGATGTGTTTGCGCAATAAAAAATGCAACTCCTAATCTCCCTTCATTCAACTGCAGTTTGTTGCAAAGAATATTGTCTGAAATTACTATATTTCACACACCTTTGTCATATTCATTACGGAGAAATCACCTCTAGTTTAATAGCCAATCATATTTCAGTCTGACGGCTTTCCCATTTATACACAACACGGTGGCGTTCTCTAATGGGTGTATTCATTTACAAATGTATGTCTTCCTCTTTCAGTGGGAAGAGATCAGCGGCTTGGATGAGAACTACACACCCATACGCACATACCAGGTTTGCCAAGTCATGGAGCCCAATCAGAATAACTGGCTTCGGACTAACTGGATAGAGAAGGGCAATGCCCAGAGAATTTTTGTGGAACTGAAGTTCACCTTGAGGGATTGTAATAGCCTACCCGGTGTGGTGGGCACATGCAAGGAGACGTTCAACTTGTATTATCAGGAAACAGATTCTGAGGTGGGCAGGAGCTTGCGGGAGAACCAGTATGTGAAAATTGACACGATCGCCGCAGATGAAAGCTTCACCCAGGGTGACCTGGGCGAGAGGAAGATGAAGCTGAATACAGAAGTGCGCATAATTGGCCCCCTGTCCAGGCGTGGCTTCTACCTGGCCTTCCAGGATGTAGGGGCGTGTATCGCTCTGGTCTCTGTCAAAGTTTATTACAAGAAGTGTTGGTCTATCATCGAGAACCTGGCCACGTTCCCAGACACCGTGACAGGATCAGAGTTCTCCTCGCTGGTGGAGGTCGAGGGCATGTGCGTGAGCGATGCCGAGGAGGAGGCCGAGAACTCTCCCAAGATGCACTGCAGCGCTGAAGGGGAATGGCTGGTGCCAATTGGGAAATGTATATGCAAAGCTGGATTTCATCAGAAAGGAGACGCATGTGAACGTGAGTGCCTCTCCTTTTATTTAAAAAAAAGAGTCCAGATTTTTTTTAATAACCTTGATGAATTAACTAATAAAAATTAGTCAGGGGTTTCCTAGATCACACACACAACAAAAGGTGTGCCAAAAAATAAGAAAAAATAATAAAAAAAGAAAAAAAAAGAATTTGTGTATTTGATTATGCAAAGCAGGTAAATGACAATTTAGGCATCTGCTGAATTTGTGTGTTGGCAAATGGGATTAAAGCAGCTGATCTGACAGCAGTAAAGATGGATAAAGTACTGAGGCCAAACATCCCCAGTGTAATAACCGGAATCCGTGTTAATTGATTATGAGACTCTTAATTTACAGCCACGATTCTGTTGACACTGGGATTAAATAATAACGTGAGTTTAGCTCTTCAGCTTGAACGCTCCTCTCTTTCTTACTGGCAGCGAGCCAAGACAATCACTAGAATACACAGGTCTAGAAGAAGTCCAGCCAGTCTGCCAGTATCTCTGTACCCCGGCCATGCGACCCTGACAGAGAGGGAAAACAAATAGCCGTCGTAGCGTGGCTTTAGGCCTCAGGATATTTATGAAGGAGCCTAACAGGAAGGGCAAACACAGCCGTGCTGTGGCTCAATTTGGCATTGTTGTAGTGGCCGATCATGCCGCTACAATTAACAATAACATGCTTTCTGTCACACCGAACGCTCAGAGGATTATTTTCAGTGGCCACCTGACTTGAAAGATAAAAATCGCCGTGGATTAAAAGGGGGTGACTTAGGTCACAGAACTTAAGTGGCCTGCCTTGTCAGCCAAGCCTTTTTTTTTTGGCAAAGTGGGCAACTGCAATCTAAGCAGCTTATGAGGAGCAGCAGCCAGTAATAATTGAATGGAATGCATCTAAGAACAAATTAGTGTCCCTGGCAGACAAGCTTTTATGCCATGCTGTCATCCATTAGGGACCCCACCGAGGGAGGTGTGTTAATGAAATATATTAGGCCATGTAATTTAGAGCAACACAGCCTGCCTGGAGTTGTGCAATGTCTCTAATGTTGGCAGACTTATCGCTGATTCAACCCCACAGACCTCCTTTTCATTGTTCTTGTTGTTTCAATACGCGTAGATGTAAGATCCAGTTGTGCCCTTTGGTGGGACGAAAGCGCCCAATTTATTTCCACAAGGAGAGCGATGCAGCATCGCAACCAATAGCTCCGGCTTGTCAAAGTAATTTTTGCTACCTTTTCTTATTATGTCTTGGTGCACAACTCTCGGAACAGAAGACTGTTGCATCTCTCTATTAATTAATCTGTTCATGTGTCAACTAAAACAACTACCTATAGGCAGAGGTACAATGAACTTAGCGTCAGGTTGTTTAAAGCCCGAGGAAGGAGCCTCCTTAATGTGTATGTGGATCAAATTCCAGTCTTGACACTGCACCTTTATGAGCTTTATCTCCACTGAGGCATGAGAAGCCTTTGTATTAAGGGGTAGTTAATCTAAATAAAATGAGAATCACGTTGCACCATCAGCACTTCTTCCAGCAGCTCCACTGACATTAAATTGTCCATTCAGTAGTTTCCCTCAGCACAATCTAAAAGCTATTCAAAGTATTTCTATCAACTGAACAGCAGAGCAATAAGTCCAAGTGGCTGTGACCGTTAAAAATGTGAAATCCTGGCACTGGGACCGCAGACTAACTTGTCTCAGTGATGTAAAAGTACATCTTTATAATGGTGCCTCATTGTGATGCTGCTCCGTCGGTATAAAGCATTCACCATGCTTCAAACAAACTGTTTAATATGAAGTGTGGTTTGAACATGTTTAAAGGCAAAAAGTGTGTGTGCGTGCCTTTAATGGCTTTAATGGGGAGGACAGATGTGCACTTTTTAAACAGTCACTGCTCAAAATCAGTCTTTGCGCTCATTTGTACAAAAGTAGTTGTATTAAAAATTAAAAAAAGGGAGATATAAATTAAAACTACATTTCTACTACTTTGCCAATCACTGCATATCTGCAAATCTGTGTAAATTAGTGCTTTTATAAAGCTACAGATGTGGTGGCAAACCCCCTGCTTCTATTATTTAAACAAGGTGATTCTAGGTGACTGGATCCAGTGGGCACTTTGTTCAGAGCAGTCTGAGGCACGTAGAGATCATTGCCATGTTAAGAATTTTACATTTTTCACTAGGCTAAAAAAAAAAAGTGCATTTTACATGTAACGAGTCAACCATATTTTCCATCAGTTTTCTCTCCTTGTATGCTCCGATAGAAATGATTTTTAATCGTTTGACTCGTCCTCTCAAATTCTGACATCAGAGAGATGTGGGGGCAGAGGGTTCAGATGCTGTTGAACGATCTGACAGGCACCTCTTATGGTGCATAATTATGCCTTAAGACAATCCTGAGCTGGCCTATTTTAGTATCTGCAGTGTACTGTGATTATAACATGGCTGCAGAGTAAAACATTCAGCCAGAGGGCGGGTGCAGGTGGAGTAAGCAAGTTGAGCTGTCAGTCAAGTCATTTGAGGAGCCCCCTCTGTGGATGCAAAGGCCTCCTCCAAACGTGTTGTGATCCACTCATTCATCACCATCAGCAAAGAGGGACCCCTTGTCTCTCAACCCTACGTCCCCCTCCCCTCCCTCTGTCTCTCTTTAACTCTTTGTGTTGCAATCTGTGGCAGTAAATGTCACTCTTCTTCTCTGCCTGCTGCGTTCAGTGGCCTCAGTGTAATGGGTGTTGAAAAAGGCCAGTTGAAGTGTCCCCGCAGCCTGCACGGGCTTCATTTTGCAAAGTGTGTGTTGTGAAAATAGCCCCCATTCATCCGCTGGTCTTGTTTAGCGCTGGCTACTGGTTGCAAAGGAGCCACAGAGTCGTTTAGACAGAGAGAGGGCCCTTGTGGGAGGACATTGGCGTCTTTGTTTCGCTCAATCCCGAGAATGTATGTTGTCCGATTTTGACACATCACATCATTGTGGTACTAAGTAACCAGTGCCTGAGAAATGATTAACTGTTGACCCTCACCCATAAAGAGGGAGAGGCCTCTATCTGGTGGAAAAAAACAGATAAAACAGGTCGTATCTTGGCTGTGCATGCTAACAAGAGAATTAATGAGAGGATACTGCATCCTGTAGACGCTGGCACCATCCATCTTGACTGTCAGGGAATTGGACAGAAGTAAGTTGGAGACTGATTGATGAGTGAGCCTCTGAGGGAAGGGGCTGAACAGTTGGGGTCTGACCACAACAGCTAACGTGTATGGAGGCCACCAGGCGGACCGTGCAGCCAGCCCTAGTTGCAGGCCTGGAGAAAAGCTGCACTTAGCATTTCAAATGAAGCCAGGAAGCCAAGAGTCAGGAGGTCCCCATACATCTTGATGCTTCCCTGATTGATAAGGTGTGAATTTAATACACCAAATGGCTGTCTTTTACAACCGCTCCAGAGCTTAATTATGCAAATGACAGGTATGCGTCGAACCCCACAGGAGACCCAAATGGACCTAAATCACTCAAGATTGAAATAAATTGGTGATGGATGGGAGCTCATCCTGTCACTGCCGGTGTTGCTTCCTGTGAATAGGAGCATTCTTCCACAGCACAGAGCTTTTCCTCCTTGCTGCTTTTGGCCTGGCAGGTAGCAGACAGGAACACATATGTGGTACTCTCTGCTCAGGATGTTACCACAAATACGATCTGTGGTGTCCTAAAATTGATCACCTAGGATAAAACTTTGAAACATGAGATTTGAAGAAATTTAAAAGTTAAGATTAATCCTTTTTTCAGTTTTACCATTATAGATAGAATTGTTTTCTATGTTAAACTGTCGTTTGGACGAAAGAATTGAAAATGTTAGCTGATAATGGTATTTTTACTATTATGTAGCCTTTTTAACAATGTTATCTTTTTTAACTAAATATATCAATTACTTTATAGTTTAATTATTGTATTGGGTATTTTTGCATTTTTGTGCCTTTAGTGAGCAGAGGCAGACTGGATGTCGTGGTTTCCTCACGGCAAACCAAATTGCTTGATCATTTTTTAAAATTGTTTATCGAAATTGTAGAAGTTAACTCATTAATTATTTAAACAATTTTTTTCAGCCCAAAATATATTTAGATTTGAGTTTTTAGATTTGAGATTTCTCAGAACTATTAATGTAACATCTTACAGTAATATCCCATACGAATATATATCTGACTTCATCATTCAGCACATTCTATGAACATGAACAAGGGCTGACGTTTTGCTGCAGAGAGAACAGTGGTTGTTCAAAACACAACAAAACGGCCAATAAAAAGGGTGTTTCATTTCAGTTGAAGTTGCTATATTCCCGTGCACCTCCTTATGTCTAAAACCCACTCATTTGTAGAGACTAAACAGAAAGTAACAGTTAGTCAAGGAGAGAAAACAGAATGGTTGGAATCATGCTTTGACAAGCTGCAATAAAGAGTATTTATTTTTCTTCCACATGCAGTGCCCCCTTTTAAATATACACTTCTAAATGAAAAGTAAAAGCTTAAAGAAGTTGTTTCCCGGGATACTCTTGTTTGAGCTGGTGCCAGCAGTGCTTTCTTTGGGAACCGGCTGTCCTGTCTACACGTCAAATTAAATACGAACGCCTCGTTTTGCATAAGAAAAAACTTTCAGCAGGAAGCTCATTCACAAAGTTTGCCACAGCAAATATTTGTCTGAAAGTCATTTTCACATTTGCACCAATTCATATTCTGAAATAAAGGCAAGAAAGCAGAAGACTAATTATTTGCTCCAGCTGATTTCCAGAGTCATAGATATCACACTGATGTAAAGATGGATCTGGAACGAACTATATCATCATAGAGAATTGATCTTTAAGATGTATGCAAGGCCGCAAGTCCCTGTTCCCTGGTAATGGGTTTGTCTCTTACCTCTGCTCTTAAGCTGCAGCTACTGACTCATGCCTACATGAATATCAAGCAGCTGATGGAAAAGCTCAGTCTGCTCAACTGCTGTAGGCATGTACTTTTTTAACTCTTGAAGCCTCGGCTACAGCACATTTCTTACAGATATCCGCCGCTTCAAATAATATATTTCTTATGTTTGTAACCCCGGAAATGTTAGACCTCGACATTACTGACTCATGTTTTCACTAAATGTGTCAACAGAAAAGTTCCTTTACTGAAGAAAGAGATGCCTGTGCACTTCTCTAAAATCTAAAAATCAGCGTTACCCCAGCCAAACTCACAAATGTAAGAGCCAAACAACAACAGAACAACAAGCTAGCAATCTTGATAGAAACTGCTCCAGTCAACTTAGCGCTAACGCTGATCTCAGGTGTATTTGCTTGGAATGTGTGTGTTCCATTTTGACAGAATGATAAATGAAACTATGTCATTTTAGATGCAAATTGAGCCAACCAGCTATTTAATGCTACCCCAAATTGGCAAGAAAAAAAAACAGGAATGATGACTAGCCACTATCCAGGTCTTGGAATTTGACCTGCCAGTCCAAATTTGAGACCCTACGTTGCATCACATGAATGGACTGAATCCAAGTAAACAGCCCTCATTCTCACACAAACAAAGGCACATGGTCACCATACTGGTAAGAAACTTAGTTAACCCCCCCACAAAAAGAAGACCTCTGCGACGCGGCTTCAGATAGCGTCATTTCCAAGATGACACCAGGGTCCACATTTGGCCATGCATGAGGTCAGTGAATATTAACTTCATTTACACATGGCTGCAGACCAGCACAGCGCCACAATGGAGGCACTGCCTGGTGTGTTTAGTAACATGAGTGACCTGGCTGACAGGACACTGTCAAGATGGAAGATGGATGATCGCAGCAGTTGACCCTTGATCGCCAGAAGAGTCACCTCTCCGGCCCCCTCCCCCCGCATTACAAAAGAGCCCTCCCCGCGGTGCAGCGGCCCTCATCTCCACTTGCACTAACAGGTTCAGACATCTCCATCGATCCCCACTTCCATACCCCTTGCAATTCTAAGCTTTTGCCCTTTTTAGCTATCTAAACTGTTGCACAGATGTCTTTTTTGTCACTGCTTGCTAGCTGACTGCTTGAGAGGGATGTGATCAGACAGGCGAACTTTATGTCAGAAGACAATGTCTTTGGTGTTCTGTATTGTGTCCCTGTGGCATAAGGGGGAAAGTGATATGTGACTGGGCTCAGGGTCTCGCCACCTTAAGAGGCAGCGGGAAGGGCTCTGTTGTCAGTGGAGCTGCTCCTTTGGGATGCTTGAGACCACTGGCTCTGTACTTCAACCTTCCTTTAAGAGGAGAATCAATAACTTATTACATAACTTCACACTTTTTTCCCACTGCATCCAGAGCAGAGGAAGCAGAAGTTAAAATGCACTTAGTATGGTTCTGTTGCAAGAATATCTGCTGTTTCTTCTAGAGAGTTATGCTAAAATGAAGACAGATTGGCAAAACAGAAGGTTTGCAGGGAGAATAAAAAAAGTAGGGCTTATCTAATGATGATAATGATGATGATGTAATTGTCTAATCATCTGCCAGTGATTTTCTAGACTATTTGGATTTTTTGGTCCATAAAATGCCAGACAATAGTTAGAAAAATCCTCATTAAAAGTTCCCAGCTTTAAGTTCTCTTTGTCAGTGGAGGGCACAGGGACCTGGTCACAGCAATGACGAGCAGCTAGGTTGACATTGTTCCATTGCTTTCTGTTGCAGCTCTAGTATAAGGGGGGGGGGGGGGGGGGTTTGGATTGGAATGGGGGGGGGCTGGGGCAGGAAGGTGGGTAGGCATGGGCACAATTCAGAGATAATGCTCAGTTGCTGACTGGGGACATTTTCAGTGCCGATTTTGCTTGGGCTGCAGGGGGCTTTGGATCGGTCAGACCTTTGGACCCTGTGCTTTCATCCCCAGAATGCAGAGTCCTTCCCTCATCCCTGCGTCTTTTTGCACAGCTCCCCCCTTTTTTTTTGAGTTGACCACCTCATCCATTAAAAGTAGTTGCCTGGCTGGCCTTAAGGGCCCTCTCTCTTGTTTTCATGTGAGTTAAATGAACTAAACAAAAGACGATTAGGTAGGGACATTTTCCATGTCACTTAGAATTTATTTCAAAAAGCTCACTCCCCATGATAGCTTAAAAGAAGCAAAGACCTCTTTGGAGGAATGTGCACAGACTTGTGTACAGCTGCAGCTCAGAGAAGCTGTAAATTTACTGATGTAATTTTTTTAATCCAAAAATGTCGTTGCTTTTCCACCTCCAAATCCATGTCGCAATTTAGCAAAGTTGAAAGAGAAAACAGATGTTTATTAATTTGTTTAGCTCAAATCATTCCCAACTTTACGTCAAACGTCATGGACTAGCTGTATTTTTAACTTGTAGCACCGTAGCAGAAGCATTAGCTTAAATTTTAGTATAACTTAATCAGTGTCTGGCTTTGATCTTTGCTGTGAACAACCATGCAGGCACTTCCTTTGGGTTTTCTCTGCTCAGAGGGCAAAGCTGCATGCCCTCCAACACAGTGTAAGGGAATGCTAATCTTCTCTTTGTTTCTCGTGGAAAGCTACTTATCTCCCGCTAAGCACAGGTACCTCGGATGAATGGGTCGGTTGTCTGTATGTGTGGAGTGCAGCAGCAGCCAGACAGAGCTGTGTAGCCAAGTATGTGTTGGGTAAAGGGAGGATCCAGCACAATATGACATCAGATTCTTTAACCATTTGTATGTATGTGTCAGCAGTTCCTTTCATATCGGACTTTATTTTTGGCCTTGTCGTAGCCATGTCCTAGGTTCCCTCCTTTGTCCAAAGCCCCCAGGATGTGTTGGTGTTCGAAATTAATTTGTGTGAAAGGGGTTTGACATTGAAACTCTATCTCCGTCCTGTGAAGAGATTTTCAGCACGGCCTCAGCCCTTTTTTTTTTTTTTCCTCTTTCTTTGTGTGATCTGCCACTGTTTCCCGGAGCTGGATAGGCGCCTCGCCTCTCATAGGTGGGAGATTAACATGTCTGCCGGCAAAAATCCAGCTGCTGAGCATCTCTTTCTTTATTGAAAGAAGAAAAAAAAAAGATTTAGAGCAGCGTAACGGGCTCGGAGGAAAAAGAAAAAAATCGACAAACCCCTGCTGCTTCCTTTGTTGCTTACGTGTTCGTACCGAGAAACAAAAATGTCCTGTTGTAAGAAAAAGTGGCCTGTGCGTGTAAACTACAAAATTATCTAGCATAATATTAGAACGCAGTTTTACTTGATGCAAAGCTATAAACAAAATGTAAACTCGCACTGCAGTAGCTTTATAAATAACTTATGTCTCCCTTCAAGGTGCACTTGATTTCTCTAAAACCTTTGCAGCTGCAAAAGTCCACACATCACCTGCGAGATGAGATCAATTGAGCTGTCTTTTGGCTTTTCAACTAGAAGAAATACACTCAGCTGGGATTTTTCCCAGGTCTGCCTGCCTGTGCTGCTCTGAAATTACTCACAAGATGTACTGCCTCTTACATTGCAGAGGAAAACACCACAGGCTTTGGTCCATAAAAGAGATGCAGCCATAGTTCAGTATGCATAAAACGCCAGTAAACGGAGCCTGATGAATGTCCAAACTAAGGCCTACTATTTATTGAGGCCAAAAACATAAGTCACATCTAATCAGAGCAACACACATAGGCCCCAGGCTACATTAATGCATAAGAAATAAGCTCTGTGTGAGCTATTGACATCCTTCTCAATAGTCGTAACGTGCGGTCATGGTCCTAATCGTATGCCCTGAAAGTAAAAACAAAAAACATAAAGCAGGAGTTGGGTTTTTTAAATAGCATTTCATGGTTGTCTGAACATCCAGCCAGACACGGGGTATTTTGAAATAGCTGACAGAGAGTGTTTATGGCAGTATCAGCAACAGATTGCAGTGTAATCGAAACAATGAGACAAGTTGGGGGGGGGGGAGAAAAAGCCCTTCATTTTTCACAGGTAGCACTGCGTAACAGGAAGAGCCAGTTTAGGGCTCTATCACTATTGTGCTTTAGTAATGCATGTCTCTGAAGTAACACAAACTAGTTCACATGCTGTTCAGCTGGAGCTCTGAGGTCCCTGGGGCCCTGAGGACCGGGGCAGTTTCTCACTCTGCATGGTTGCTAATCCTGCATCGCATCGAAGATGTGTGACATCTTTTGTTAAATAACTGTAAAAAAAACATCTGTGATAAAACATTTTCAACATTTTTTCATGTCAAGATTCACCAACTGGCTTTTTGTCTGAAGCTTTTGACCAAATCCCCAGGCCCTCTTACGCAAGTAGATATTGCTCAGATGGAAAAAAAAAAAAAAAAAAAATGTTCATGAATGAAAGTAAGGCATTGCAAAAAACAAAGCCATCTGGGTATCAGTGCCAAAACTCTGTAATCTGTATTAGAACGTATAAAAAAATAAAGTTACAGGAACATTTCATAGTATATACAGCTTTGTTCACAGATACGTATAGAGGCCAGCTCTGTGGTGGATATCAGAATCAGGCAGACAAAGAGAAAAAACACTTCAAGGAAGCATACTCTTATAAACTACAGGAGACAGGCCCCCCATCATACCAGCACTGTGTTTAGAGATGATATTTATAAAGACGTTTCCCTATCGGAACGGCAGCAGCCACGGCGAGCGCTTTACAGAGAGACATGGTGCTTTTTTGAAATAAGAAAATAAACTGTTTCCTTTATCACGCTTGACCCATTCCACCTGGCATTCATCAGCGGCAGGGCCTGCATGTTGGTCCTGTCGGCTGCTCTCCTCCCTCTGCCTCTTTTATCACTCTAATGGGGTGCTATCTCTAGGCTGCTCTCTCCGGGTCTCCGCAGCCCCGCTCGACTCCCTTCAGCGCACATTCTTTCCACATTCATCCCGACACACAGGCGGATTTAACACATAATCAGGCCGGACGGGAGTGCAGTCGGAGAAGGGGGTCGGCCCAGCCATGACAGGACTCATCATGCTCCGACCATAGAGACAGAAAGGCCCACACTAGTCATTCTCGCTCTGGCCCGGGCAGTCTGCGAAAAAAGAGAGGGAATCTTCCACGTTCACACACATTCACACACTGCAGCTCACTTTGAGCCCGTCCGCAGCAATATTGAGACAGATGGGGAGACACTCAATATCCCAGCTGCCCTGCTCCGACTAACTAGAGTCCTCCATGCTCAGTAATAATAAGGATTGTAACCTTGATTGGATTTGTGGGCTGCAATGAGGCTCAGCTTACAGTTTCTCCAGAGCGGTGTATTATTTTGCTGATATGCAATATCATCGTACAAATACCAAATACTTTTGGATACATTTCTATGGTAATACCTACATTTAAATGATACTTTCTGCCTTGCCGCAAGGCCCCTTAAGTGTACATGTGTTCTCTGGCTACATTAATGAAGTTCTGTGTCAATATCTTTGCGGATATCCGCATACTTCACTGAACATGAGTGTACACACACACACTGTGCACAGGCAGACAGTGAGTGCAGTATAAACGGAAACAGACCTGCTCAGACTCTGACAGTAAATCTGACTGAGCCTTTGAAACTTGACAGTTCCTGACAGTTGATCTTATAGACACATTTCATTTTTTTTTGTACCTAAAAGAACAATAGAGACAATGAGGCAAACATAGATATCCATCTGTTGCTAAAAGCACAAGATTAAGATGGCATCACATCGAGGCTTTTGGTCATAATACGAACTGGATTTATGGGTTGAAAGCAAACAAGTCCTTTTTTTTCTTTTTCTTTTTCAAGTTTCCGTGAACAAAAAGACTCTGTATTTAAAATATTTCAATGCCTGTGCCACGATGATATCACTTTTGGTGCCACTATGATACTTTTTATGCAGTGCCAATACTAAAACAACAGTTTATGTGATTCAATTTCATTTGCTCCATAAACCCTTAAAATATTTTTATATGCAGCCACATAGGATCCATGTGACCTAAATGTTGTGATCTGCTAAGGTCTCGGATTCTGACTAAAAACTCTTGGTCATATTTGGTACTTTATAGTTTGAACATATGAACATATTTCAGTTGGCTCATTTTACCAACCAGGCCTGACACACAATATAGTAAAAAGAAAAAAAAAGACACAGCAGACGAAAAGGGCAAATTTGGAATTCGAACTGTTAGGAAAGGCACAAGATTAACTGAGGAAAAATCCCACCAAGTGCCATGGCGTCACCCCCGGACAAGGGAAATGATTATTTTCTATTTTGGCCAGGAAGGGATATGTCAGGCTGTCGCATAAGGAGTCATTTGCGCTCTCCCACCTCCCTCACTGTCCCTCACCCGGAGTGTCATGACACTGCCAAAGCGTGAGAGAATTTGGATGTAATTCAAGAATCTTAAGAAGCTCGGCTTAGAGGAAAAAGAAATAAACCGAGATCTTACAAAAATAGAGAAATCCGTTTTCCCCCCTTTTTTTTGTGTATGTGTGTCTGCGCAAGATAAGGAGACTTTGTTTTATTCTGTGGGCCACTGTGTGCTGTGATTGAGACGCTATAGTCACAGGAGCATTTGATTATCTCTATCTGACTACACGGAGGACCTCTTCTTTCCCAGGCTCCTCTTCCTCTCTCTGTATAAAATTGCTGACTGCAGCTTGTCCGCACACACATCACTGAATGAAAGTGCTTGACCACTGGAAGGGAAATTACAGATGCTGGCTCCGTAGCCTGCCGAGGAGCTGGCTGGAATGTAAGACTTGTGTTTTTTTTTTCTCTCTCTCTGCTTAACCTCAACCCTCTTCTCTGAGGACTAACTAATTTCTCAGTGGCGTAAATAAGCCGGCTGTTGTGTCTGCCGCTGAGCTTGTGCCTACAAGCACAAGCCATTAGTCGGCCTTTATCTGTGCCAGAAGCCAACCAGACTCACATTAATGGCCTTTTTTTTTTTTTTCAAAGAGTCACTGTTATATGTTCATCCTCACCTAATTACATTGGAGTGGAAGTCCTCTTGTCAAAAATCTGATCAAGCATCAGAGTGTCTGGGATTTGATATGTTTCAACATGTTTATGTGTCAGTGTTTGCCGGTGAGGCATCAGTCATCATGTCAGTGAAGAGGGCGACTGGTGAGCAGACTTGGTGTAATTTGCTTTGTAGATGTTTCCACTCAGAAAAGAGGTGTTGCTGCAGGGGCAGTTGACAAAGAGCCTCTCACTCACTATCATCCCATCGCCATGTCTCAGAAGCAGAGTTTCTCTCCAGCAGCTGGTGCCAGGAACAGAAACTCTCCAGCAGTGTGCGCCGTGCTGCTGCCTCTGCTGCTGCTGCTGTTGCTGCCGCAGGGACGAGAATGCTGGGCCAGGACGGCTGTGTTTGTACTTGTCACTCAATGCACTGCCAGTGGTGGGGAGAGCTGCAGAAACACTTACTTGCCTGTGTCATGCAGGCATTCGATTTTTGAGGCCTCATTTGCCGCCTTGTTGCTTCTGTAAACATTTCCGGATGCCAAACTCAGTCGGACGCACTGATAAACACATGGACTTTATCTGGAAAGGAGCACTGAAATTGAACTGTGTTTTGCTTGGGAGCTTGACTGAAAGTGCAAGTCCGTTTTATTAAAGCAGGAGCCATTTTTTTGGTTGTTTGTGCCATCATTTCTGTCAGTTATGATAACACTGAGCCAATCGAAGTGAAGTTTTAGATTAGGAAACGTAGCATCAGTGACATTCAGTGAGAAACACAGACATCAGAATAAACAAACCGTAAACTTATGGCAGAGTGTCAGAATTGGCATTCTGATGGCATTACACTAGTGCCAACTTTGACTATTATAAGCAGAATAGATAATGAAGACATATAATAGTTTTCTATCTGTCCATTTGCTGCCATGAGCTAATATTGATGCTTAAAGCTGCTTTTGGTGCCATGCCACTCCCTGCATGTGCTTTGCAAGACATGTATTTTGATACAAAGGCAGAAATAAGCCTTTACTGTGACTATGGGTGTTAAAGGAGAGCAGCTCAGAAAACAAGGAACTATCATGTGTACCCAAACTTTACCAACTAGAGTTTAAAACAAAAAAAGAAAAACAGTGTGCAGAGCTATGTTGTTTAGCAGGTCAGTTACTGTATAATTAAGATTTGATGTGTAGTTACAGCCCTACATTACTTTATGCATAAATAATCTTAATTAGTTTTGCACAGACAGGTTTACAGCATTGTGAAAAAAAAGGATCGGTACATGCTGTTTGCCTGTTCTCTGAGTGAGGGGATTAAAATCAGTATTGCGGCAGTAAATGCCTCACCATGAGCAATAGAAGCACTGTGAATGCTTTGAAAATAAGAGTGAAGTTGTGATGAATTTAAAATTGTTGCAGCAAAGCTGTGTTTACTCTTGAAAGCCCCTCCTGACTCGGCCTTGTGCTCCTCCTAATCTGGACTGTGGATCCTCTTGTTTGCTGGATGTGGTGGTCACGATGGGAGATAGCCTTGGTCCCTGCCGGGCTTTTCCCCCCTCTGCACACCCGTCACCCAGCAGATGAGCTCTCAGAAACCCAAAGGCAAACAGGCATGCTGGCTTATCAGAATGTTTAAACAGCTCGGCGTGGTGGGGGGAAAGCATAGCCAGAGACCGGATCTAGTCACTCTTTAACCTGCTGGAGAAAGCCCTTCAGTGTCATTATCAACATCCATGGGGGCGGGTTAACGCTGCGTATCAGATACTGCAAATAGACGTGCTTTCTAGTGCTGCTTGTCAAATGTTATTGCTCATCACAACATTAAAAAAAAATATTACATATGTAGATAAAGTGAAAAAGCTGCTAAATGTGATTAGTAAGCCTTCGTAGACTCTGTTTTGCCTGGTCAGCATTCAAGACCCACCGCTCGCAGCCTCCTCGTGGCTCTGTTTTCAATTACTGCTTCAAAAAGGTAAAAAAAAAAAAAAAATTAGAGATTAAATCATGTATTTTTTCCTCTTGGAAAAAAAAAGGCTGTGAAAGAGCATTAAATAGAGAATGACAGGGCTTTCATGTAGCTGAATCCCAGCCTCCTCTTCATGCCGCTCTGGAAGTGTTAAAACAAGAGAGCTTGGATGCCTCTATCCTTCTTATTCTGGACCTGTCACAGGAGGTGGTGGCCAATGTATTTCCCTGGAAAAAAGAAATAAAAAAAAAAAGGAGGTATAGCAGAACCGAGATCTGTAATGGGGTGTGCCCAGTATGAAAATCATTGCTCATTTCCCCCAGTAACTCATGAAAAATACATTTTCAGGGAGTAATTTGATAGTTTGTATGCAGAGCTATTCACAGAAGTATAGATTTTTTGCAGATTGTTTAAGAAATCATGTGGCCTAGATTGCAGTTTTTTTTCACCAGGCTTAGCTCCAGCCGCTCACTGTGGATTAGTCGACTTTGAGGCTAAAATAGCCAGAACCAGGAATAGATGTTTTACCCCTAACTGGAATTTAAACATTAACTTGACAAATGCATGGGATTCACGGCGGGGTTGCTATGAATCACTGTATTTTGTTGTGTGTTCTTGCTTTGTCATGTCTTGCTTTCATGCCTCTTTTAGGGAATTAAGAATCATTTGTGACTGAAGAAAAATGGTGGGCGGGTTTATTATTCGGGTTTAAAAGTGTAATTCTTAAATTGCTCTCCCACCACAAGGGCAGGGATGAGTCTTTTCAGATTAGTCGCATCAATCTGAGGTTTGTTTACCATCTTGGTCGTAGGTGCAGTGTTGAAAATGATCCCTGGGCTTGTGTTGGAGATGCACGCTTATCTCTCTGCTTTACTAAAGAATGTTTTCTCTCGGAGAGACAGGACTTGTTATAAACAAGTCAGACCTCGTTACTGACCTGAGGATTTGCCGGAATAAAAATAGCCTTGTTATTTTCCTTTCAAAGTGAGAGGTTGTAGTTTATCCCTGGGCTAATGTTTCAACAGGAGGTTTGCGATGCCGTTTCGTGGCCCAGCCTGCTTGATGAAGCCCGAGGGGCCACCCTTATTCAAATACTGGCTGCTTCGAGATGTGAACACATTGTTTTGTTCTGTCATGCCCTCTCCATGATGGGAATTCAGGTGTAAAAAGAAGACTCTTTCAGCCTGTGTTTGCACAGTACTAATATCACCTTAAGACGTTCAGTGATTCGTAATGACTGCTGAGATCATCAGTGAATGTAATCCCGTGTGAACCTGGCTTAGATGGGGTTTACTAAATACAACAATACTGTGAGAATTTCATCAATCTATCAGACTTCTGAATGAGAGAGTGAACAATTTGATTTTCTTTTTAATCTATATCAGCACAGCTGTAAAAAAAAAAATTAAGGGGGCCCGAGGGGAAGAATAAGTTGTGAGCCACCTTTAGATTGAGGAGTTTTTATTCATATACAAAAATGACCCCTCTCCTGTGTCCGTTTTGTAGAAACAATTCTGAAGAATGTAAACATGTTTCTACATGAACTTCCATCTCTTCACTGATGAATTGAACTCTCTGTATTTGAGAGTTTTCTTTTTTTTTTAAGTCAACATTCATTAGCTTGCCTTTAACTTTCGTACCTCCATAGCACAGTTTAAACTAGGCATCAATCTGTAAACTGCTCTTTACAATGTGGCTTCTATATAAAAACTGTTTTGGGACTGGTGCTTAACTGTTAAACACATCACCTTTAATACAAGAAGTCAGAAGTTTGCCAAAAACACAAGCTACCAAACT
>JAPZDY010000010.1:1344008-1362687 GCA_029783645.1 Ctenochaetus hawaiiensis | reverse complement strand
TGAGCCGTTGCGACTGGAGAGAATGGAGCTTGCACTTGTCACAGCCCCATGCTCGCGGAACAGCATTTGTTCAAGTGGAGCAGAAATACTCCCCTCGCTGGCATTTATGTTTGCAGATTTTGAGACATCTTAAAAGCCATAGAGGAGCTCCACTTCCCAGTCACTATCAGTCTTTTGCCTCTTTTCCAGTGCAGCCAATGCAACATCTCCTCCCTGATTTGGACGTTGATTACAAGGGCAACAATAGAAGCTTCAAAGCATTCTGACTAACCCCAAGTTATCTTTCAAATCAAACATCTGGTTACTCGCTTTAGCGGTTCAGAAGAGAGCAGAGAAGGAGAGAAAAGTAGCTTTCCATGCCCGGAGAGGGATGAGGGAGAAAGCACAGTTAAAGCATCCCAAATAAAACCCACTAATTTGAGTGACGAAACACTCAGCTATGAGTGTTATAAAAACAAGAGACATCCACAGATAAAGAAAAAAAAGCAGATGTCAGAGCGGGGGGTGTTTACAGATAATTAGAGAAGCATGAAAAGTAAAAGGCAATTATGAAAATGAGAGAAAAATATGTTCTCTTTCAGACTAATCAAGAGTGAAAGAAATTGTTCCTGTAACTGCGTTTATAACTTTTTACTTTAACATTGTTTAACTTTGTCATGTGACCTGTTACTTAAATGCACTTAAACAACTATTATTACTGGAACCACTACAGAAGGTGCAGATGAGCATGAAATACACAAGATTTCACTATACAAATACTAACAAGTACTAGTGTAACAAATTGCTCTCCACGCCATAAGGGTGGGAGAGCAATTTGCCATATTTTCTCACACTGACCATACACAGTCCATTCAAATAAAATTTGTTTTTGCCCAGTCTTGTTTTGTCTTTGCCCTCCTGTCTTTGCCTTGACTCATCCTTCTGTTTTCTTCCTTCTGCAGCGTGCGGTCGTGGTTTCTACAAATCTTCCTCCCAGGACCTTCAGTGCTCTCGTTGTCCCGCACACAGCTTCAACGACCGCGAGGGCTCCTGGCGCTGCGACTGCGAGGATGGTTACTACCGAGCCCTCTCTGACCCTCCTTCTGTATCCTGCACGAGTAAGTCTGCCATGCTGTTGCTAAATAAACACAGCACAGATCACTTCCCAGGATCTGAATTTAAACAGCCACACATGAGAGAGAGAAAAAAAACACACGCTCAGGAGCCGGGGCCAGACCTGTTCAGACAGTCTGCAGAGGTCTTGTGAAAGCCCCAGATGTGTTCCATGGCAGTTCCTCTGCCTCCCAGTATGTCATTATAATTATGTTTGCAGGCTTGCATGTCTGTTTTCTGTCTTAGCTAGTTGCTAATGATGAGAGGAGCAATTTGCCATTTCCCGTCTGAAAGATTGCAATTACAGTCAGCGGCGGCAGCCCAGGCAGCACCCTGTGTCTTCATTTGTCCTGGCCAGTGTAACAGCTATGTGACAGCCATTGATGGCTTATTTACACAGACCAGGGGATTCAGACTGAAGGGTGGAGCTGATTTGCTTCCAAATCCATTCTCAAACATGGTTATTTCAAGGTGCTACTGGATATTTTTTTTTTGTTTTTTTTTTTTTTTTTTTTTTTTTCCACTTGCTCTCAGCTACTGTGCATGGGGAGTGGCACACCCCAGCAGGGCAATGTTAGCACTCTGCTTATCTCTGGAGGTAAACAGCACCCCGAAACGTAATCTCTGCACCTTATCTGTGTGCATTCATTCCACTGATAATGTATCACACGACTCCTGGAACGGCCCCACAGGCTTCTGGCTGCTAAATACACACCTCTGTCATTCTATTTTTTGACATATCTAATAATAAGGAGAGCAGCTTAATTAACATATCATTTTTGTGTTTATTTATTTTGTACCATTTTTCTGTTAATTAAAAACAACAAAAAAAAGACACGCGTATGCGGGAAATCAGCATGCCTGGTTCACATCCTGAGCAGCGCTGCTTTTTCCCTGAACACCAAAAGTAGGCCAAGTCAGATTCTTCAATATATATGTGTGTTTGTGTGTGTGTGTGTGTGTGTGTGTATGTATATGTGTGTGCGTGACAGAGAGAAACTGCTGGTGAGATATTATGCAAATAGTAGAATTTTATAGTGCTGCATTGGCTTGTCAATGCATTAAATCAAAGAATCAGAGAGGATTAAAGAGATTGGAGTTTGGATTTAATGTTGATTCTTTGTCATTTATGGGTGTCTGTAAAGCAGCTCGTCTGGCAGCATCTCTGTCTCTGCCAGCCTCCGACTCTTTCCATGTATCGTAACATGTCGTCAGTGCACAGGACCGATTATGCTGCACTTTTTTCTTAGATTCCTTAATTCAACTTTTTTGTGAAAAAATAATGTTTCTGCCAGAATTCCAGAAGTGAAAATATATTATCAGGAAAAATGTTTTAATTAAAGCAGTGGGCAAAGAAAAGATTTTAATAATATAACTTGCATAAGGAAGGTTTTCCCTTCATATTATTAATGACCTACAATTTCCCACAAGCATTAGAGCCAGCCTCCCTTTTTGCCCTGGAGCTAAAATGTTTGCAGTAGGCTGGTTTATGCTTCCAAGAAAAGCAATATAACTTACCTTTTGACCTAGCAAACATATGTAGACTCAAATCTGCACACTTTGTACAGACCCAGTGTTAATTTTTGCCCTGGGACCCCCTAGTCAGTTAATTTGGTCAACATCCTGTTTGTCCAAAACAGCGGAACTCTTGTTGATGTGATTCAATACTAAAGAATTCTTTCCCATCATTGACTCATCATCTCCCAACTGTTCATTTGTAACCATGTTTAACTGTAAAGTGATTCACTGCATGTAATAATATAATAACTTGTGTGAGGCACAGTTTTTCCTCAGATTTCACAGATTTACCACGACAGCCTCATTTGGTCTGGTATGACCGGCAGTGGCTGATGTTAGCAAACATTAGAAAGACTGTATTTCAGTGTAACTAACATTTTTAAGCCAGTTTGATGATTTTTGGACTCCCTCTACTGCTGTTTTAGTTGTCACAGATTAAAATTGAATGTTTCAATGTTGAAAGTAAACCAAAAGGAAAACAGAGACATGTTCGCTGCTTGTGGTAAACGGTCTTTTGTTCTGAGTCAGACCTTCCTAATGACGATGTCTTTAAAGCAACTGACTCTAGAAAAAAGAAGTGGCATTATCCCATAATTGCTGCTTGTGGCTACAGTGGCTGCTTATGACTAAAGTTGCATAGTTTTGCTTTAGATGAAACAGCAAACAATGTAGCTAGTTGCATTTAGTAGTCCCAAATGGTTAAGGGTGCCAGATGGCAGAACTGAATGAATGAAAGTTACTGATGTCTTGAGAATGAAACATAACATGTTTTAGTTCTTTACACTGCGAAAAATATCTTACATTTTTTTATTTAATACACCACAGTGATATATACAGTTACAGCTGTGCTTGTTTTTAGAGGATAGAAAACCATTGATTCTGTAGATGTGAAACTAATTTTACATTTTTCTCTTACAATTTTGACAAGTCCGAATGGATTCATTTCATATTACTCAATTTTAAAAACATTTCCAATAATTTTCTTTTGACCTTGCCTGAAACTTAGGTTTCACAATACCTTGATAAATTAAGTGTGATTGGTCAGCCATCCTGCCTCTTCAGTCTTCCCCCTTCTATGTGGATCAATGACCTAACAAAGTGACCAGACATTGCTTAATCAGACATCTGCAGGTAGTTGTTTTAATCAACCTGCCACACAAAAGTCGTCTCGGTTTTTGTTTTCCTGGATCGATAAAATCTTTGGCTAATGGCAGATTCTTAAGCTCATCTCGTCTCCCTGTAGGTTCTGATGTTGTGTGAAAAAAGCGATCCTTGCCCTCAGAGGGGGCACGCCACTTGATAACACATTCAAGTCTGGTTTATTCTCATCACTGTCTGACACAAACAAGGTCTCAACTCAAGATAAGTAAATTTGAGGCCAGACATTGACCGCAAATCACCAGTCTCCGTGTAGCACCGAGGCAACCATACACATCCTGTTCTGAACGACAGGTCCATTACTCACTTCTCCAGCCATCCTAATCAGATGTTAACGCTTCACTCTAACATCTCCCACGGATCAAGGGCAGGACTCACATGCGGTGGTAAGAACAGGAGAAAGTTCTCACTTCTTTGCAGTGTCCTCTGGCTGTTCCCTTCTGGGTAATCACCTTGGCCAAGTAGCGCAGTAATTACTGAAGTTGCCTAATGCACACTTTTCATTATTCATTTTCATTAACTTCGGGTCTACACTTGATAACCCCATACCATTATATGTAAATATGTATTTTTAACTTGTATGAATAGCTTCACCCTCCTCCTCATTCACCCGGCACAATTTTTGCACGGCTTTCTGTACGTGCATTTCCTCATTCATTGGTGGATTAAGTCAGTGTGACCAATAGTCACTGTGATTTCCTTTTTTCAAGCCTTATCCAGACCAGGAGTGAATAGTAATTGAAAATGAATTTGCACTGCCTGAACAAATAGCTTGATTGACAGATTTTTTTGAAATAGGGGTTTGTAAAGCTACCATATTGTAGGCCTTAGCAAAACAGTGAGATGGATCTCTGGCACACAGAGATTAAGAGTGTGTCTATGAGGATTTGACAGGAAATGAGACAAAGATGTAATGTGGGAACATTAAAAGCCAAATCCATGCTGAATAAAGATGAGGGAAGAAGTTCCAAAAACATAGCTCTAAATACATTGTTTTCCATGTGGGCTTGTGTTGAGAGGGGGTGGGAGGAGGAAATGCTTTTGTTTTGTTGAATGTTTGTCCGTGCCATTCATATGCAAAGTTGGGAGAAAATGAGAAAATGGGATATATATGTGGTTGGCCATGGGGAGGCATTTTCTCTCTCGAGGCCAGGCACAGACTGGAGCTGTTGACAGGTCGGGGAGTGGGCATCAATCTTGCAACAGCTGTGAGCAGTGCTGGTGCGAGCTAGGGGCTCAAAAGGGCAGTTGTAAGCAGTCGCCTGCTCCTCCCTGCCCCCACTGCTCCCCCTTAAAAATGTGCCACCTCACCAAGTCGACGTCCATCATGGGGTTCATCCTGCCTGGAGTTGCTAGGGACTGTGAAAGGGCCAATGAATGTAGGAGGGAATGTTACTACCAAATATAAGAACCAGGGTGAAGATCGATATCCCAACAAATTTCACTGCATCGTTTTCACTCTTCTGGCTGACTGAAGCTCGTTCCCAGGAACTCTAGCTTTTTCCACTCAGTTTCAGTTTAAGATCATTTGGCTTAACTGTCGCAGTTCAAAAACTGTCTGACAGTGTTACTGCTAGAGTATCAACCCCCATCAGACCTTGTTCAAGCCATGTCTCTATATTCCCAGATTTAGGCAATTATCTATTATGTTATCAATTAGTTATGGTCAGGACTTCATGAACTGTCAACCAGGCCCTGGAGCAAAAAAAAGACCCCCTCTTTTTTGATCTATATTAATTGAAAGCAACTTAATTTTAGCTGCTCTCTCTCTCTCCCTCTCTCTCCCTCTCTCTCTCTCTCCCTCTCTCTCCCTCCCTCTCTCTCTCTCTCTCTCTCTCTCTCTCTCTCTCTCTCTCCCTCTCTCTCACTCTCTCTCTCTCTCCCTCTCTCTCCCTCCCTCTCTCTCTCTCTCTCTCTCTCTCTCTCTCTCTCTCTCTCTCTCTCTCTCAGGAGGGGAAGCTTGTAAAACTCAGATCAAAACTCTAAAACGAGGCAGTGCTCATCAAATATGAATAAAGATTCTGTTACTGCACTGCTTATTTTTTTGCCTTAAATGTTTTCAGAAACATTATTTTAGTGTCTGTAATATGATATCATATCCTTTTTCAAAACAAATGAGCTGAAGCCAAGCACTGCCCGACTTGCAGCCACCAACCAGTGGGAATTATTGGTCCGGTGAGGCACAGTGCTTCTTTATTGTCATCATTTTATCTTTCTTTTGAGAGGAAGGGAATACCACAGCCTTTATTCTCTGTTTTGTCTGGTCATGGAGCACCAATCTGAAAAACACTGGTGTGTTTCGAATGCAAGATGGGCCAGTTTTACACAAAGACTATCTGTGGGGTCTGTGGCCTCTGGGCAGTTGCTTGCTTTTTCCAATTGTAAATCAGCCATCCAACCATTATAAATACTTGAGTATCCTTTGTTTAAGTGAATACAATGTTGAAATAATCAATAGAATTTATTAAGTAAAGAACCCAAGTTGTTATAAACCAAAACATTCCATAGAGATCCTCTGCTGGGAAATCACACAACACATCATAAAAAATGACCAAACCTCAATGCTATTATGCAAAGCTAGTACTTGCTTGGATGCAGTAATTTGAAAATTGATTTGATGCTGATCAAAACATAAACCCTCTTTGTTCCCCTCCTGGGCATGCACATGTAAATTCAATGTAAATTGCTGATATTCTTTTTCCAAATGATAATTAGAAGATGCCATGCAAATCAGGATTGTAGGCAGTTCACTCACAGCATCATTCAAAAACAGGATTCAGAATTTGAGATTTAATACTTTATTACAATTTCAATGAGACATTGATTGGATTTTGGGTTGGTGTGAGCTTGAGGCAGACGATACAACATAGTGCAAATACAAAAATAAAATAACTACACGAGAAAATCCTCAAATATATATAGATAATAAATAGAACACAAGTGATTGGCATAGGGGACACAAGTTCAGTTAATGTTTCATATGATGGATGAGGAGTTGAGGGCCCTCAATGCCTCATGGTATGTTCTGTTAGGGAATATCTGTTGCTGCGTTATGTGATGGGAT
The DNA here is from genome assembly GCA_029783645.1 of Ctenochaetus hawaiiensis. NCBI lineage: Eukaryota > Metazoa > Chordata > Actinopteri > Acanthuriformes > Acanthuridae > Ctenochaetus > Ctenochaetus hawaiiensis. Next base: position 1,355,855 of record JAPZDY010000010.1, on the reverse strand, counting down.
GCACAAATGCATAAAAGAATATCTTACAGTTTGAACACAAAGAGACACCATACTCACAATATTCCACCACCGATTGTTTTGCAGCTATGACAAAAACTGCAATGAGTTTGGTGCTGAGGTATCTGTGAGAGATGCTCCAGCTAAAAAACTCTTCTTCGAGCTCTCCTCCTCTTCGGCAGCCACATCATTAGAGACTGGGTCACAGGGTCACAACACACATTTGTAGAGTGAGGATTACCTCATGGCTGATTTGAATACCACTCACCCCTGCCGCCCCTCTCCCCACAGCTCTCCAATTAGAGCACAGCCAGCTAATAGGCGATGGAGGGTTAAGGCAGCCCCGAGCACCTCTCAAGGCCGATAAGCACCGGATTCTTCTCTCCTAAGCTTGGATTTACTCGGGTCTAACAACTCTGCACAAAGTGGAGATGGGCTTTGAAACATGACCTAAAAACGATCAGCTGCTATGCTATGTTTTCTATATGGTAGCTTATTAGATTCAGTGGATACCTCTGTGTAGCTGAGGGCTGTTTCTAACCACACGTGGGAGTTCTTTTTTTTTTTTTTTTTCACAAAATCACAGGTTCTGCTGTAGAATCTGTTCCATGTTAGCATGCAAATGATGTAGTGGAAAACATAAACTGTACATGCATATATTCCATATTTATGCACAACAGAAATACCCTTACACACACACACACACACACACACACACACGCATCTTACCCTTGCTTGGTCACAGTGGCAGCGTTGGAGGGAAGCTAGCAAGTGATTGAGACATTTCAGGCTGTGGGGGCTCTGGCAGGCTAATCCGTGAAATGAAACTTGACTGGGAGGAGGGGTGAGAGGAGTGAACACGAAAAGATAAGACAGAGTGGGGGAGTGAGAAACAGAAAAAAAAAAGAGTAAAAAAAAGAAGAGGGAGAGAGCGACAAGCCCTTGAGCTATAAGGATGAGCAGACAGACAGTGAAGGGATCAGGATGTGGCGCAAATCTGTGCTGTAGGTGAAGTGGGGGCAGAGGAGTCTCATATTCCTGAGTCCAGACAGAGCATAAAATGAAACAAAGTGACGCCAGGAAAGAGAAGAAGAAATACGAGTGAGGTTCGGCATGCCTCAAACAAACGGGGTCATGTGATGTGTCACCGTGTCTTAAAGAAAAACTGTGTATACCTTATACAAAAGTGGCCACACTCGAGGGCTGTATCTCTCTGCGAGAACCCTCCAAGAACTGTGTATCTTTAGCATGACAAATTTAACACTTTAATGCAGTCTCACCTCAAAAGCATTCATGGCACGCAGCTTAAGAGAGAACTTATGACCCTGCTGCTTTCACAGCTCTGCACACATTGATTGTATCTTCTGAAAAGTTGCAGAACTCATCAAACCCAGGATTTTTTTTTCTCCAGAAAGGAAGTTTAAGACAGCTGTGTTAGAACCAACAAGCACTTCTTTTGAAGAGCACTGAGGTCTCTTGAGGGAGAAAGGCGAAGCTCGCAGGGTAGTGTGCATCTGACAAACAGGACAAAAGACAAAGGTCAGGCAAATCAACATTCATTCTAATCTAATTTCCTTCCACCTCTCGTTTCTGAGAAATCACTGCTTTGATCTGTGGCACCTGGGACCCAAACAAGAGTGGCGCAAGCAAATGAGATGTTATATTGCTTATCGCTGACATGGAAATGCTAGAAAAAAAAATATCTAGAGGCTCAGGTCGAACTAAGGAGGTGTGTGTATGCATATGTGTGTGTGCAAATGCACCTGGGCCTCTCGGTGAGTATGCGCCGTGGCACACCCTCCCTTTTTGTCCATGAGGGAGATTGAGAGTGCGGGTCGAGTGTCAGTGCCAAGGCTGCGTTTGAGTGGCGCTATCAGCAGTCACTCGTCTCCACTTCACCTGCCACAGGTGGCTCTTTCATCTCCCCAGTCCACAGTCTGCCTCTTATCTTACCCGATAATCATGAATATGCATGTCTCAGCTGAACCCTCGGTTTTAATGTGTGACACAGGAATAAACAGCTAAATGCTGTATTAATGAGCCCAAATATTTTGATAGCAGCTTCCGCTCTGCGCATATGCATGACCTATTTTGTTAGTTAATGTGACAAATTTAATGAGTTGAGAGGTCCCTCCCCAAGATTCCCTCAAAGAATATTTCCTGAGAAAACAGAGCAGTTTAAATCTCCCTGAGAACAAAATGAAGATGTTCTTAAAACATTCATAAACAAAGAATACAAGTCATATAATCTTTATTGCGTTAGGGGGAGTTTATTTGTATCAACATCTGGGCCATAAAAGCCAACAGCCTGGAATTTCGAAAGATGAAAGCAGCAATTTGTTATTCATTGTTTTACGAGATGAGCTAATCTCTGCCGTTACCTGAACGTTTACTGGCACATGGTCTATGGACTGTGCACTTTTGATGACATGTAGCTAGTTGTTATTGTATGTCAAGTGAAATTGTATATGGCAGTTACAGGGCGGTAATAATCTAAGTTTAGATCTTGTTCATAAATTTCTGTGGGTGAGCCTGTCTGGATTTTTTTTTTTTTTTTTCTTGAACACATTTTCTTTTGTGTGCTGCTGTCTACATGATCTAGCCCACCCTTCCACTGAAACCAAGTAAAGCCACTGTATCCGGTTGGTATAGCTGTAATTTTGAAGAAAAGGAAAAATTAGAAAGTGGCTCTCTGTGGCTCCTGATTCCTTGTTAAGCATTTTCTCACCATGTAACCAGGCATTGATCATTTAGCAGCTGCAGATTTTATGCTGTTAACAATCGCTATCTAAGCAAAGCCCCAAGTCCCTCTGAATGAATCACTGGCTATGTTTGCATGCACAAGTACACTGTAAAATTGCCATTTTCTGTCATAAAGATACAAGGAGCCAGGCTGCTTTTAACGCTGAACTAGTCATTATTTTGTATGTTTAGAGTGGATGGGATGATGATGTGTGATGTCAAAAGGGTCTGGCATAGAGAGAAATCTAAACAAAATGTTTCCCATCTTTCAGCATGTTTTTTTAAACTTTTTATAGCCAGCAACCTTCCTGTTTCCTGTACACACTCTTCTCTTATTTTCAGCACAATTAAGCAACTTTGAACCCACTGTACCCTATCTAGGAGGTAAAAGTAATGGAGTATTTAGCAGGTACCTTTATCAGGAGTGTGTGGTGGTCAAAACTAAACTTAAAAATTCAGTTAATAAAAAATTCATTTAATAACTGTTTATTTAAATTTAAAAGAGTTTCCAGTAACCCTTAATATCTTTTTTTCCCTTTTTTTGAGCAAAGCTGTTTCATATTGGATCCCTAATTGGACACCTTGCCCATTCATAACACCTTTTTTTCTGCAAGCAGCTAAATGAAGTCAGGATAAGTGTAAATCCATAATTACAAGATCTATGTTTGAAGTGTTTAACACAGGAGATAAAATAACAAAGATTACAAGAGCAAAGACTTTCTCCTGACTTTTAAGATAAATAAAACTCAGGGATGCCAACACAAATACTGATAAACAGACTGATATGCTGTTAAGCTAACAGTTGATTAATGAGTCATATACACAAACAGGTGGATGTTTGGTTAATGCACCATTTTAGTTATCCAGGGTTGCAAGTTAAATGTTTTTGAATGTGAAAATTAGACATATAAGTGGACTTAAGTGAAAAAAACTCTGCAACATAAAATGATGTGATGGAGGGTAAAGGGGGAACTAAAGTGATCGGTTTAGATTGGTGTCCTGTACTGTAATGACAGTCTCTGAAAACAGTGACATAAAACTGTGTTGCATGAACTCTGACTATGAAATTATTCTCCCTTTGAAACTCTTGGCTTCTCTCAGTGATTTCACAGTCTTCTAACACTGACCTTGAAACATGCCAGAGTTGACTTCCTTTCAGTGGTTCCTGCACTGTATATATTTTCTCTCTGGTCCTCAGCTTTATTACAAGTATAATTGGATGTGGGTCGGGTCTAAGGCTGGAGCTGGCATGTCGCAGTGTTTTTTCTCAGACAGCAGTGAGAGCACAGATTCAGTCAATGCACACACTTGGCTGTCACTTTCCTTGGCACACAGTTATTTAATTCTGTCTTCCTCTGTGTCCACCTTTTGACAGGACCTCCCTCAGCGCCGCAGAACCTGGTCTACAACATCAACCAGACCACCGTTAGCCTGGAGTGGAGCCCACCGGCTGACACGGGCGGCCGCAACGACGTCACCTACAGGGTTATATGCCGACGTTGCAGCTGGGAACCTGAGGAGTGTGTTCCGTGTGGGCCCAATGTGGGATACTCTCCTGCACAGTCAGGATTAGTGGACACGTACGTGAGCATCGTGGATCTGCTCGCCCACGCCAACTACACTTTTGAGGTGGAGGCGGTCAATGGAGTGTCAGACCTGAGCCGCACACAGAGGCTGTTTGCAGCAGTCAGCATTGCTACTGGTCAAGCAGGTAAGAACTCTTACATCAAACAGTATTAAAATTATTATTTTTTGCTTAGAAAATTCCTATGCAATGTCATTCTGTGGCATAAATACTCTTCTGATTGAATTTTAATAGAGGAAAAGGTGAACAGTTGAACTCCTGAATATTTTGAGCAAATTTAATTTTAAAGAACTAGTTAAATCAATGACTGATGAAATTAATTCTTCGGAAAACACACCATCTGAGTTTCTCCTAAAGAGTTAGATTAGAAGGGGTAAAGGTACAAAGCTCAAGCAAAGATGTGATTAGCCCAGCTAAAAATAAAGATTGAGAGGAGGAAAAATAGCTCTCCTGGCTGTTTTCGGTGTTCAAAAATAACATTTATGCTCACAAAGTAATGTATTGTATCATAAATATAACATCTTTTCTGCTAAATTCAAACACAAACAGGAAAAGCAACAATTTGTGGTTACTGACATCATCAGGCAACCAGTGCCAAAGATGCTAAACAGTGGCTCATTATTCTTACATTACTGTTTGGCAATAGATTAAACACGTCAGGCACAGCTTGTGATATATGATCTGAAGGATTGCTTTCCTCTAAGTCAGGCTAAACATGTCCTTATTTTTGTTTACTCACCTCTCGTAAAGCACATGTGTGAAGCTGGTAGTGATCTTATGAACTGACTTTTAGGAAAGAAAGTGAATTTCCCAAAATGTTAAACTATTTCTTCAAAGTTGAAGTTTTTTTAGCCCACACCAGTCTCTGCGCAGTTAACCCTTTCTCCAGCTGAGAGAGCAGTAAGGATCTGTAACATGGCAATTGGCAGTTTAATTTTGAGACAGTCAAACATGCAAACTACAGTAATGATTCCCCATTAACATTAATGACCATAGTCTGATATGATCCGCAATATATCCAGCATGCATATTACCAAGATTAATTTAATGTGTATATCAGCACTGCAGTGGCAAACATTATTAGCTTACCAGTGTTGCAGACTCCCAGTGGTACCTAAGAGCCAGCACTGTATTTGTAGCTCAGTCTCAAGGGAATCTACCGTAATTAAAATGCTGTATTTTGCAGTGACAAACTCTAAAGCCTTTTTTATTCATTATTTCTATGGATCCACCCAACAAGATTCCTCTTTCATGCTCGAGCATCCATGAAACTCAGTTGGCCCAGAAGAGTGTTCTGACTATGGTGATTAAAAGAAGGCTGCAAAGAGAGCACTTAGGCTGTAGCTGGATATATAACCTCTCTCTCTGCTCAACTAAATTCATTTACATTCAAAATATACTGTGTTCTAGGGCTTATATAAGACCAACTTATACAGTGTAAGTAAAGCTGCTAACCTGCCACTTTTCTCTTCAAAAATATGTATCTCTAGAGGCCAAAAACAGTCACTTCTGTTAATCTGTTATCTCTTTTTCATATGTGAGAAAGAGAGGAAGAAAGACAGAGGAATTTGGTTTAATGGATGTGTATGGGGTGTAGTGTTGGTAATGATGTATGTAGTGATGCAAGGATCGTGACAGAGACACGTGCTGGAATGTGCCGAGGGGTTGCCAGGCCAAGGACACAGAATGGCAGGAGGAGGACAACCTGCAGGAATAAGCCAGGAAAAAAAAAAACAAAAAACAATTAACACATGCTCTTTCAGACTCAATCATAATTATATGTGGCATGTTGACAACAGACAATTACTCAGTTAACCCAGCAGAATATTTAGCTCTTAGCTATTTTGAAAGAGAGATGATGCCAAGATGGTGTCATGTTTATTTTTTGTATAAGCGGCGCCATTGAAAGGGCAGGATTACAACAATCAGTGTGATTGGCCAGTATTGATGAGGTTGCTGGTAATTTTGTAGATCAGTTCTGTTATGTTTTGTAACTAATTTGTTCCAGTTATAATATAAAATGTACAAACTTTCATTTATAAAATTAATAACAACTCAAACTCCCTAAGATGTTCCTGAAGACAATTCGATCAACTCCATCTGTTCAGTGGTAATAGAGATGGGTATAGCACTAAATAATGGATGATGATTTTACAGAGAAGAGCATTGAAAATAACATGTCAAATATGTGGACGAAAAGGTTCATTATAGTTGCTAATAAAATATTTACTAAAATCCATTTTTGTCCACAGTGCAAGATTATTTCATGTTGGCCACAAGTACTTCAAAACATAATTTTTTACTGCTCTTCACCTTTGACTCATTTTTTCTAGTTTGAGTAGGCACAGAACTACTTTGTTTGGTTAGAGAAAATTAGTTTAACTCGAGGTCTATTTCTGAGCGTTTTCTGAAATTTTAAGGTGCACCTCTAGTAGAGATATTTTTTTTGTCACTATATGAACCTAATTTCACAGTATAAGAGTTAAGAGTTAGTTTGCAATGGTCTTTCATGCTCTTGGTAATGTGTAAGGGTAGTTCAGCCTTGAGTCAAACTAAACCCTTTGCTAATGGTGTTGAAAAGGTTGATTGTTGGTTAGAAAAGGGAATCGGAAAACTTTTTTTTGAGCATTGTCTGGTATCAGAGGAAGGTAGTGAGACTACATTCCAGTCACTCGGAGTGCAATAGTCAGAATTAGGTTGATATTGATGGCCATGTGATGGGTGTCTCTTGTTTCCTGGCTTGGACTGATATTAACTCAATGCTGCAGGGCTCATTGTCCTGCTCGGCGGACCCTCACTGTGTCCGGCGCTCTCTGGGCTGTGAGGGAATGCTTGAGCGCTTTGTAATTGGAACATTGGAGCTTCCCTAAAAACAATCGGTCCTTCCTGAGCCCGACCACTCATTAGGGAATGACTGCATAATTAAAGCTTTTATTGCTCATCATTCAGAATTGATTAACCTTTGCGTGACGAGATGCTGGTGCCTCGTAGCAGTGAAAGAACCTTAAAAAAGAAAAGCCCTCTCCTCCATCCCTCACCATCTCCTCTTCCTGCATGATAATCAGGACGAACATAGGCTCATAGCTGGGGACTGAGGGAACGAACATGCAGTGTGTGAATGCAGATGGTGATCCATCTGATGAAGAATTCACACCTCCCCTAATTACACCAAAGGAAATGTCTGGAGCAAGGCTGGAACTACACAAGGTGCTGAGTGCTTATTGTTCCCAGAAACCTAATTACCTCTCAGCTCTGTCTTAAATGGGTGTAAGTAGAGGCTGCGAGTTACTAACCTTGATTTCTCCAGCACAGTCTTCGCAGCTGTCGAATAGAAATCCTTCATACTGAGGATTTCTGCCGTCTTCGCCATCGCCGTATGTTGGAAGTTAAGAGTGTGTTTCAATCAGCACTCCATTGTGAGCCAACAGCGCCACAGAGCCGCCCTTGGCGGCCCTCGGAGGCCCTTCGCGCCTTAGTTTTCCTCAAGCGCACTTGTAAACAAGGCCTTTTGTTCTTCCAGCACATTTGTGAGTGGGCACTGCTCATAGAATAACCATTAATATTTATTCAAGCGGATGTTCACATCTCTGAGCCAGAAAATTCACTGTGGAGAAGGGTACAGAAATAGGATTTGAAATTAGTTATGGGAAAGGCTACAGGACCTGTGTGTGTGTGTGTGTGTGTGTGTACTTGCTGTGAGCACACATTCAGTTTGAGACCATCAAAATGGGGTTCAGGTGTGATCAGCAAGAGGTATAAACAGTATAATGAGTGAAAGAAAGAGCCTGTGGAAATTGATTTTAATGTTGACTGCTTGTTGTAGCCGGCAGCAGAAAGCCTGTTACACTCAAAAAGCAACTTTTACAATTCTTGAGCCCTGCTCTTAAGTATTCACAGACTCTGCGGGTGAGTCAGTGCAGAAAAAGAGGGGGTGTGACTGAGGCAGCTGCATTATTTAGTCTGTGGTGAGTCTCAACAGAAATACCCTAGAATGCCAAGAAAGCCATGGTTGTTTTTTCAAAACATTTGATAAGATAAAGACACGATTGAGATAAAAGTGTCTATTACCTTAATTTTCATCATAGCATGACATTTACAGAAAAAAAAGATGTTTGCACATTGATTCACACCTCTTCCACAAGAAGGAGCACAGTTGAATGTTTTGTGATCACTCGCAGGGTGAATCACCGACAGATTACGAAATATATTTGTCATTTGCCATTAAGAGAAACTTTTGAACTGTTTTGGCCTGAACACACCTCATTCACAAATTCAACAAACGCATACACCAGATCTGCAACTAACAGACCCCACCCAAGATTATCTCTGAATGCTAAGAATTCCACGGCTACCATTCCAGACATTAATGTAAAAACGAGATAAGAGAGACAGAGTATTTAATTTTAAATCAGACTTTTGGAAGAGACGAGTTTTAAACTTTATCCATCTTAGGAATCTAAAAAGAGTAATCTTTTGTGTTTATTTTTGCCCATTCTTTGCTTCATTTGTTGTGCAACACTGTGTGAATGTAGGATGATATTATAGGCCCCCTCAAGTGTAAACCTACTTAAACATTCAAAGTGAACAACAGGCTATTCCCTTTAGTACAGTAACTCAATGCAAAAGGAAAAAAAAAAAAACTCCGAGGCACATAAGAATGTAAGCTAAGCGTTTGACTTTGATCTGAAAAGCCTCTGTGCCCTTGCATTGCGTGAGAAGCAAATATTCCAGTTTTGTTTGGCTGCTTGAGTCAAAGTCTGCTTCAGTGTCCTCCAGCAGTTTCGGTGTCTGGAGTTCAGAAGGGATGCTTGCAGAGTTTCCTGCATGACTTGATGATTGTTTACTTCTACAAAAGAGATCAAATGGTCATTGAAATATTAAACGTTCATGGGTGCAAACTGATACCCCAGTTCCTCCATAGTAATCTATATGGCCACTTAATCATCACTAAATGGATATTGTTTTGGTGCATTTGTGAAAGTAACACTTGGGGAACAATAAGGGCATTGATTTATCCCTTTTTGTGTTCTAATCTGCCATGGTGGCCTTAAACAGAAGGATTGATTGATTCGGAGCAGTCCCCACTGACCAGTGCCAGCCAGTGTAATTTTCTAGTTAAGCGGATCCTCCTTTGTAGCATTTGTCCCTGGTTTTACGTTACCTGGGAGCCCATTCTTTTCACCACAGCCCCCCGCTCCACATGCTCGCCAGTAATTTGATGAGAGCTGGGCAAAGCAGTAAGATTCAACAGCTGCAATAAAACTGTGGTGGTCTCAGAGCAGCAGCTCGGAGCACTTAACCTGTAGCTTTTCTGTAAATGCCTCCTGATTTGTCTGTCACCCAATCCGTCAGCAATGAATAATTTTCATGGAAGGTGCACTTTAATTACTTTCCCATTTAAATGGCATTATCGTGGCCTATCTAGGTAATTAATCTCACCAAGTATCCTGTTTCAGCCTTTTATTGCTGGCAGACGAGCTCCCTAAATCCCCCCGAATCCGCCGTGCTTGAATGAGCCCTCCCTCACAGAAGCTGGCGTTGCCTCTTTCCCCTTCACTTGGTCCCTATGGCAGCCATTGGACAGTCCTTTCTCTTGGTGCAGGAAGCCTGTCAGAGCAACAGGCTGTTTCAGTGCTTCGGAAAGGACGGGCAGACACAACCATGCAGGGCTGGTAGTTAAGAATAGACCTCAAGGAGCAAGCTACAGGTGTTGATTTTCAGCATGTGTAATTTTCTTCTCATCATCTTATTGTGAGAAAAACTCAAATGAGGGTTGAACTCACAAGTGCGATGCCTGTGCACAAAGCGTAATCTTTGCCATTGTTGTGTAAAATACTGTAAAAACTCATCATTTGTACTTGCTGACACGTGTGTTTATTAATATGAACAGTCATGACTCCACGTAAACCATCCTGCTGACATAAATACTCACTAGACACCAAGTGTGTATCAGTTACTGCTAGAAATTGTAATTACAGGTTAGGTGAGTCAGAGAGTGTTGAGAAACAGATGAGCACATTGTTGATTTGGGTTGCATAACCAGGATTTGTTGATGGAAAGAAGAATTGCCAACTATATCTGTAAAATATTACCATCTTTGTGCCACGGACCTTGTAAGGATTCATTGTCCACAGTGTCTGTAGTGTGTATCTGGCCTTTAAGATAAGGCAAAGCCGGTAAAGTTCAAAAGAATCAATCAGAAAACAATCAGCCGTAAAATGTCTTTTAACATAGCAACAATATAATATACTTTGTAAGACTTTGAGGGCTTCTCAGCGATCATAGAGGTGTAGATGTCTCCTGTGGTGGAGGCTGCAACATGATAGTAAGTATTCTAGAGATACAAAAAAAAATAATTCAGCATCCAGTTGTGGAACCAATAGAAAACCGAGACATCAGCATAAAACCGACCTGCAGTTCACACACTCATACGTGCAGGAATATCCTCAGTTCTCTGTCTTTGTTCCAGCAGCTGAATAACAGGCGGTTTAACTGGTTGGACAATTAAAATCAATTTCACATTCACAGAGAGTCAGACAAATGTCTGTAACAGTGTTGATTAAATTTTACTCTTCAATTTCTCTCTATTGCACCTCAACAGATTTACTCCTTGTATTAGTTTTATTACTGTTATTATTATGTAAGGTACCAGGCTCATCTATTTATCCTTTAATAACTCAGACTTGTATAATGAAACACACTCTCTTTATGTTACTCACAAAACAAAATGATGTAAGCGGATGAATAAATAATAAGTTCATAAAAATAAAACTCTATATATTTATATTTGAGTGCGGAGGCTGAGTTGAGAAATCTCACAGCTTGAGGATAAAAGCTGTCCTTTAGTCTGGTGCTACGGCAGCGGATGCTTCTGTATCTCTTTCCAGGCAGCAGCAGGGTGAACAGGCTGTGGCTGGGGTGGGTGCTGGCTTTTAATATCCTTTGGGCTCTGCGCCGGCACCTCACCTCAACACTGTCACTGATGCTCAGTAGATGGGTACCAATAATATTCTGGGTGGTTTTAATCACCCGCTGCAGAGCCTTCCTGTCCTGTCCTAATTACAACTCCAGTATTTCTGTATTAATTTTCGTTTTATCTTTGACTCTTCCTCATTTTCAGTTGATTATTTTTGTTTATTCCCACAGAAAATCTGTCTCCAACCCTGTTTGTTTGTGCTTGGCCGCAGTGTTATTAATTTGGAACATTTGCAGGGAGCGATATTATTTCATTCTGTGAAAACTGTCTGAAAAGTTGCAACATTCTGATGTTTCGGGCTCAGCTGGGAATATGTGGAAGTTGAAAAGGGAGCGCTGATTCACATTCAGCCTTATTCTATAGGCTGTGTTCTCCCAGTGCAGACACAGACACAGTTTTAATTATTCAGACCTCTGCGAGGCAGCAGAGAGAAAAAAAAAAAAAAAAAAAAAATTTAATCAATTTTTTTTATGGCAGTCAATCCGCTGTTTACCTTTAACATAGCAACTTAGCTTTTAAGTCAGACCCTCACCTTTCTGAAATCACT
>JAPZDY010000010.1:1327504-1343908 GCA_029783645.1 Ctenochaetus hawaiiensis | reverse complement strand
AGCAGAGAGAAAAAAAAAAAAAAAAAAAAAGATTGAAGCAATGTTTGTTCTGGCAGTCAATCCGCTGTTTACCTTTCACATAGCAACTTAGCTTTTCAGTCAGACCCTCACCTTTCTGAAATCACTTCTTTTTCTCTCAGACATCAGCCGCTCTCATTTATCAGTAAAGACATTTGACAACTCATTTTATGCAGAAGTTGGCCTCTGAACAAGGTTCCCTGAGCATTGTTGCACTTATCACTTTTCGGGGATATTAAATTTGTGTGTGTATTTTGTGATATCATAAACCCCTTCTGTCAACAAACAAGGATTTCTCTGCAGACGTAAAGCAGGAAGCTCAGACACTGAAATGTTTAACTAGACTCTGCTGCATGTTTACGTGTAGGCGACAGGCTGGCCGACCGTTAGACTGACAGTCCGCTGAAGTTAAGGTTGCAGGTTTATCTCACGCTGTTGTGTGTTAATCGCCTTAAAGCAAAACACTGTTCATCCGTTCCGTCACCCGGGATGAAATGATCATGCCTTAATGTGCAAAGTAATGAAAGTGTCGCCAAGGCTCAGATTATAATGATCCCTCTGTTGCCAAATCTGTCTTTGCAAAGAGGCAAAATAAACTCCTGTGTGGAAAGACAAGCATTTCCTTCTGAATGCACAGAGGACAGAGCTGCGGGAGATTAAATTAGTCTTTATAAACTGTAGTGAGGCTTTTTATCGGATCAACAATTGATCCTTTAGTTTTAAAAAGTTTCTGCTGACCAAAAATGAAAGCAAATAATTCCTAGAAAATTCCAAGAACTCATTTATTAGTAACTTTCCCTGATTTATACCGTAACTACTTTCTGCTGAAGTTATAGTCCCTAGAAATGATTGACAGACGATTAAAAGAGGCTCTGTTTTTGGATGATTTTTAGGTTGTCTTTTTCAAAGCTGTGAGCAGCATATTGGTGGAGGAAGAATCGCATATATCCGATATATATCAGCCACTTAAAGAACAGAGTCATCTGATAAAATATGAATTTGTATAATTTGAGCTTTTATAAAAGAACAACAGACACATACACTCCTCCGTCTGACTTTGGATGGTATGTATCAGTCCATGAGCAGATTTAAGGCCTGAGCGCCTCAGCTCTCCTCTCACCACCACCACAGGGTGACAGATCACGAGCGCAGAGTATTCGCTCAGTGAAATTACAGACCTGAGGGGTAGTTGATGAGAAATGTCACTGTCGACAAAAATGGAACTCTAATATATTCCATCTCAGGTTTGTTGGACACTTATTAATGTCTCTCAGTGAGTGCCTAATTAAGGTAGTCAGTCTGGTGCGGCAGATGAAGCGTGGGACAAATAACAGTGTGACCTGAGAACAAAAGAACTGCAATGAGAATATACATATTTAGCAGCACGGTGAAGCGCTCAGAGCACACAGTGTGCTCGGGTTGAGCAGCAAAGCTCTCCTTGTAGCAGAACACCTCATCTGATTATTCAAAATCTTTCTTTAAATGGTGATTTTTATTTATTTATTTCGACTTCACACAAGGTTCATTTACTGGCTTTTTTGCTTTTTTTTTTTCAATTACATCTTATGATCTTTATCGGCAGATAAAGTTTCCTCAGTTTCTAGATTAAAAAGGATGGAACCAAATGAAGATGTGCTCTTGGGTAGCTAAGATAAAATGAGAAAGAAAACAAAACTTTCAGCTATTGCTTAAATAATAAGTCGGTTAATTTATTAAAATGTTTAAAACATCTCAATAATTACAGTCATTTATTTAGGAAAAATGCCAAACATTCACTAGTTTAAGCCCTTAAAACATAAATATACTCCTTTTCTCTGTTATATATTGCTGTAAAATGAATATCTTGGCTTGTTGGCAACAAAAACAAAGCAATTTAAGGTGAACTTGTTCTAGAAACTTTATACCATTGGTGCTATTTAATCAGGAAGGTAATCAACGGGTTAATTGTGTTAATTAATGAAAATACCTATTCGTTTCAGTGCTGCAGCCAATAATAAATCTCAGGAAAGTCAGCAGTCAACATTCCTGTTTTCCTCCCTGCAAAGTTCAAGCTGAAAAATGAACTTCGGGCTCCATATTTAAAGTTGCCCTGTGTGTTTTCAAGCGTTGACCGGTCAGTGAAGGCAGCTGGCTTTGGCTCTGGAATGCAGCAGCTCACTGTTTACTGCCCACGGGTGACTGTAAGGCCTCAGTAAACACCAAAATACTTTCTTTCCTTCTCCCTCTTTATCTACTCACTCGCTGGCACTCCCGCTCCGCTCTCATATACATTCAATCAAACACACACACACACACACACACAGACAGACATGCCACACACACCCTGCCAGCATGCACCTGTGACTCCCAGAGCCTCTCTTTATATGGAACACATGCTCGGGAATGTCACGGCCCTGGCTGCAAATGGCTCCGGCACTTTGCAATAGAGCCATTCGAGTGTTTCATTTCCTGCCGAAGGAGTTAAAAGGACTTCCAAGGGTAATAAAAGCCAAGCAGGGTTGCATTCCGTAGGTGCCCGATAGTAGTGAATTCCCCCTACTGGACAAAACACACACACACACACACACACACACATACACACACACAGCAGCAATCCTGAGTCAATAGCAAACTTTGATCGTTGTTTCCTGTAGGCGATGGTATTTTGTCTGCTGGTGCAGAGGGATTGTTTGGAGCCCAGAGAGTGTTAGCCTGTTGGCCAGAGAGAGCAGATTTCATCTATCACACACAGGAAAACAGCCACATCTGCCCGAGCCCACATCTATCAAAGAAACGTTTTAAAATTAAGCCAAAGACAAAGTAAAAATCCTTTCTTCTCCCTATGCATTATATGTTAGTGAGTTGAATAAATTCTGAAGTTTAAATCTCTATGAAATAGTTTTTTCATTTTTTTTTTTTTATTACAAAAGATTTAATTGCTATTTGTAATGAGACAGGTGTCGCCAAGAGGAAAAAAAAAAAACAAAGACAGTTTGTTACCATCACTGCAGTTCCTCTAAATGCAAGCTTTTTAGTCTTTATTAAACCTGCGCACGTTCTGCCCTGCACCAACAGGAAAAGGTTAAAAAAAAAACTAGCTTGTAAAGAAAGTGTAACATGTAGCAGTTTAACTACAGTAAGAACCTAAGCTAGTAACCATAATATGATTGACATTGTTTGACACATTATTTTATAGTGACTGTCCAATAAAATATTGGTTAAGATGACCAATATATAATATCTGAGTGCATATGTATAATTCAGAAGAGGACAGTTTTATCTTACCATGTGTTGCTAGAATTTACAGCTTTAAGAAAACTATTTCCCAAAAAACAAACTGTAAGGATGAACAATGGGGCAGATGGAGGCTCCATCTTTGTGTCTAATTAGCTACTGTGACATGCACACATGTAATTAATTCAGCCCACTTAAAAGGCTTCTCTTAGAGGTTAGTCTGTTGAATGCTATAAATTCAATATGCCTTATTCTTCACTTTAACTCAACTTTAGTGAGTTTGCTTTCAAAGCTTTCCTGAGCATATGAGCTTTAAAAACTTTTGTATTTTTGTCTTTAAGATCCGGTCGTGTTTTCGAACAATTTATTCATTTCTAGCTCTTGAACATGACCTGGATTATGTTTGCTAGAAAGCATCCTCTTTTAAAGTGTTTATTTTTTCCTCTTTCCGGGGGTCTATGAAATGGTTCACGGCTGCAGTGTTGGCAGAGGTTCGCGTTGCGTAACACAGTCATGCATTGCGGTTGCAGGGTGTGCGGGGATTCTTTTGGGGTCTGTGAGCATTACTCACTGGTTCTTTGTGAGATGAAAGAATCGGGGGAGATTGACAGCTCGGCTTTTTTCTGTCTTTCATTGTCTCATCAGCATACTGTCTCCTGCAGTGAGGAAAACTAATTATGTCTTCAACCCCCTGCTTCACCCTCCTCCCCTTTTATTCAGATCATCACACTTGGAAATCATAATGAGTTTGTGGCAGACCACTTTGGCTTTGGAGAAAGGAAGGGAAAAAAAAAACTCCGTCCATTTGCCTCCACTCAAACCGGCCGCTGGCAATTATGGACAACCTTTAACCCTCGAAAGCTGTCGCCTCAAATTCTTTTAGGACCCAACCAAGACTTAGCTCAGTTGTGCACACCTGCTTTAAACCAGCGCTGTACCAAAACCTTTTTGTTATCAAAGCAGAGGGAGGGTATGACAGCCATCTGGTTGGCTGCTTTTAATTATTTGGTATAAAACAACAGTAAAAAGATTATGGCAGGCTAGGATCTGAAAGGACGTTGGTTTTGGCTGTGAAGCAGATGGGCTTCACATCTGGGCTAGAGGAAGTTAGCGAGGGCGTGAGGGATGCTGTGACAAGGTAACATGGCCAAGATCTTCTGCAAAGTCTCCCTTTAGTCCCTTTGTATCAGATGATCTCCTTCACTCGTCCGTCCTCTCTGCTCACGCTGCTGCATCCTCGCACAGCTGCGACAAAGAGTTAGCGGTGAGTGTGTGGGCCTGACCGAAGCACCGCAAATCCCGCTGGGAGAAAATGATTGCCAATTTAACCTTATGATTTCAGAGATTGTTGACAAAATGCAAGAGTACAACACATTTTTTAGCCGTAAATAGATGAGTAAGCTTTAGAGAAACCGCTTAGAGCAGGTAGTTGCAGGGGAAAAAACACAGTTTTAGGAAAAGGAACATTTGCTTATATTGCTCAGAGAAAAGAAACTATCCTCTGACACTATGAGTTTTACATCTCTGCAGTTTGCAGTGTTATGAGTTGTTTTGTGTGTTATCTAGGGCGCTCTCTTTTCCCTAACCTGCCTTTTTTCTTTTCTTATTTAAGTTAGAGACTCTCTATACTTTCCAGAGCGCCTCATTACCACCTCACACAGTGCTGCAATGTTGCATTGTTTGTATAAGGCCATTATTACATTTTTTCTTTTGTTTCTGTGCGACAGAATGTTGGTGCAGAAAAGAAAGTCTAGAAAGACTTCTCTCTCTATGACATTTTTGAAGTTTGATGTTGAACTTTTACTTCGGATGACTGAAACATTTTATAGACCAGAGAATGATTGCTAATCATTGCAACACAAAACATACTGTAAACTGTGCAGCTTTGGCAGTGGAACCATTGTTGTGTGTTGTCAATCTATCCTTTGGAAACATTTTTGTTTCCCAGTAAATGATTAGAACACTGAATGCAAAACACAAACCATCTGTCAAACGTGCTTAAACCTTTTGCCACTGTATCATCCAAATGCCTCCGTAGGGTTTTAGACCCAACTTTAATGCTATTTCACATGTGCATCATATAAGCAGACTGCAGGTGTCAGGAATTATCCTCTGCATTGGCTGCTGCTCTCTGCAGCGATGGATGGAGGAAAAGAAAACGTCTACTGTTGCAATAAAAAACGCCAAACTGTAACCCCTAAATTAAATTATACACCAAAATGTGAATTCACATTTTTGCACATTTTTTGCTGTCTTTTTCACAGCGGGTGCGTGTTATTGTCACTGTTCCTCTGCCATTACACTGTGTGGAACTAAGCACCCAGTGTCTGCTGCATGTCGTGAAGTACTGACACTCAGAAGAGCTAGTCTTCTGTGAGAAGTGCTGAAATGTAGTCTCCGAAGAAAGATTACATCTAAATGAAAGTTGGAAGAGCTTGTATCCTTAGAGACCGAGCTAATTAAATTTGTAAATTCCTCCCAAATCATCTCTCTATCACACCGTTGAGTCGCCGTTGAAGGCTGCCAAAAAGTATGTCACAATGTGTTAAGACCAGTATACTTTGGCAGTAGACGCCTAGATGAGAGATGAAATTAGAGGTCTGCAGAGACCCCTGTGTTTTCAACGGGCCCAGCTTTTTGTAAAAACACCCCTCTAGGTCTCAGGAAGAGAGATAATCGCTTATTAATGTCATGACGTTATTTGATTTTGTCTGCTTTGCAAAATTAAATTACATCTAGCTTGCAAGATTCACTGACTTAATGCACTGACTGGATGTATTTCAGCTGTATGGGCTTGTTAATCTGACATATTACTGATAACATCCTCGGCTTTCTGGCTGAAATTAAATCGCAGTTGATAACACAAGATGAATTCAGTCTGCAAGTCCAAAGTGTGCAGCATCTGACAGCCGCTGGAGAGGAGTGCATAAAGTCAGCGCCCCCCCACACACTGACAGCATGTGCATGGTGTGCTGCCGGAGGGAACGAATTCTCCCCCACACGGCCAAGACACTTTTTGTTTTTCTGTCACCTCAAGCCAAGTGAAGGTAGCTCACTTTAAATTGTGTGAACACGCCTGGCATTTGCATTAGAATAACTCACCGCTCCCCAATTAACTGCTGACAAAGTGGATTGGAGATACGCTAAGTAAACATACCGGACGTCTGACACAAAGAGCCAAAAGCCGCTGTTTGTCATTGTTCCCGGGGTAATTGGGATGGGGTTTGGGAGAAGCTCAGCACCCTGCAAAGCAAACTCGGGCCCTCCCAGTAAATCTTAAGCCTCGTCTCCCTCGCCACCTATTAGACAGAAATCACCAATTACAGTAATGGCAAATCCTGCGGCCAATACACAAAGACAGACAATGATGCGACACCTTGCTGGTTTTAATCAGGATGTCGAGCTTCATCTCTCAATTTGCGAACCCTCTGTCACTCGCTTTGGTACGCAACTTAAGCTGCTTGGCCCAATTTCAAATGGTGCTGTTATCCTATTTGGACTTTGTTAGTAGAGACGCAGACTCTTAGAGACTGTCTGTTAACTGTGATTCGAAAGTATAAAACTTTTCACAAATTACTACTTTTGTCAGATGACAAAAAAAATAGCTATCACAGTAATTTGGGGCTAAATGTTAGAACAACTTATTTTGGTTTGGTTCGGTTAGTAATGCTGGTAAGAGCTATTCTAAATAAAAACAGACAAATAAATAAATAAATCCTATGCGTTCCTATGTTCTTAATGCCATACTATATAGACATATTTGTAAGATGGTGTTTGACGATTGGACAAATAAAGGGTTTCACATCCCTACCAATGCATATGATTTTTTGTTAAAGCTGATGATAGCCCATATTCTTGGCCCACAATTATTTTTTTCAATATTTCATACTTTTGAAAAAGAAGATAAATTAATGGTTTTTAATATGTGTTTTTTTTTGCAAGCCACTTGGCAAATACTACTGGCACAATCACAACAGCATTCAAAACAAGTACACTTCGAAGTAAAATCATATCACACATTATTTCACAAAGTGTATCTGCTAAAAGGGGCAAAGTGTATCTCTGCAAAAACTTTCCAAGTTGAGTTGAACTTTGATTTGTTATCTTTTGATTGAATGGAAGCAATCTTTATAGTGAGTCATCTTTCCTACACCTATAGCTAGCTTTGAGAGCTCTTGTGTTAGCGTTTTAGCTGGCACATGTTAGCAGTTAGCTCATTAGGTAGTCCTCTGAGTATATCTCGCAAAGCTTTCGAAGGCTCATTTAGACCAAGTTTGTCAAAAAAATGCAAATTCTCCCTTTCATTTTGACATGGGAAGTTTGTCAGGGCTGCAGCAGAGAGGACCACAAAGGTTCCACAGGAAAAAAAAAAAAAAAAAGCAGTGGCCCTGCTGGCCCCAGGAGAAGATCCAAAGACTCCTCTTTATGGAAGGACGGTATATTTAAGTCTGTCCCAAAAGTAGCCATTGAGGTTTCATACCCAGTCCTAATTAACACCAGTATAAATTGATTTCTTGCTGATGCAGGCTGAGGCCAACTCACACCTCTGCAGACCACTGACTAAAACCCCAAACCTCCTTCCATCACATCCGCCAGGGACGACATTGACTGGCTGATGTGTGACTTTTACTACAAGGCTAGTCTTAGCCTGATGTACTGACATCCAAACATACTGTATGGGTGTGTATGTGTGTGTTTGTGCTCCGCACCGCTGGTGGTCGTCCTCTAGCAGGGGAATCTGCATTACAAAAACGCCCCCTCCCCACCCTCCACCACCCCCTGCTGCTGCTGCTTTCGGTGGCTGAATCTACACAGCTCTGCAAGGCTGCAGCGCGGAGCAGCCGCTGCCGCCTACATGGATATGAATGGTCCCACCAACTATTCTGGAGTTTAATAATGAAGGATTAAGGCAATTCAGACAGATTTGCAAAGGACAGGCGGGGGCAGCTTTTTTTTTTTTTAATTGTCTCTGTGTGACTAATGGCAGTTGCGTTTGCCCGGGCATTTCGGGAGACAGCACAATGTGTTTGAGGCGTTGACTGCTGATTGTTTCCATGTGGGGGCTGAGAATTCATTTGACCAGAGCATGGTATTTGCAGCGTGGAAAGATTAAGAAATAGACTCTTATTCCTTTCTTTTAATTCTTCCATGACAGAACTTCTATGACAGCTTCTCTCTGCGCTGCTCCTGCTTTTTTTTGCCCTCTGAAAGAAAGCAGAAATGTGATTCTCAGCAATAGGTTTGTTGTTTTTGTTGGGTTTTTTTTGTCCCTTATTCAGGCCGATCTCCAAACTTTAATGAACAGTGGGCTAAATTGAAGGAGGAACAGTGCTTTCCACATGCTTGTTTCATAACCAGCAGGGAGAGCGATTCATCTGCTCAGCCTGCAGTTTTATGTGACTGTTCCCTGCTTCTGTCGTTTTAAGCAGCTCTCCGTAAGCTCGCCGCAAAGCCGTGAAACAGCCAAAATGAGAAAACATTATACAGCTAATAGAGCTGTTACAAAAACTACCTCTCTGGATTGCTTAATGCCATGAGGTGCCACCTTGAGCGCCGGCTGTATTATGCTGCTCAGTTCATAGTAGTGTTTTTGAAGTCCTTCTCAATATCACCGTTATTTTCTCCCCAGCTTCACTGATGATCTCTGACATCTCATTAGAGTGTCTGTTATTCGTATTACCCACACTCAGGCAAAGTGATCAGGGTAGATACTGTGAGGTAAATTTCTGTAACCGGCCAAAAAGAAAAGAGTCATTATCAAGTCCAATATACAGTTGGCAGCAAAACAGAGACACTTTGCTCGATGGAGAAAGTACAAGCTATGAGATTGTTTCCCAAGATACATTTTCAAGGCTAATTATCTCACAATAATGACATCATTATAATGATAGTGAGCCAGAGCTCAGGCTGTTGAAGAATGAAGCTTTGTTCACACAACGCTAACACGCACTGCCACGAACACACAGGTTTTTTCACAGAACAGAAGTAACACATTCAAAGAAGCTGCAGGTGTTTTTTTTCCAATGAACATAAGTTTTTAAAGAAAGTACTCAAATAATCAGGCACTGCTGTGTCACCCTTCCATGAATTTATATTCTAAGATGAAATATTATTCATTTTTTTTGGATATTCACAGTTTTTTTTTTTTTTCCGCAACCTGCCATGAGTAAGTGATTTCCTGCATTCCCAGACTTTTGACAGCCCACTGAGAGGTGGTGTGAACTTGTTGCTGTCAGCTGTGGGTTTTATGCACAGGTGGAGAGAGCAACAGTGGGAGAAGGAGAGGAAGTCACGACCCTGACTGAAATAGTCTTGTGGTTACGAGGGATTCCTCTCTGCTTCTGTGGCTGAAGAAACTTGTACCTCCGTCTCCTCTATGCTCGAATGTATCCCAGTGCGATTGTTAACCGCTGATTTGAAAAAAAGTAAGAAGCTGCAGAAGAAAAAAAAACACATATTTGAGATCAGTGGAGCATTTTGAATGTTTGATCAGCCTGAGCAGCTGCATTTTTAAAAATTCTTTACAGTAAAGAAATAATGAATAAGTAGATAAATAATAAACACATTAAGTGAATACTTATACTAATCAGTAAAAACAGCCCTAATGCACAGTTATCATATATATATATATATATATATGAAAACAGATTTGATCCCAATTAGACTCCCCTAATGAGCATGATGCAAACCAGAACCATGAAGGTCTTCTCTCTTTAAGACGAAGCCAAAACATTAGCTAATGAAGCATAACGTGCTTTAGTTGATACTGTCTGATACTGGAGAAAATTTCCACCACAAGTTTGCAATTAATCTAAGTAACAATATAAATAAATAACAATTGACCTTGGGTTTTTTGGCACCCATGGGGACAGTTGCCCTCTTTACCCAGATAGTCATTAATAAAGCAACAAGAGCAGGGCATTTCTCTGAAAGCTGCTTTTTATGCCTCCAGCGACAGCCATAGCCAGAGGCCTTATGTTTCCAGGTCTTGGTCTGTCCATCCATTCCACAAATGTGATATTTGACAAAAAACACACCTTGAGGGAAATTCAGTACATCTGGCATAAACGTCGACTTTGACTCAAGGACGAGCTGATTAGATTTGGGTGTGAAAGGTCAAGATCATTTAACCTCACAAAAAACTAACTGAAGGATTCACATGCAAATTATTATGAAATTTAACATGAATGTCTTATATGATAAAATGATGAATTAGAACATTTTATATCAAAAAGGCCAAGGGTCAACTTCACTGTGACATCATAATTTTCTTCAAAATTACTTTTCCAGCCTTTTGTAATACCATTAACCAGAAACAGAAGGGACCATATTTCAAATTTGGTTATATACTTAAATTACTTAATACTTTTTAAATCTTGGGTACCCACCTTAAAACTGTACTGCATGTGTGAGAACAACAAGTTTGTCACTGGAATATATTCACAGGAATCATGAATGTCAATACAGTAATCATTTTCATTTCACCAAAGTACACAATTATTCATTTTTATTCAATTCTGTCAGTCTTCACTTTATAAATCATGAGGTCTAGGCAGACGTATTTATGCAAACAGCAGCTTGGCTGGTTCATGGAGGCATACAACTCTCTCTATGCAGTGAATCTGACTCTGTGCCCAGCCATTACAGTAAGTCACTCACCCTGGAAGCCACCATTGGAGGGAGGAGGCGTAGGTGGGACAAAGGACAGTGGACGTGTCTTTGTAGGGCAAAGCGAGCCAGGGGCCGATCTATGCTGAGTTCAGCCAGGCAACTTGAGAGCTGGCTTTGTCTCTCCGAGCAGCCGATCACTCAGCGCAGTTTCGGTTGAAAACTGTCGGGAGGCAAAGAGAGCAGACTGTGTTGTCTCGAGTCTGGGAATAATCAGCTCTTGTTAGACTCCGCTGCTTTTTAGCCCTGCAAACAGCTTTTACGTGGCACTTGATAATAAATCATAGTTATGAATTTGATCTAAACAGATTGTTTCAAGTGCTGAGTTGTAGCAAACCAACTCTGAAATTGTTTCAAAAGCATGAGATTTATATTTTTTTAAATCCTGCGATATCCATAAAGCCTACAAAGAGAGAGCCACTGCCTGTCTCTCTCTGTGCTTTGCAGTCATTAATCATAATCAGTTAACTGCTTCCATAAGTTGACAGAACATAAAGAAGAAAAGATGTGGCCCAGGAGGTTAATCACTTAAAGGATCAACACTTTCTACGCAATGATAACCAAGAGTCATCGTCACTGCAGAGTATTCCTCCAGGACAAATATGCTTGGCGTGTGTGTTTGTGTGAAACGACACACCCAGTCATAAGCGTTTGTGTGCTGCCGTCTGGTTCCCTTCACGTCCTGTCATTTGCTTTTTGTCTCAGCATAAAGAAGACATCAAGTGAGCTCATAGCAGACAGATGAGTGATAGAGGAGCTCACCACTGATGACAGACACAAAAAAAGCCAATCCCCAAATCTACAGTCAGCCACTACATTGGCTTTTGTGCAATTCTTTTTTTTTCCCTTTTTTTTTTTTTTTTTTTTAAAACCACATGCCGTCTGGTTGGAGGCCTGTCTGGAGTGTCTGGCCCGGGGGTTACTCATCACGGGCGCAGCTGCCAGCATCAGGTCGTCCCCTTGATTACAGGGCTGCTGCTGAGTCGGCTGGGCGTTCCAATCTTAACCCTTATCACCAGGTGCATTTGCTCTGGCTATGCACCAATCCATCTCCTGCAGATGCTCTCAGTTGGGTTTGCAGTCAGATGAGTTCTCTCCTTCCTCTGTGAGGTCATTATCACCATCCTGTTTGCATTTTCTCGTGCAGAATTAGACATTGCTGTGTTAAGTTTTAAACTATTAGATCAGTGTGAGTGTATACCTGTATGTTAGTTGATAACTTTCAGCATGAGCCGGTTGATAAACAAGGAATGGTAGAATTACTAAGGCATCAGGAGTCACTGCTCCATTACAGATGCTGCTTTCTCCTACATCTCAGTAAATTAAAATTAGCTTTAATTTCCCCTCTCTTTAAGGCTGTTAAAATAAAATTATTCTACGCTGCCTGACAGTATTATAAAATATTCTTTATTAGCTTGTGCATGGGAGCCTTTATTGCATGTTCCTGTGGCTGCACCCGCTGGCTAAAACTTCAGCAAAAAAGGCTTCCAAGCACAATGCAAGCAGAGGGAGACATAGTCAATGTGTGGGTGCAACATATGTTTATTTTCATTACTGATCAATCGTTTAGTTGATAAAATTTGTAAAAAAAATGGCAATAATTTCCTATCACAGGATTGCAGTGAACAAGCTGAAACATTTAAAGTGCTCATTTTATTAGACCAACTTTCCAGAACCCCAAAATTTCAAAATTACTCTTGCAAAAGACTAAGGGAACCAGCGAGCGAGCAAATTTGCAAAGCAAGAAGATTTTGAGACATTTTTGCATTAAGAAATGACTGAAGAGTAATGGTTTTTCTTACAAGTTGATTAAGTAATTGATTAAATGATACATCTCTTAATATTTCACATTCTTTAATCTATTCTCTATGCATTATTCAACATTTCTTAATAATAAGAGTCTTACAACTTGATTTTAATACAGTCAAGGTGTATTTAACTTTATTTAAGATTTTCACAAACCAACTGACACACAGAGGACAAAGATCTTTTGGAGTCGACTTGTCCTGGTTAGTAATCCAGCCTTGGCTGTTCCCTACCATCAAAAGGAAATATACTAGATGTCTTTTTCATCATTTCAACATATAACATACAAACAAGTGACATATTGAAGAAAAAAATAACACTAAGTGTCTTAGTGAAGTTTTTGGCCACCTCCTGCTACAAGAACGGCCTCGTTGCACCTTGGCATTGATACTACATTCTACAGGTGGGATGAAGAACTGATCTACCAAAAGATTTTCCTTTATTGGTGTTTGATAATTGTGGTGGAGAGCACCACCAAAACACAAGATCAGAATCACCAACAGATGGTTAATAAGGTTGAGATCTGGAGACTGTACGGCTATAGCATATGATTCACATCATTTTTAGACTTACAAACTATTCAGTGACATCTCACGCACCATAAACCGAAGCGTTGTCTTCCTCTTACATCACTTATTCTTTAATATTTTCTTTTGGTCTTGTCTGCACATTTTCATTCTTGTCTTTGGAAACGTGGCTTCTCTGCTAGAATATGAAATAATAGCTTGAGGATTTTCGACCTAGATGACTGCATGGTGTGGACTGAGGGGTCAGTGGGGTTGAAGAGGTTAACTGGTTGTTTTTGTGTCTGACTGGTTTATTTTTTTTTTTTTTCATTTTGGAGATGAAGGTGACCCCCTGTAGAAAGAGGCATGTTTGCGCTCTTTCAGATTTGTCCCTCTTGCTGTGTGGCAGATTGTTTTTCTGTCTTCTTGCAAAATGAAAGATCAAAACAGCAGCTCGATGCAGAAGCAACCCCAAACTAAGAACGTGTGGCTGTCACTTCATTTGGCAGAGTGTTTAACATGCTGACGGATTCAAGGTGCTCCGCAACCTGACCACAGCACCGAGGGAGTACAATCTGCACCTTACACAACTGTCCACAGCAGTATGAGCGGGGTCATTTTCAGTGCTTGTCGGCCTTGTCTCAGCTTGGATCTGATTTAACTGCATGGTGTCTTGGAGAGCTGCAGGCCTGGCCTAGATCTGTTGGCAATCAGCAGAGTGTTGGACTAGACTGCTCGGTACAAAATTACAGAGGCAGCTGGAGGGGCCGTGGATATGATTTCTCTGAGATGGAGCCTGTCCAAGACTGTGATTAAAGAGCATATGAGCGCTGATTAATATGATCATCTTCCTGATGACAGAGGTATTTTTATAATAAATGGATGTTTATGATGCCAGCCCACAGTGATCATATGTCCCCACATTCTGCAAAATGGTGGTGGTGGGTTTAATTTGAAATTTAAATATTTCTCAAGCCGGATGCCAAACATTAGATTTATTCACTGATAAGGGAATGAAAGCAGCTGCGTCTGTGTGAAACCTCAGATAAAGTGTGACTATAGGGGTCTAAACCTCAAAATAATAGCTGTGCCTCAGGATTTTGACCCGGTGAGCGCCATCAGTCTGCAGCACAGTGCATTTTGTGAATTATCTCACTTATCAATCCCCGTAGAGCTCAGATGTCCAATCAGGGCTTTAGATTGGAGCGCAGGGCCCTCAGGCTGTGCTTTGACATTTAAGGGAAGCAAAGAGGTGGAAGGCGGTTTGGCTGCTTAGCGGCTCCTGTAAATATCCACGGTCACCGCGATGGGCTCTCGCCCTAATCGGCTCTGTGCCTTTTTCACTCCACAGTCTTTGTTTTATTAAGATAAATGATAAAGCCACTGTGTATGCAAACGCATAACTCTGCTTAGCCCGGTCATGTATTTGAATAGACATGCCTTGCAGCTGCTTGTAGCAAAAAGGTCAGCAAGGCAGTGGATAAGCAAAGCCAAGCGTGTACATTATAACAAGTGCCAGTGCTTTCATTTCTCATCTGGCCTGTGCCTGTTTGTTTCACTGTGTATTCTCCCTGACAGTCCGTGCGCTGAGCCGGAGTTAGATAGCATCATTATAACACAGCTCGCCATCAAAAGGGATATGGACAAGCATGGCATATTTTTATGACTTCATCAGGCTTTCTGGGCAATGAATTGTGCAGATCTCGGGAAATTCAGCAATTTAGAGTGAGGACATCAGGCTGTACATCATGCACCCAGGCAGCTCTTGGGGGATTTACTCTGATTAAGTGGGTTCAGATGGAAAACGGTCTGTGAACAAAACCAAGGTTTATTTACAAACTCTCAAAGCTTTTCCTCTGTTTGTGACCCTGTCATTTATTTCCAGCGACCTCCCTCAAACAAGCCTGCTTTTCAAAGCGTTTAGCTCCATCCCACCGCCCTGCTACACATCACATCACATCCAGCACACACATGCTGGCCTGCTGTGGATTGTCACCTTAATTATGATTGCCAGAATAAGTCAACAAATGTTCTTATTTGGTATTCTGGGATGTATATTACAAACAACAGGGACCTGTGTTTCTTATGCGAACGGTTAAGGATTTTAAATTAAGAGGCTCAGTTTTATGTCTCTGGTAAATACACAGTTTTGGCACAATCAAGCTGCAGTACACATTTAGTTTATGTTCCGTGTCATTGTCCTTTGAGTCATATTGCTGCTTCCCATCTGTCCAGCTAATCATTACGACCTTCTAAAACATGACCTGGTTTCTGCGAGACAGAGGAGGAAATTATAGTTCACACCTGGCATTATTGAAAAACGTCTCATCTGAATGCTTGTGATCAGATTTGCTCCACTGCTCGGATTTTATGAGAAATCATGAACAGATCAACCTTAGATTTGCAATTGGCAACAAAGGTCTTGAAATCATCAACAAAGCTTAACTATATCTGATTAAATGTTTTCATTGCAGAATTTGATTTGAACCTTTTAATTTGAATGCGTCCTTGCAGTATTATCTCTTTGGCAAAATGCAAGGATTCTGTAATTAACCCCTTCACATGGACCTCTAAAAGATTTACTTCCATCCCTGGATGAATGTTTTAAACTGCCCTTGCCTCCAGAGGACACAATTTTAAACAAGTTTGAATATACTGAGTCATAATTCCTGTAATAATTAGTAATTCCTGGGCAATTATGAAATTTTTTTCAAGACTGTTTTACAATTGCATTCATTTGATGGAAAACCCTAAATTAATAACACTAATTTGATAGAAATGTATCTATTAACAGTTTAGCAGTTAAAGTATACATATGAGGATATATATTTATACCATGAATGTCATGAGTCTCATTTCTAAATAGGCTTAGCTTGCAGAATTGTTCTGTTAAAATCTGTAAAAAAAAAAACAACAGCCTTATTTCCTGCCAGCCTCTCTTAGTTGGTCTCCCATAAACCTGTCCATTTGTCAGAAGATCACCCCAAGGTGCTTTTTAGTGCCCATTGCGAACAGGCCCATCATTTCACCGTTGCTAGTATATGATTATGTAAATTTGGTCTTGGTACGATGGAGTTGAGATGACTCAAT
The DNA here is from genome assembly GCA_029783645.1 of Ctenochaetus hawaiiensis. NCBI lineage: Eukaryota > Metazoa > Chordata > Actinopteri > Acanthuriformes > Acanthuridae > Ctenochaetus > Ctenochaetus hawaiiensis. Next base: position 1,327,607 of record JAPZDY010000010.1, on the reverse strand, counting down.
TCTTGCTCTACACGGGGGGAAATAAATATCGCGTTTGCAGACCCCATACTAGCTGACTTGAAGAAATCAGGGAGTGTGCTAAGAGCCGCTGATGATAGGCTGC
>JAPZDY010000010.1:1305821-1327499 GCA_029783645.1 Ctenochaetus hawaiiensis | reverse complement strand
CTCCTCCCTAATTTGGACACTGACACAGGAAAGCTGAGTGCTTCTTCAATAAGCGGGGTCCCTGCTGGCTTAACAATTATGTAACAAAGCTGACCAGTGATTTCTGCAACTGCTGCACTACTGAATGGCATTTTGATATTATACGAAAGCATGCGGTGAAGAACATCACTGTGGGTAAAAATGAACTCCCCGTCAGGAGGCAGTGGAGGGGCAATCATGCACAATGTGCCTTGTGTGTGCATGTCAGTGTAGCATGAATGCAATTTCCCACCGCTGACCTTCCACTGTGATTATGACTTCTGGCTTCACAGTAACGTACAGGGCTATACTTAAGCTGTTAGGTGTGGGTGATGCACTCAGTGAATCACACACTAAAAAAAAAAAAAAAAAAAAAATTCACTTGCTTAAACGTTGGGTAGAAGTTAAGGAGGGATTCTATTAACTGAAGAAATTCTCTTTGGCATCAAATGTGCTTCCTCTCTACCCAAACACACCCTCATCATTTGATAAGCACATCTCTATCACACCTCACTGTTGACTGTTACACTTAAGAGGAAAAGCTCTGAGGCAAAGAGAATTGGGTTTGATACCTCTCTGTTGATCCAGAGAATTGACTGAGTTCATGATAGCGTGGTCCTTGAACTGAGAAATAATGAGGGGATATTTGATGTCTGTGTTGAGTTGTCAGTGGTGAAAGCATCAGATATGGATTAATAATCATCCCAACACCTCTAAGAGCTGTCAGCCCTATAGAACATGAAAGACTCAGCTTAGGTCTCCTTCAAATCAGGCCTAGCTAATTGCTTTCAAACGGAGCCGCCTTTGACCTCTCCGCATGGTCACTAAAGGTGTCCCTGCCTCGACCAGCATTGTTATGCAGCGAACACTCCGTCCTCTGCCAGGCTCTTTGAAACTCTATTTTCAAACACACTTGGTTCAAGGGTATTCCACGCACCTCTACCTAAGTGTTCATGGTGAATAGGAATCATCATCGGGCAATCAGAATGTTCCTGGAATGATATTGTAAGCTTTTGATGAGAGGGCGCGCTACAGCTGCACCAATGTCTGGCCAAATCCACATGAACATTCTAGTGGAGAGCTTTTAAAGGAATGAAATTGATCAGATTTGATAATATAGATACCTACAAGAGTGTTGGTTTGATTTCAAAAGTAAGAGAACACTGAGAGGTTATAAATCCATTAGACCTCTCTCTCTGAGAGCAGCTGCCTGTTGTCAAATGAAAACCTTGATAAGAACAGAGCTTGTGGGCAGAAACTCAAAATATGAGTCTAAAAGAAGCTAAAAATACTCCTATAATAATTCTGAACAATGAGAAATACCTTTAGCATTGCATGTAATCATTTTATGATCAATGTATGACAGTGTTTTTTGGGACGAAGCCTTGAAATTCTTTGAAACACTGTGTTGCTGAATGTTGTCCAAAAGCAAGTTAAAGCAATAATCCACTCACAAAAGGAAAAGTGCCTCAAACTGCATCTGTTCTCCCTTTTTTTTCCCTATATGGGTCTGAGTAGATGTGACATGGCACTATGTGGCAGTGGCTGGTCAAATGTGACGCCGTGCAGTCTCAATGCCGGTGGCGAGACACTGACTCTGTACCCCAAGAGCAAGAAACTTGTCACACCAATTTTGGCAGTTCCCCTCACATTCATCAGAGCTCGGGTCTGTTATTATCCTCCATCCTTTACTTTGTGACTCACTGAGCGTGCTCCAAGTGCACACGGTTACTAAAGGGAATTCGGCTTTCAATTCAAGAATGCTCAAGGTACGTTGCCCACTGAGTGGATTAATGGCCTTCAGAGCTAGGCTGCAAGCTAGTTTCAGTCTGGACAGACAGGTGGAGAGTCACTGAGGGCAAATAACATCCACCCACACATACACACACATACACACAGACACTTTTTACTGGGTTCATGCGGGCAAGTAAACACCCATACGCCCACACACAAACATGCACAGACAATCCAGCTGTAACAACCAGCTGGGGTTGCATGAAATTTGGTGAAATGATCGGGCCGCCTTAAAATGCAAATTGTATTCTCCATGCATGGAGAGACAAACACACCCTACCAGGAGAGGATTACATGGAGAGGAGACGACTGGGAGCACGCAGCAGTTTGACACTAAAACACACTGGAGGAAATTGAGGGGGTGTGAAGTTCAGAGAGGGATTGACTGCTCTGAAACATTTGCCTCGGAATCAAGTGACCCACGTACATTTATCAACTCATTCAAGCGATTTTCCTGAGCTTGGGTAAAATCTTTATTTTCAGCTAAAAGGGTTCTTTATTTAACCATGAGTAGAAGTTAACCAAACTACCCAGCCTTGCCCTTAAAGGGGAATGCCACTAGTTTCCCACACAGAAGTCAATACAGTCATCTGTGGCTCTTGACAAGCTTCATCAAGTCTGAGAAAATCACCCTTGGTGATGTCATCAGGATTATCTTGGCTCAGGCTCGGAGACTACAGCTTTCAGCAGAAAGCCAGGCTTGCAAACATTAACCAGCTCAGGCAGTCTGACAAAACAATGCTAATGGTTGCATTTTAGGAAAAAAGTGGATCCCATAGATTTGAAGCTTTTCTCCTGCAAGGGCCTAAATGTCCACATAGCTCAGCCTCTGCTGCCACAATCATGACTTGTAGCCCCAGTTCTTTGTAAGACGTCTCTTACGAGTCTTTCAATGCAATGCAAGTGTCATCTTAAATAGCTGGAATGCACCTTTAATTTTATGACTCTGTCCACAGTGATCAGCGTTTTTAGGTCAACATGGAGAGATCATTCCTCTAACAGCCGTTGCTCTCGAGATGCCAGCGTTTAAGAGCAGTCACTTTCTGCCCTGTTATGGTAGTCACAACATCAAGTAGAAGTAATCTTGATTATGTCACACCTTGTTACTGTCAACTCAGCCCGGAACCAAACTGTCGCCAGGCTTTTGTTTCACAGGCTGCTGGAGATGATGTGTTAAAAAGGCTCCAGTCTTACAACCAGACCCACTGAACTGTAAATACTCAGCCCAGCAGGGATAAAAGAAGAAGCTAAATTGACCTATACAATATGTTTAATGCATTCAGTCGCTTTGAATGTGTGAAATATTTGATATGATGGAGATTAGAGAGAGCGTTTTTAGTATATTAGTGGAATCTTAAAAAAAGAAAAAGATCAAAAGCTTGAAAATATTACAAGACTGATATAAATGTTTCAAAGTTGTTTTTATTCAGCTCATAGTGGCAGTAGCTGCACAAAAAAACTCTGCTTCTAAATGAAAAAAAAGTGATCCAGTACCCAAATGTCTGCCCTGCTTCATTTATTTCCACTGTTTGGATTGTAAGGAAGGTGTGCTTTGAGGTTGTTTATATGCTCATATTGCACACAAAGGAGTTTTTTCTTGATTATTTTCTAAAGGAGATATTGTAATCCCTGTTCAAATTAAAGACCTTAAAAATCGTGCGCACTCCGACAAAGATGGTGCCATAGGCGTTAAGATACGCGAGCACATCATGAAAACAGCAGTAATTAATATATGAGTTTATAGCATCGGCGCGGGTCCGTGAGGAAAGCACGGAGGCAGAGAACGACGCTTATGTAATGAACTACCTCCGCTCTGCTTTTTCGCCTCGGAGTTGAAATCAGCCGGCTGAGTGAAAGAAGAGGATATTAAAACACACTGTCTAATGTATTCATAAGATATTCAAATGCAGAGCACGGTGGCGACGGGCTTCTGGATCAGTTAGATTTACAGGAGAAGGTGTTGGGGGTCACTCACACATTTTCTAATATTGCAAAATGAATGCACAAGTGCCTTCCCAAACAGACTCTTTGGGACCGGAATAACAATTATACTATTCTCCGCCATGCAAGCCCCACAGGTGTGTTAAGAGTCTAAGAGTGGATGACTGCTTCTGGTCTTCATGATATCAAGCCGGTCATTACTGACTGTCACACAGTGCTGCCTGAGTGATCCACAGGGAAGACAGAAGAGCAGCTTTTTTTGTTAGAATTAATGCCCAACTCTGGTCTTCATTTACAGCCCTGAAATATTGAGAATGACAGCCTTTCCATTCTGAAAATCACCTTCTGGGACTGATCGCCTTTTTTAGTCTGTGCCGTGAAAAGTCACGCCTGCTAATGCAGCTCACTGATCTCATGATCTCTGTGGAAGCGCTGGGTCCCGGCTCCCTGTCACCGGTGGTGGGGTAAGGGAGTGAAGGGAAAGGAATGGGTGGGGCCAGGCTGAATCATTGCTACTACAGCCGCAGGGGCCAAAGGGGGGGTAAATGGGGCAGATCTGGTGCTGGAGCCTGCGTCACACTCTGGAGGCAGAAGAAGCTGTGTGAGGAAGTAGCTCGTCATGTGGCACCGTGACTCTGGGCTTTCAGGCTGTGCTACTGTTTGAAAACATGTGTCTCTGACAAGTTTGTGAGTTTTAGAAATGAAGCAAAATTTGTTAAATGAGTACAAGGGTAACAAAACTCCTGTGCATGCATGTCACTTCAGTTTTTCTTTGGAAAAGAAGACTAAAACTAATGCAGAAAAGACCAAGTGTACTACTTGGCGACAGGAAACAGTGACTGTTTTGTCCATGATAAAAAGCAGGACAGATGAAAGCAAAGAGCGGGATTTAGAGTGTATCACCAGCAATTTTAGGGTAAATCAGTATGTTTATTTTGTAATTCTTTCTTAAAAACAGCATGCGGGTTCTTTTCTTTCTCATTAACGTTGTTGTAATATCTTTATCCATAAGCAGCTGAATTGTCAATCAGTCAGTCATTATTCCGTTTCACATGTAAAATATCATCAACAGAGTTTAAATTACTCTCGATGGAAGACAGTGTTACAAGGAGTTTGGTCACGATTAAGATTCATAAAACATATAACACTCTCCATGTCCAGGTAATAAACTTGGAAACAGACCTTTAGGCCAGTATAAAACTTTATTTATCCATTTGCCAAAGTCCAAGAGTTTTAACAGCACAAATTCACAGTTTATCCCCAAGTACTTCCTCTCTGCATATGCAGGGTAGAAAAAAAGAGATCTGCAGGGGATGAAAGCAAATGTCAGATTAAAGCAGTAAACACGGACAAAAAGCATCATTTAGTGCCCATAAACCTGAACCAGATTCAGGATGGGAATGAGAAAGGTCCATATTTCAAGGATGCCGTCTGGACGGGGGGCAGAGAAAGCAGCCAAATTGGATGAAGTTAAGCTGCACTAACTGCTTGTTGTGACTTGGGAGAGAAAACTCAATCGTCCCTTTGACCGGCTGACTGCGCTGAGAAAGGATACATTGTTCCTGTGTTTTGGGTGGATTATGAGAGGACATGTCACAGCAGCAGGTTTTTGACAAGGTCTTTGGTGTCCGCTGTCGTGAGCATTACTGTCAGGAATGCCAATGAGGCCTAATGAGGTTTTAATCCAGCCGGAGTCATTAGTGGCAGGTCATCTTAAAACAATCTAGGGTCAGGCTGCATTAAGGCTACAGAGGTCCACTCCCACTGGGTCACTGAGCATGGCACTGACACTTCAGCACTTCAGCAGCTCCTGCTACTTCATAGAGGGAGTTTTTTTTTTTGTCTCTTGTTGTTCAGTATCAAAACAAATAAAATATCTCTGTCCCTCGACACATGGTTGAGACTGTACAGGATTTGGATCATGACACACTTACAAATGGGATATAAATCATGAAACATTAGTTAACTGTTCAGTTTTTTGTTTAATAGTTGCTCAAAACGATTATCATCCAAGTGCCATGTAAGAATTTCTATTTTTGTTTGGTGTAAATTAGTCATTCAAGCTTTTATTCCACTTGAAAGCAAATCTGGGATCCATAGAAAGACTAAGGACACAGTATGTAAGTATGGGTCCTGACAAGTGGCTTTTACATCACCCCGCAACAGCTTTTTAAACCTGCTAAGACGTGTTAATTTATATGTTTTGCCCCAAGAGCAGCATGAGTCATCAAGATTTCACAGTATGATTACAGAAAGGATGTTTATGCTGTTAAGAGGGCAGATTTGTGGTAGGCATATTTTCTGAAAGCATCATCGCTTTGGGGCGAGGTTTAGTAGCCCAAAAAGCCTTTTCTTCTCTCTTTTTTTGTTTGCTTGTTTTTTTCTTTCTCTCTCTTAGGAAAAGTGCTTTAAATATGATGGTGATTATAATCAAGACAATGATGACAGTGATGTAAAGGTAATGGAAGTTGTACCGAGAGCAGAAGGCACAGCTGCAAAGCTGCAAAAAATCCATAACTAAGTCCCTAAAACATTAATGAAAAAACTGAGGGAGTGCAATAAAAACATCATGAAACAAAGAAAAACAAAAACAAGTCACCAAGTGTACTGACTTTTTTTTTTTTTAAGAAAGACCTCAGTTTTAGTTACAAAAGCAAAGATTGGAGTGGGAATCTTATATTGAAGTATGAGTAATTCTGCAAAGTGTGTCAGTTGTACATAGCATTTAAGCATCCTTCATCTCATTGCTTTGGGCTCTCAACATTCCCATTTTGGTCCAGTGTCACTGTTTCTCACCTGTCCAGCAGAAGCAGGCAGCTGAGCTGTGTGCTACCCGCCCAGACACGAACATCTGACATTAGTTGGAGATAAGAATATATAAATAAATAAATCAAAAACACAGTGAAGATTGCTCTTTTTTTACCGTCAGGTGGGCAGACATCAGAATCTAAAACGGTAATAATGTTGCTCTGTGTGAGGAGGATGTTTAGAAGGCAACTGCTTGTTAAACATTCTTCTACATGTTAATTTAATAAAGTAAAATATGTGAATTTTATGTTTATAATCAAAAAGAATCTTTTTATGTCGGAGCTTTTGTCTTCTCTTTAAAGTACATCTGATATAAGATTTTGAAAACAGTCTTTTTTTTGCACGTAACTTAAAAAAAAAAAAGTTGATGTGGTTGCAGTAGTTGGTTGAAGCAGCAGTGGTCATAGCTGTAGTAATTACATGGCTCGGGAGTAGCATGAGCCGCAACAGTACCTGTGGCGTTATTAGTGTACACAAGTGGAGGCAGGAACAGTAGCCGGTTTGCAGTAGTAACATTAGTAACAGTCAATTATAAAGCTAATGCTGAGACACTGGATGGCACCAACGCACATTTAAGCTCCATCCATACAAGGTTCAGCTCAGTTCAGTGCCATCATTTATGTTTGGGTGTTGACAACTTAAAAAAATATTTAATAACTGTGTGTGTATGTGCACTGTTTAGCAAATCTAAATTTGGTAGCACTTAATCCAGTCAGCCAGACACTTTAAATGAGTCATGCTACGGCCCAGAGGTAATTGGTGTGCTCAAGACTGGTGTTAGGAGGTTACAGGTACATCCCTCTCCCTCTAAGAGGCTTTCTCAATAGTTCTTTCATCAGGGAGAGTAAGTGCCTGCTTGTTCCGCAGGAAATGTTGGAATTAATTGAACTGAATTGTCATTCATAATCTACATGTTGCAGTTTTCCGCCGGCTGGGGTAATGCTATCTTCCACTGTTTGCACTGTAATTGAAATTTCGATCATGAGGTGTAAACATCCCCGTGAATATTCGTCAGCGTCGCGAGGGGCCGCTGAGTGTTGGCGGAGGAGTCGGCGCGGCTGATTAGTGGCCTGCCATATGCGTGTGCGTGCAGCGTGGGTTTGCTCTCCGCTTATTGACATGTTCTTGTCCAAACAGCTCCGTCCCAGGTCAGCGAGGTCATCAAGGAGAAAGTGCAGCAGCGCAGCATCCAGCTCTCCTGGCAGGAGCCTCACCAACCCAATGGCGTCATCACGGAATATGAAATCAAATACTACGAAAAAGTGAGTTTGCAGTAGATGTGTTTGTGTCCTTGTCTCCCTTTTGAAACCCCCTTTTCCCTCAATCTAACTCATCACATTCACTTTTTGTCGATGCTTCATTTTGTATTCTATCTGCATGCTGCTGTGAGTGGAATTCACAAGTTTCTGCAAGTACCTTCTTTGTCTCATAATTGCAATAATGAATGAGATGCTCATAAGATTTTAATCAGACTGTAGTCCTTCACAGCCACCCCCATGCACATGTTAACACACACACACGCGCGCGCACCCGCTCACACACACACACACACACACACAGAGTCCGTGGCTGCTGCTCTGCCAGAATTAGCAATCTGTTACTGTTATCTCCTTTCCCCTTCCACAAAGATTATGCCACTGCTTCCCTGTGTTTCAAGTCTGAACACATCAGCTTTTTACGGCGACGTTTAATGGAGCGGATTTAACCAAGCAAATCAAAGGCAGGGCAGCCGAGCTCTGATGTCAGTCCTGCTGGCCACAGCCTCTCACAAACACTGACGAATCAGTCTCCTATGTCACGTACTGTGGCTGTGGTCTGCCCAGCTGTAAAAGTGGAAAATTGGAAACAACAACTACACCCCTAACAGACCCTGGCATTCAATTTGGGCTTTTGCCGAGCAAAACATTTACAGATCAACAACAAAGTACACAATGCGTGCAGCCTGTGCATCCAAATGGATTCCTTGATGGGGAAGATTTTAATATGTGTTTGTGTTTTCTGCGTTGCAGGCTGCCTAATGGTAAGATAATAATTTCAGTTCAAATTAGGGATGCTACATAATGTACAGCCACTATAAACCAAAATTAATTAAATGCTTTTCATTATGCTTGTAGCACAATGCGCATTTTCCATCAGTTAACAGTTGAGCTTAGGTTCTTTAAAAAAGAAATGATTTCCCTTACTAAGTAAAAGTGCTTGGACTTAAATTGTAAATAATAATAATAAAAAAAAGTAAATAGAGACTCAAAGTGGTGAGTTTGACATATTGGTTGTACTGCTGGAATTAGTGTTCTGGAAATGTAACAATGTAAGCATAAAGGAAGCTCTGATGGTGTATTGGTTGCAAAAAAAGATAAGCATTTGTAAACATTTACATAATGGTCTGTCTTAATAGACTACGTAAGACCTCATTAAACAGAAGCTGAATATTAAAATATCAAATAAATTTGAATGGTTTCAGTATAAATTGCCTGACTATGTATCTAGTTGGATGAAATATTGTTAAATTACATTTGTTACTTTAACAAAGGGCAGGTAATTACATCCTCTGAAGTTTATCTGCAGTATTTTCAAAGCAAAAACATCAAGATAACGACACTTCAATGAAACTCGGTTAAAAACAAGCCTTTCAAACTGCACTTGGATGTTTGGGTTTTTTTTTTTTCTATTTGTCCAAATAGTGAAAATGTCATTCTTTTAAATAAATGATGATCTCTTTCTTGGACAGGATCAGAAGGACCAGATCTACTCCACAGTGAGGTCCAAGTCCACGTCAGCCACAGTGAACAACCTGAAGCCCAGCACGGCTTATGTGTTCCAGATCAGAGCCTTCACAGAGGCAGGATACGGCACCTTCGGGCCCAGACTAGAGATAACCACCAAGGAAGAGGCCACAGGTTGGATTTACATACACACTACCAACACACACTTTCACAGTTACTGCTGCATTAGGTATGTATTATATATGTATATATATATATATATATATATATATAGACACACACACACACACACACATATGTATAGAAAGAGATTTTTTTTTTTTTTTCAAATTAAGACACATACATGCACAGTATCTAAATGTGATCAGATATTAAAGCCTGGCACTTTAAAGGCTTGAAAACAGTTAAATGACCAGCTGACGGGGGATGAAGGGACTGTCTCTAAAGCAAGTGAAACTGCTTAGGGAGCTTTTCAAATATTTTGCTGGTAAATGCAAAAGAAGGGTTTGTTTGTTTGTTTTTTCACATTTCCAACAAATTAATGGGAATTTGTAAGTTCAGCCCAATTTAGCCCAAATTTTTATCTATTTGTGCCTGCTTCTATCAAATCTGGTATTTGCAGTGTTCCAGTGAACATAACAGCCACAACAAAAATGTAAAAGCACAGATGAATGGGATATTTTGGACATACTACTGGATATGTTATTTGACAAAGGCAATACACACAGTGGACTTATCTGTGTTGGCCACTCCACCATTATGTGTAGAATAATGTATCATTGCAAGGCATTCCCTTCCTAAGCTTTATATTTGATAGCCTTTCACCTGTTTTTAAATGAAAAATCCACAGAGAGCATTACTACATCACTGAATGCATCCATGCCATGTACCTGACGGAGGGAGAGTTTGACCACAGCGGTAGATTAGCACATCATTTTGGAACGCAGGCTCTTAACGCCAAATTTATGCACAACCTGTTAATGTTCCCAGCTTCTGTAGTAATAGCTCAGGGAAATGATTTGCTTTCAAGCAAAGCAAACAGAAATTGCTGTGACTATATGCTGACAACACATCATGGGAAAAATCACTAAGCACAAGGACAAACTACTGTAGCGTCATGAGGATAAACCCATTTAAACCTAATCAGTTACATTAGCTCTGCCCTGAGAGTCACAGTGTGTTATTTTGAGTTTTGGTGAGAGATGCTGCTGTGAGGTGCTCGTGTTGTGGATCATAATGTCTAATGATTCTCTCCTTCAACTTTTCAGACATCCACAAATGAAGCCAAAAGTATTGTTAATGACCTTCTTGGTATGGCTTTCTTAAAAAAGGCTTCCCTCATAAAAATTTATACAGGTGAAACAGGGTGCTAAATTAAACTAATATCAACATTTCACGGGTCATGCTCAAAAGCTTATTCATCATGGTGAGGTGAGAAGATAGATATGGATCCCATGACTTTGTGTTGAAGTCAGAATGTGATTAGCCTAGCTTAGCTAACTTAAAGCAGCACAGCTATTCTGACTGTGTCCAGAATAAACAAAAAGGCGTATCCACAGCTGACTATGTGTTCTAATGTTTTTTTTTTTTTCTCTTTCTGTAATCTGTATAGAAAAACACAAAAACAAGTTTGTGTTACTATTTCTTGACAAGCAGCTGTTTTCACTTTTTGCAAGATTTTTTTGGCGCGGGGTTTCGGTTTTGGTAACACAATTACACCAAGTTTGAGTCTGAAAAACACTCTGTTCTCACCATGTAATGTTCTCTGTTCACCGTTTATCATTTCGTTTGACAATCAAAACGTGGATAACTTGTTTTTTCTGTGACCTTGACAATTTTGAAAATAAAAAAAGAACAGCTCTGCTGTGAACGCTACTATCTGCTAACATTCCAATGAAGCATTATAAAAATTAGAGTTAATCTGTCAGTAGTAAGTGAAACCAGTTATAAAGCTTTGAAAAGCCTTATCAGTATGAATTATATAGCAATAGTTCCAGCATAAAAATTATAATAAAACCACAACTTGTTGTTTTTAAATGTCTGTTTGCACAAACTACAGAAATTAACAATAGCGTTTTGATTAGAGTTTATGAAAGTTTTATGTGGTATTTTTTTTATTTCTCTCTATTTTTTTTATTCTTTGTGCATTTTGAAGTATAAAGCCCACCTCTAAGTAGTGAAAAACCCTCAAATCCAACCTTCCTAGCCAAACATGCGCCCACCTACCTTAGATCCAGCATAAAAGGACACATTAATTACTCATACCACATGCCGAGCGCGTCCTGTAACAAGGTTAAAAGTTTGCAGTCCAGTCAATGTGTCCTTGACCAGTACAGTGAACCACTAGCTGCCTCTGTGACAGCCTCGAGAGGAAAACCTGCAAGTGTGGAATATGACAGTTGAGTGATCTTAAATCCTCCCAAAACAGACAATTGGTGAGATATTGACGTTTGATTAAGTAACAGCTGATCAAACCCTGATACATTTTCCAGCCCCCCCGCCTTCTCCTCAGAAGAGCCACCAAAAAAATCATTCTCTTTCATTTATACAGTGCAGATCCACTTGATTTAAAATGCATGAATTTTCTCCCCCCTCATACACGACTCACGTTGACTTTATGCGACGCTAAGATGAGCCATTCTTCAGAGCAATCGGCAGTTTGTCAACGCAAACAGTTTGAGCACTGTGAGAGCTCTGAATGGGAAACAATCCAACCTGAATGTGTCTTTGTTTGAGATGAAGGGCATTGCCGTCGCCGTCTGGGACTATTAAGCCCACTTTCTGAAACAGTAGAGCCGTGTGTATAAGGACGGCTCAAAAATAGAAGCGTCCCTCCCCCCACTCTCTCAGAGGGAAGGAGAGGAGGGGGGTTATCAATCTCCACGCCTCTCATTGGGCTCAATTATGTCCTGCAGATTGTAGTCTTTGATGTGCTGAAGTTCACACTAAGCATTCCTGTCTCTCTGAACGTCTGTCCGTGTGTGTTTGTGTGTGTGTCCATCTCATCAGCTGCGATTGTCTCCAGCGAGCAGAACCCCGTCATCATCATCGCAGTGGTGGCCGTGGCGGGGACCATCATCCTTGTGTTCATGGTGTTCGGCTTCATCATCGGGAGAAGGTACGCTCTCGCGGGCCCCATTGACTCTCCGCTCCTGTGAGTCTGCGCTTGTCAATTAGCCTTTCTGTCACTCACAGGCCTCCACGTCTGTGGAGTCGTCACAAGCACACACACGTGCACCCATCATCTCGTGGCATGCTGTGCTAATGGGTTGTGATGCATCTTTTTTTTTTTTCCCCCAGCCCCTACAAAATTTTAAGCTATTTTTGCAGAGCCATTATGAGACAAGTACCCCAGAGCAAAACAGCTTTGGCTATGCATTCCTGTGTGTGTGTGTGAGAGAGATCCTGAGGGCAGGATGAAGTATGGCACACATATCTTAACACCATCACAAAGCACCCTGCCCACTGTCATTATCAACATGCCCTCACATATGTACTTCATCTGTGTTTTCATCTGCACCAATGGCATTTCATCAGAGCTTGCTTTAATGGTGGGCTCATCAGGAGGAGCCTTGCTGCATTTTGCATTAAAAAAAAAACCCTTCCTTTCTCTCTGAGTCATATCTTAGTCAGATGAGAATGTACTGATGTGATACACATCTCATGGGTTTTAGAGTGACTCTCCAGTGATGGAAGCGTATTTCCACTTCTAACGTAAGATAAAGATCTGTACATCTCTGCAGAAATCATGTAAAAAACAATGTGCACTTCTTTACTTTAAATCTCGCCTTACAATAATTAAGATGCGATTTTTATTCAGAGCAAACAGGAAGGACTGGAAGCAATGCAGATATATATATATATATGTATTCCACTTAAGGCTACAAAACCTGGCCTGTTCCTCTAGCAAACTCTCTGGTATCATTACACTGTAATTCCTACTTACATTCTCAAAACGATCCAGAGATGCAAACAGAACTCGAAACTTAAAACATATAGGTTTACATCTCAAATGAAAATAGAGCATAGTGTGCGAGTAAACACTTTTTTCCTCAGTGTGAGTTCCCATTCCAAATTTTCTTTCACTGACACTCTCAGAGTCCCTTAACATTAAAACACAAGAGTCTCTTAGTAAATCTACTACTGATCATTGAACACTGGGACTTTAATGCACATCCAAGCCTCGGAGAGCTGTCAGTCACCCGAACATTTTCTATGCAGAAATTGATTGATACTTTTACTGTGGGAACCATCAATGACTCCCACTGACTCTCTCTTCTATTCAATAAGTGTATTAACAGGGGACAATAATCTTTTAAAACTTGGCAAAAAATTCCAAATAATTTCAAAATATGATAAAATATTTGTATTTAAACCAAAGTCAACTATCATTTACATTATAATAGCATGATGAAAAGCCTGATTTATTCTAAGGAAAAGACATGAGCACATTATATAATGTTATTTCTTAAAATAATTAACATATAAATTAAGATCCTGATCCCAAAATAGCTAGAAAGTGCGACACGCGACATGCTTAGCTCAGATGTAGTAACAGCTGTATTGGCCTGTAAATAAAGACAGTGTTTTTTGGGTTCAAGTGTGCTGTATTCAAAGTGGAGACACGCTCTGCACATGTGTCACTTCACCTACAGTAAGTGCATGTCCATCACTTGTAGCTTATTTCATCTTTCCATATCATCCTTTTTTTCAGTTTGTGCTCAAAGAACACCTTTGTGCAGAAAATCACCTGCTAGAGGGAACCTTCAACATGTTAATATTACAAATTCATATTACCAGACATGTTGAACAGTCCTTTACAGTGCATGTATTATTTGATATGTTACATGATTAGACTCAAAGCTACTTTCCCAGGCTGTAGGCTGTTGGGTTCACAGCTCCTGCTGCTCAGCTGGGTTTCTTCAGAGATTTGTCATGCACGGCATTAGTTGCTGCATTAAAATTCTTGTAATTTACAAAATTTATTTCCTCCACACAATCAGTTGATTCTGCCTCTCTTTTCCTCTCCCCCGTGCAGGCACTGTGGGTACAGCAAAGCCGATCAGGAGGGAGACGAGGAGCTCTACTTCCAATGTGAGTGCCTGCATTCATCAAACAAACACGCATATACAGCAATACATATAGAAACACACAGGCAGAGACATCTCAATCAATGAATACTCAACAGGAAGGATACCTTCAAACCCATTAGCACCCGCAGGCATGACTGTCTGATATCTGTTCATTTGCTTTGAGCCATAGCCGGGAACAATCAGGCTAACACCTGCTGCTGATTGGCTAGACTCAGTCTGTGGAGATGAAGAAGTTAGTAAGCTCCAAATGTGTGAATGTGACAGCTGTCAGGGAAGGAGTAGAGGTTGACACGTGAGGAAGACATGTATTTTAGAAGGTGATGGTTTTAGAAAGTGAGAGTTTCTGGTGTACACACAGTTTGCTCCATCACAGGGGTTGTTTCTAGGCGCCTGCTATCAGTACAAGGTTTTTTTTTTTTTGTTGTTTTTTTTTTTTATAACACAGATACACCACCCCTAATGATGCCCATGGAGATGCAGCTGCATACAGCTTTCCCAAGTGGAGCTGTAATGATCTGCGCTGTAGGCAAACTACTGATTTGGAAATAAAGGGTCAGTGGTGTCACAAAGTATAAGACTAAAGCAAAGGCAACATAGGTGAACCCAGGATGACTACTGCTAAGTATTTGACGGATCCACCTCAGCTGCACACAGGCACCACCTGCTAAAAGAAAAAAACAAACAAATAAATAAATAAATAAAAGGGAGGAAAAAAAGACAGCTGGAAGAAAACACAAACAAGGCCAGTGTCGGGCTTAATGGAAGGATCCGCCGCGCAATATCAAATGGCGAAAGGCTGCCAGGGCGACAGAAGCTAGATAGCACGCAAATTCAACATGTAGACCCAATTTGTCTGCCATGTAGCAGCAAGGAAGTCGTGATAAGACATCTCCTATCAGATCCACTGACATCTCGGATGGACGAAGCAATTATGGGAGCAAGTGGAGAGAAATCTCAGCTGCCGGCGTCTCCTCACTGGAGAACAATGCATTTGTTGTATTTACACTGCTGGATTGGTCACCGTGCTTTTCCTCCATGCAGCGAATAAGTGTCTCAACAGCTCAATGAGCTCACAGTTCTATTCTGTTGTTTTGGCCCAACGTTTATCCAGAGTATTGTGGCTGTACTATCTCATTAAATTTTAAAGTTGACAGGTTATATTGTTATCAGTGGAATTTAAAATGCATCCTGTAATCGCCCTCATGAGTGGACTGTTCACTGAATGC
This sequence comes from Ctenochaetus hawaiiensis, assembly GCA_029783645.1. Classification (NCBI taxonomy): domain Eukaryota; kingdom Metazoa; phylum Chordata; class Actinopteri; order Acanthuriformes; family Acanthuridae; genus Ctenochaetus; species Ctenochaetus hawaiiensis. Next base: position 1,311,896 of record JAPZDY010000010.1, on the reverse strand, counting down.
TGCATAATATTGTAATTTGTCGTTAATTTGAAGCACTGTACCAAATAGTAAACCCACTACCCCAGCTCTGGCCTTTCTCTAACCTTGTTTGTTTTCAGTATTTTTGTACAAAAGTGCTTCAACTCACATGTTATGGATATTCATGAACTCTCTCCCATTACAGTGTGAGTGTTGAAATTGTAAGGGTTTTTTTTTAAAGAAAATCCTAAATGTCTTGCCTGAGGCATCAGTATAGCTAAAGAATTGATGCCCCATTTTCCCCACAAACTCTCACTGAGGTTCATTTATAGAGACCAGCAGCAAAAAAAGCGCAATGTTCCTTTTTACCTTATTTTTGATTGAAACAATCGACAGGCTTGAGTAGTCTGTTAAAAACTAAATACCTAATGTTGAAAAAAATCTCTTGTACTGTTCTTAATTAATTTGAGAACCCTTTGGAAATATAAACATATATGTTGAGCTAGGGCAAGGGCCTTTGGATTGCATCCTGTATGACAGCCTGTGAGGCAAAACTCAGGGCATAAAAGAATATGCTTGGAAGAAAGAACTTTAGGAGCAATTGAATACCAAATGGTCATAATTATAGGATCCTCAATGATATAATTCAAATAGCACTTTAAATTAAAGCACAGACATTTTTTTAACATCTATGTATCAGTGTGTTTTCAAATAGTTATCAATATTTGTTTGTAATTTGAACAGCTTGATTTCAAGTAAATACCGTATACCTTAAAGGTTTACAAATCCAGAAAGAAAATTCAACTCTCTTGAAGTTGTTCATATTTACTTGATTTTGGAGCAGAAACTTTTAATTAAGTCTAATCTCCAGACCCTTAAATTAAAAAATAATCATTTTAACTTGTACATAAGCATTAGAACAGCAATCCAACCTGAAAAGCTTCTGGCACATCTTCAAATCAATTTTTAAGGCTACAAAGTGGAATTAAGACTTAAACATAAAATATTTAAAAGATTCTATTTTTTTTTTTTGTTGTAATCTTTTTGCTAAATTCAAATGATTACAGCCTTTTTTGCCTCATTAAAAAAAAGCGTACCCAGTTTTTGATGCTTAAAATTTAGGGGAACAATCACTTCATCCTTAGAATGATATCATATGTCAAAAGGCACCAAGCATGATAAGTGCTTAAATGTGAGACAGATATTCTTCAGTGGGGTAGTCTCAGCTGTAGGGAGAAAAAGGTACCCGACAGCCTCATAAAAGCAGCACGCGCAGGTTACTTAAATCTTTGCTTTCCATTTGTGAGGAATTTTCTTGTGTGAAAACCCTTTTGACACCGGCCGCTGACTGCTCAGCAATTCCCTCTGAATCACTGGTCTTAGTAATCGTTTGCCTGTCAAACGCCTGCTGGTGCACAGTGTGCATATTTAATCATAACAGTAATCCTCTTACCTTTCTACAGTTAAATTTCCAGGCACCAAAACCTACATTGACCCTGAAACCTACGAGGACCCAAACAGGGCTGTCCATCAATTTGCCAAGGAGCTGGACGCCTCCTGCATAAAAATTGAGCGGGTTATTGGAGCAGGTGAGCCCATCCTCAGTCTCTCAGAGCTTGCTGTTTAGTTACTCTGTGCTCTCATATATCACACTGACAGGCAAATATTTACACCTTGAATAGGGACACAGCTTTATGCATTGTATATTGATAATGCAATTGCAAAGAAGGGAAAAAGTTCATTGCAATTAATGTGTGTGCTGCATCTGGAAGAAGCAGTCACAGAGCTTCCCACAGCTGAAAAATTGCTGCCACATGGGTTTTACAGAGGCGGTCAATGACAGTATCTATGCATCTCTAGCACGTCTTATTATAGGTCTTGGTTACACTCCTCTGAGTATAACAAGATGTCGCACTCCAATTTGTGTTCCACCACTGCACAGCTGCTTTGTCTCAAAATACACTAATAAATTTGTCAATGTGAAGTGCTTGATTCTTTATTTATTTATTAGTTTTGCCCACCCACCCCTCACTCACGAATGCTTCCATCTCACACAGGAGAGTTCGGCGAGGTGTGCAGCGGGCGGCTCAAGCTGCCTGGAAAGCGGGACGTGTCAGTCGCCATCAAAACGTTAAAAGTAGGCTACACAGAGAAGCAGAGGCGGGACTTCCTGTGTGAGGCCAGCATTATGGGACAGTTCGACCATCCTAATGTCGTTCATCTGGAGGGAGTCGTGACGAGAGGTAATCTAACAGAAGGTGAAATGGGAATATAAACTATGAATGTATTAAGACAGATTAAAAATCCTGTAAGATCAGATCAACATTGTACATTTAGCTTCGGGAGGTAAAAGAACTGTTGTTAGAGTGACATTATATCTGATTAAATTAGCCACACTCCCTGTTTAACATTTTCTCATTTAGACACTGTAATAAAAAGAGCAGATGGTAACTTTTAATTAAAAGCTAATGAAACACACGGCTAAAAATAACTTGGAAGCAGTTTGAGTATAGTTGTTTATTGTTAAACATTATGTAAGCAAACAAAGTTCAGGTATTAATTAATCATTTTCTGTTTTGTCCATCTTTTTTGGGCTTTTTTTAACATTTTTTTGCCAGGAAAACCAGTGATGATTGTCATCGAGTACATGGAGAACGGCTCATTAGATGCTTTCCTCAGGGTGAGTATCACCTTCGAAGCACAGAAGGCTCAGAGCAGCATCTTTTCCTAACTTTTCTTTGCATTGGCTGGAAAGTGTCCCAGACAGCAGGCAGTCTGCAGTAGAATCTGTGCATCACATAAATATCATAAATCTTGTGCTAGAGCTGCTGCAGTGCTGTGACCTACATTTCCCTCATGGTCAGTGAAGATGGCTGACCTGCCTCTGTTTCTCTGTGCCGTGCAGAAACACGATGGTCAGTTCACAGTCATCCAGTTGGTGGGGATGCTGCGGGGCATAGCAGCAGGAATGAGATATCTCTCCGATATGGGATACGTCCATCGAGATCTGGCTGCACGAAACATCCTTGTCAACAGCAATCTCGTATGTAAAGTGTCTGACTTCGGCCTGTCAAGGGTGATAGACGACGATCCCGAGGCTGTCTACACAACAACTGTGAGTCAATTAAAGCCCCTGCCCTCTCCACCAAGAGCCCTGTCTGAATTCTCTAATCAAGTCTAAGCCAGCATATGAAACTAGAGCATACGGGAGCGCACCCAAGTAGTCTGTATCATTTGAATATGCAAAACCAGTCGTATTTCAGTACAACTTTCTGACAAGGAAACCTCCATGAAAGGTTATAACTTGTAATTAATGCCTTATTTATGGTTAGTAAACCATTTACTAATACAGTTATAGATCGGTTGTAATCCATTTTTTACAGAGACTGTTTTTGTACCAGATTGGGAAATTTCTTTGGTTGATTATTATTTGTGCATTTCAAAATATGTTAGTAATTCCTCAATGAAAAATGTCTCTTTAGGACACATTAACAGAAATAGATGATTAAAAAAAGCAATATAAAGCAAAAAGATACATACATAAAGAATCTCGTGTCTCAAATGTGAGAATTTGCTTCTTGTCTTTGATCTGTTTCTTTATTAATTCAAAGAAAACCAAAAAATGTAATAAATAAAAAAACAATAAAAGTATACATATAATGGTAAACAACATATAACTTCAACATTAATGCCTTGTAATGAAGTTTTCTTTTAAGAAGTAGGGAAACAGATGTCTTGGAGCCATTCCACTATACTTTCTGATAATCCATAAAATCTTTTCCATTAAAATATTTTTGCTGTCAATAACTCAACATTAGTGTAAAACCTATGAAGCACTACTCTAACACTGTAGAGTGGTTCAGTACATACCCTTGTTGATTTTATGAATAGGATATTATTAATCTATAAAACATTGATAAATACTTTACTAACCATTAAGAAGTCATCAGTTATATCTAACAAATATGCAAAAATTTTGTTTTATGAGAAAGTTGTTTCAATTGTTTTTGACAAGTTTTTTTTGTGTGTGTGTGTGTGTTTTGTGTCATTGTAAAACTAATTAATGTCTAATTGATGTTTTAGGGGAAGATGCAGGATAAAATGAATTTGATCTTTACTCCAGCCACTGACCTGCATTTTACTGAACAGGGCGGTAAAATCCCTGTCAGATGGACGGCACCAGAAGCCATACAGTATCGAAAATTCACCTCTGCAAGTGACGTGTGGAGTTACGGCATTGTCATGTGGGAGGTCATGTCCTACGGGGAACGCCCCTACTGGGATATGTCCAATCAAGATGTGAGTTACCAACTAATAGAAAATCATTAACACAATACATTTGTTGTTCTTCCATTGCACTCTGTTATAATCAAGGATCATTATCTTTAAGAAAAACATTTATATGTAATTTTACTGAAGATTTACTAGATCCTTATATGTGACTATTTTCATTCCAGACCTTTGTCAGAAACACTATCAAAGATACAGAGCATGTTGAGTTAAAGACAGGGCTCGGGTTATTGGATAATTTGTCTGATGTAAGCTGATGTCCCTAAAATGAATTTGACAACAGCGCAAACAAAAGTTAATTGCAGAGATTTGCAAAGATGAGGTTCACACGTCAGATAATAACACAACAAACCTGTTTCACCAACTTTTGAAAGATAAAAAAGTTGTTACAGGTTGTCATTAATTTTTTCCTATTTTGTGACATTTTGTAATGAAACATCAATCAGTTAATGTTAAAAATTGTGTGATGCACCGCTTCCAAAAACAACTGGAGTAAATAAGATCTAAAAGGGGGTAGGAATTAAAGATTTTCCCCATATTACTCTCCTCTTATCACTGATAAAGTCATTCAACTAAAACACAGAAATGACAGTTAGAAACCACAGTTTGTGATTTCTTGAGACTTCCTTGCAGGGCCCTCATGAGGAAAGCTCGACAGGGATTGTAACCTTGGGCTTAATTAGTTCAAGAAGTCTTGCTATAATCGTGCCATTTGAATCCATTTGAAGGAGAATCAGTCCTGAAATGGGACATACATAAAAATGACGACTTTTGAACATGGATTTGATGCTTCTTTTAGTATTATTAACAGGAGTGAAAAACACTTGTCTTGCAGGATACTTTTGATTCCACTGTCTTAAAACATTAATAAAAAAAGGTAATGAGAACTATTGTAAGCAGCAGTGATGGATCAATTAAAAAGCAAAACATTTTTTTTTAATCAACAAATAATTAATATTGCAGTTTGCATACTAACTAGTTTCAGACTTAGAAGTCAAGGATTCTAAGACAAGCTCTGATTTTAATGACCATTTCACCAATTTTACACTTGAAGCATTTTATTCGTCAAGGTCTCTATTAATCAACCTATAAAAGAAGGTCCATGCGGCCCCCTTTAGCTACGCATTCTTTAGCAGAGAGCCTGCAGTGATGTGGAGTTTGAAGAAAAATGGCACTTACCAGTAAGGGTGAGTCTAATAAAAAGCTCTTATAGGTTGCATCATGGGAAATGTAGGGACCCCTTGTTTTTTTTTTTTATTCATAGTTAAATCTAGTAGACTGGATATCTTGACTTCCACTACTTTGATTTTGACTGTCTTTTTTATCCGTCCCTTGCAAATTCCCCAACTTTATAAAAAATGCAATATGGAATGTTGAAGTATACAGTGGTAATATTTTGAAAATATAATTAAAGGTGTATATAGTTAATTAGCCTTCATCTTTTCTATAACAAAACAATGCAAAATTAATGTTTCATATGTACAAAAAAATAAATATGATAGCCGGTGAGTGGACCAGTAGTTACTATTAATTAAGTCAATGTAGTCAGTATAAATGGAAAAAAAAAAATTGCCTTTGTCAAGCAATATATTTTAGCTTCTGAAACCTGACATGCAGTGCAATTCTTAACAACTGGAAAAAGAAAAAAAAACAGCTAATAGTATAAAACTCAGTACACTCAGCTTGGAGGGAACATTATAGATTGAGGTGCTCTATATGTTGCTCTAATCAAATCAAAGAATTGTATCTTTGAATGCAGAGTTAACTTGGGTCGGCATACCTTATTGTAAAGATTAACATTTTTGCACTAATCCTGCATCACCATCA